>JAOTQQ010000001.1:174236879-174305285 GCA_026546715.1 Gallinago undulata | reverse complement strand
CAGGGATGGGGCATCCACGACTTCCCTGGGCAACCTGTTCCAGTGCCTCACCACCCTCACTGTAAAGAATTTCTTTCAGGTGTCTACCATACAATCGATCTTTTCTTGGGCTTAGACTTTCCTCCCTTTCCTGTGCCTCAGCCAGACTTTCACTCCAGCGCTCCCAGAGAACTGCTCTTACGTATTCTGGAAAGGGGGTATCTCAATCCCTTCCTCCCACCCCACTTCTTGTCCTGGCAGTCTCAGCCTTTTTCTGTGACCCACAGAAACCTGAACCTTCAGTTCATGGCCATCAGGCCACGTGCCTTGTGCTGATGGTCAGTGAATGGCCTATTCTGCATCTCATCCAAGTGCTTTTTAATTCTCTCCTGTGGGACCAAGCACTAGGGAAGATTCCAATTTAATAAAAAAAAATCATAATTCCTATGCATGATTTATTTTGCCTGTGTCAGAGTTTATTCTTTGCTCTTTGCAGATGGGTAAATGTGCTTTTTCTTTTCCATCTGGCTCTGTAGGCTCATCCTCCCTCACAACATTTATCAGCAAGCAAATGGGTTGTCTGCCTACAATCATGAACCACCAATGTTAGGGACAGGAAAGAGTGAGGATGAGGGTTTTCAATGACGAACCAGGTTTCACTTTTGTTACTGAAACACAATGATAGAAGTGAGGCATAAAAATATGTAATTCCCCCAGATGCACATGGATAATCTGCAGGTCAGAAGTACGTCTCTTCTCTAAACAGCATCCTTAGAATGGGATTGTCTAAAATGATCCTGAATAGTGTTCTTTTTCTTACAGGCAAGAGCATTTCCAGCATAGTGGCTGATTAAGGTACTCTATCAAATGTTCTGAGGAAGGGAAAACCAAATGGGATATTCCTTCAAAATCCAAATGTTGTGTAAGGAGTGTGATAGGAAACATTTCTGCCCATGATACTAAAGAAATCTTTCCTCCTGACCATTTCTCTGCATTGCTGTATCTCCAGATACACCTCTGCTAGTTCTGTCAGCCCAAAGACAAGAGGCACAGCACAATTCATCTCTGCACAGATTACCTCTTCTAGCCCACAACAGCACTGCTTCTTCCACAGTGTCTTTTAGGAACGGTCCCTTTGCCATACCATCCCGCAGGGCCTGGACAGTACATCGTAACTGGTACAGGTATTGCTAGTAGGGACAGCCCAGGTGATATTTTTAAACTTTTTCTTTTGATTTCTAAAGTGCCAACAGTTACTGATGAAAACGAAGCTCAACAACTAGTATAAAGCTCCACACAAAAGAGGATCTTTCCTTGTGGGGTGATTGTGTTTTTTTTTTTTAATTTCAGTAACTAACTGCATGTGGGAATCACAGGCAATACACTTTGTAATATCATTATTATTACATTCCGTAAAGGTGTGAAACTCAACAACAAATTTTTTCAGTTCCCAAGCATGCACTGAGGAGGGAGGGCCAATGCATCGAGACTCAGCTAAGTGCATGAACTTGCTCATGGGCTGTGAAGTCATTCATTAGCTGAAGCTGAGGTTGAAACAAGGTTTTCCACTCTTGATCGGGGGGAGGGGGGACAGGGGCGCAGCAAAGCTCCCTGATGGCAAACAGTGTGCTCAGCTGCTCCAGCTACCCATGCCAGCCCAGTGTGAGAGGAGACAGGGCAATATGAGCTGTGATGTTTGCTTGTAGCAGGGAGACTGGGATGCCAAGGGCCAAAGAGTGTGCCTGTCACCATTTCACCTCAGTGACACAATACGCATTTATGAACCTTCCCTTGGATTCCCAGAGTGAAAAAAAAAAAATTATATATATTTAAAGGCTTCAATATGATTTTCAGCTGCTGCTGAGTGTGCTATATAGAATGCCAGTGCAAAGCCTAGAGCTGAATTGCAGGCCATAGGAAGAACATTGGTATTTGGCTATTGTAATTATTTGCAGCAGTAAAAATCCATGCAGTGTTTTGTGGACCCCATAATACACTGGGTGACTTTCTAGAAAATGAAATAAGGTGAATATCATTAACCATTAATGTCATTATAACCTAGAAAATTAATGGGAAAGCAATATAATAAGAAATAAGGGAAAATAGTTTTGAAAAGTTGTAGCCCAAGTCTCTCTCCCACATCCATAACCACTACAGTAGCTCCATTGCAGGGAAAAGAAAAAAGAATCTCACCCTTCAGCTTCCTTCAGAGTGAGGAAAAGCACTGGCCAGCTTGAGTATTAACTGTGTGGAAAAGCAAGATGTTGCGCTTCCTTTGGGGGTACAAAGAAAGAAAAATATCAGCTGCGGTTCTGCAGTTCTGTTTTAACCCCTCTCACCTGGTTGAGATCAATGCATCCATCTCTTCCTGTGTGTACAAAGCCTAAAATACCTCACAGCAATGAAAGCACGGGAATACATCAGCACCAAGACATCTACGGCCCGTGGCTTCCATTTAACAAGCCCGAGTAACCACTTCATCAACTCCCCATTTAGCGAGTTTAAAAACCGTGCTATATTTAGCCCGGGAATTAGCAGATGCCTGGTTGCATCAGGGAATCAATTCGTTGGGAGTCCAAATGCACTAATAGATAACTGGCAGTCATCCCTCCGCGCCTCAAGGTAAGGGGTAAATACAAGGTTTGTATTTACAGAGCATCCTTATATAGCTTAAGCGGGTTGCCCGAGCAGGGAGGAGCGGGGCTGCCAGCGGCCGCCTGTCCTCCTGACAGCGTGCCAGGTCCGACTGTGCATGGCGGGGCGGAGAACGGAACAGGAGACACGGGGAGGATGCCACGTACCGCAGACAGGGCACGGGGTTTTTTTGGTGGTTAAGATGACAACAACTGCGCACCTCTGTCATCAGTCCCTAGTAGAAAGCCATACCCATGGAGGAATTTAGAGAAACCAGAAAGGTCCTCAAAAACAACTGAGGTTTTGTTTTTTGAATAATGATAATGTACTGAGGAAAGCCATTATCCTATTTATGGTTTGTTGTTCAGACTCCCGGCCAGCAGTGCACTGTACTCTGTGAATATATACATTCTAATGATATGACGGGGCAGGACACAGATGTTACGTGTTTGTCACACAGTCCTGCAGGGTCTGGCTCACCCAGCGTGTAATCACCGAGCCTAAGAAGCATTTGCAACTTTTAATGACTGCCAGGCCAGAGTCTACTAATTGCTGTAACATGATTGCACATGACAACAAGAGAGAAGGAGGAATAAGAAGAAAGAGATGGAGGGAAGGGTTTGGGGGACCAGTTCAAGGAAAAGAAAAACTGAATTCGAAACAATTCAAGTTGAAACCACATAGCAATTTTGTTCTGTTAAAGTAGAACTGCGACTAATTTGACTAAAGGATGAAGGAAGAGTCTGATCTCGAATACTGTCAAAGACCATCCCCTCTTCTCTAGGGATGGACAGTCAATAGGAAACCTTAAAGATTAGGATTATGTATCTCTCTGCCTCTTCCCCACAGAGCCACTGAGGTACAGATGGGTTTCTGAATCACGGCTCTCATCCTCCTTCGCTTGCGTGCTTTTGTAGCCAAAGTTTTCCAAGATTTTTAAAATGTGGGCATTTTAAATATAGGTGCCTTTCCTTTCATGCCCACCTAATGTGACATCTACCTATGTTTACAAGTACCTAAAGGGTGGGTTGAAGGATGATGGAGCCAGACTCTTCAGTGGTTTCCAGCAATAGGAGGAGGGGCAATGGGCACAAGCTGGAACATAGGAAGTTCCATTCAAATATGAGGAAAAACTTCTTTATGGTGAGGGTGATGGAACACGGGAACAGGCTGCCCAGGAAGGTCATGGAGTCCCCTTCTCTGGAGATTTTAAAGACCCGCCTGGATGCAGTCCTGAGTGATGTGCTCTAGGCATTCCTGCTTTAGCAGGGGAGTTGGACTAGATGATCTCTAGAGGTCCCTTCCAACTCCGACAATTCCATGATTCCGTGACATCCTGAGCAATGTTTTTAAAGGTGATAACTATTCGCAGTTCTCCTTGACTTTGACTGGCAAATTCCTTTAAATTGTTGGTCTCTGGTCCATGCTCCAGATACTGGAGGCACTGAAAATTAGAGGCTGTTGTCAGTTGAGTTTTTCATGAATAGTCCAGGACCACACAACGTGACAAATTAGAAAAATACTTAGTTTGATTAGAAAACAAAAGGTGAATTGTTGATACAGCACAAGTAGGGATTTGCTTGCATTTGGTGCTGGATTTCCAAAGAGCATTGAATTTTGCAACATTTCAACGTTAGATTCCCACCTCTTCTGTACAATTTTGTGTCTAAAGAGCTAAATGAATGCAGGCCAGGTGCCTGAATTGGGATCTGAGGCCCAGATGGGCCTTTGCATGCACAAATCTAAACCCCCTTTAGAGCAGGTTTGCCCTGGAGACAGCCTCTGAGGGATGTCCAAAACAGCACTGGAGAGCAAGCCAACTCTTCAGCAATGTGGCTGATTGGGGCTCAGAGCTCAAGCTCACTTCCTGGCTCTTTTTGATTTAGCAATGTAGACATTCTCTTAGAATCTTTCCACTGTCTCTGGAAATGGACAGGTATATCCAGAAGCCAATTCAAATTTTGGAAAAGTTGCTTTGTCTTCTTTTGGAGACATCTCTGCCCCTCCATTGGATATAATGGGAGCTGAAGCAATTTGGTGACTAAATCCTCTTGTAAATCTAGTCATTTACAAAAGAAAGGAACAAACTAAGATTCCTGTGGGATTTAATTTTTTTTTCACAAATATTTGAAGAGCCAGCACATATTTATTAAGATGTTAAAAAGTGAGTAACATTTCAAGCACTCTAGAACATATTAGCTTATCTGAAATTTCAACCAGAAATACATTATTTGTTTTCATTATTATCTGTCTCTAAGTGTTGCTAATCAGAAAAATAAACATTTGGTATGATTTTGATGACCAAACACATACTGTAAGTAGGCAAAATGAACAGTTTCTCCAAAATCTATAAGCAGAAATGTCTTTATGCAAACAGCTTCAATAGTACTTATGAACACAGCTGAGCAAAAAGAGGAATTTCTGTCTAGTGAGAAAACTGGATATGTCCAAATCTTTTCACACTTCCAAACAGGGGAAGAAGCTGAAAACTGGATTTTAGGGAAGTTACAACTCGGGCAACCACCTAGGGTATCAGGTCAGATTGTACCTCCATGCTGTGATGCATGATACACAAATTGTAGTATGTCATGAGCCTTGAATGGCAACTTGAAACCTCTGACCTTTGAAAAAAACGAGGCTCTAGAACTCAAAAAAGAAGAAGGATATGGATTAAGATTAATACCAAATTAATGTTTTCTTCTTTTTTTTTTTTTCAGTTGGGTTCTATCAAGCAACTTACCAAGCATCCTGGGTCCTCCCAGTTGAGGCAACGAATGTTATATGTTGATGGAAACACTTCAGGAAAAAAAAATTAAACCATTTTCCTGTGGTAAATTTTGATTTATATGAGAACCACATTTTCCATTTTTAAGGTAGAATTTCCAAGCAACTCTAAACTATGGCTAACAAACATATCCATAATCATCGGGAATCGTTGGTTAGCAAACGGAAAGAAATCTCAGGTTCAAAACAACAATGTGGGTTTGAAACCTCTTGCAGTTTCACCATAGGTATCACGATAACTAGCCTTTTCCCCCCCAACACCCAACAGCATGAATTCATTCATTGTCTCAAAATCTTACAAAGAAAACAAAAAAGTGAGCCCTGATTACTCAACCACCAGCAAGCAAATAAAAAAAAAAAAACCAAACCAAAACACATTCTTTGTACATCTCTCAGTTTTGACTGGTTGGGGTCCTGACTCATGAGTGTTGAAAGCCTGGGGTTGCCAAAACTGCTTTTGTTTGTCACTAATAATCACTCATCCCGAGGAACATGTGGTTTACTGTCTCATGCCAGGCCTCCGATGCTAGGGGCTGAGGTTCCTTGGTGAGACAACCTCTCCTAGCTCCAAGACTTGTTCTTCCGCATTACCGGAATACTTTATTATTTTTTTTTAAAGCATCAAATGTAAAATAAATAGGTCTTTCCCTTGATAGACATTATGAATTTTATTTTTTTTTAAGATTAACTTTGGCAGCCACAGAAGTTTTGCAATACTTTAAGGCCACTGATAACTGAGCAGGATGGAAAAGAACACAAGTACATCCAGTCCACTGTTTGTTTGGTTTTAATTACTTTCTCTGCTATGGCTAGAGACTTCTGGAATTGTCCTCTTGGTGGAAATAAAGTTTAGCAGTTGGGCTTTTCTACCAAAACACTTAACTGAGTCATAAGGGTTGGGGAAAAAGTAATGCAGGATGAACTGACAGTTGCATTGAGTTGTCTGGTAGCTGGAGGTATATTCCTCAGAAGTGCCTGGATAAATCGTATTTTCTAATGTGATTTCATTTTCTACCTTCTCCCTGCTAGAACAGTCCCAAGACTAGTCACTTGGTTTTCTATATTGCCTCCTGCAGGCAGATTCAAGCTGTCTATAAATACCACCTGCCTCAGAGAAGAAAACACAGAGTCTTTCTCTGGAAACCATTTTAGGAAGAAGCTCCCAAAAGAAAAGACTTGAGTCCATTTTCTGTTTGACAGTATCTCTGCACTACCCAGCAAGTCCACTTCAAGCACTGAACACAATCAATATCCATTCCCTCCTCCCACTTTCTTCCAGGAATACAGTCACCTCGGAACTGGCCTCAAAAAGAGTCCTACAAGCAGGTCATATAGCCAGAAATTTAGCACAAATATCTTATGGGACTGAGCAGTTGAGCCAAAGGGACCAGATGACCAGAGCGGGATTCATGTCTACTAACATCAAATGACTACTAAATAATCATCCCAATATAAGAAAGAAAATTTTTACAATGAGTACAGTCATTCACTGGAACAACCTCCACAGGGACATGGTACAGTTCCCATCACTGGAGGTTTTCAAGATGCAACTGGACAGGGTGATAGGTAACCTCCTTGAGGCTCCCTTTCCCGTGAAAGGTTGGATCAGATGATCTTTTCAGGTCCCTTCCAACCTGCACTATCCTGTGACACATATCAACACATTAGCCTAGTAATCCAGACTCCATTATGGTTAAAAGAAATAAAGTCCAATTCATTTGACCAGTTTTCACGTGTCTACATGAAAATCAGACTAATCATGGCTGAGAAGGAGACTTTTCTGTTTGTTTTCATGACTACTACAGGGAACTTATGGCAACTGATTCCAACATATGCTGCAGTCCTTCAGCAAGATGAATCATCCCTTACATGCCTATATTTTTCAGACGGAACTTTCAGCTCTGATAGGGCTTGGGTTTTGAAGTTGGAGTCTTTCATTACATTGCAGGTTTCACGGTCAGGGTCTCAGCTCGACCCCAAATCTCTGCTGCAATTGCAAACTGGAGTGGAAAGGGCTTGAAAACCTTACTAAATTCACTAGAGAGACCAGATCCAATCTGTTCAAGCAATGCCTAAAAGACCTGGACTTATAGACATCCTTACAGAAGACAACTTTTCACATTAGTAGGAACATTGTTCCCAGAAAGGATATGCCTACTACTAGGCCTGTCTCTTCTGAGCGGGGTTTAAATTGTGAAGGTCTTGCACTCCAAGAGATGGTCTTCACTGCTAGACTCTTGTAAAATTCAACTTTACAGTTTTAACCAAGCCTCATCTACTTGCTGCGAAATATCCTATGGGTATCAGGGAATGAGCAATAGCAATAAGATCAATCTGACTGTAACCCAATAAATGGGCATCTTCCTTAAAGACCCAGAACATCTTGGCCTCCTCTATTCCTCCTTATGCAATTTTACACTTCCCATTTAAGCTGCTTCAGAGAAAATGCATAAACAGTTGTAATATGGCTGCCAAAAGGCTGTCTCTAACCCACTTCTGAAAATAAGACTTAAAATTATTTAGAAAATGTCTTTCCCTGTCTCTCTTACCAAAAATGTCTTGACCCGATTATTCATCCAGCTGCAGCTTTACTGTTGTCAGCCAAACCAAAATGAGTGAAGAGGAGTCGTTACAAGAAAATTAAAATATCCCGCAGCAGAGCAAGTTTTTCAGCCTCTCAGCCCTTTGGAAGTTTACTGCAGAAGTTTTCAGTAGGGGTACCTGTCTGAACTGGACTAATGGCAGATCCTCCGCCTGGCCATAGGTGGTCTTAAACTTTCTCCATATCTGAGAACAAACAAACTGTCAGAAGTCGTCAGCGGTATGTCTTGGGCTGGGCTAGGTCTGGTTTCCTCTAATGGCCTGATAATGCCATCTTCAGCACGAAGCAGTACATGCTATTATATTGTCAAATACTGATAAGCTAAGGACATTGTCCTGCACACTTCTGCAAAGTAAAAGTGAAGTGCTATAAAATTAGCCCCTAGCAGAAGAAATAGATTTTGTCTGAGTAAACACACTGCTTTTAAATTCTGCTAGTAATTTTTCAGTCTCATAAAATAAATCTGATGACATCTCTATGTTTATGTCTGACTCTGTGCAGCAAAAAACCCAATAACCCAATAAGGAGTCCTAGCTATTTATTTTCCTCTAGATTCTTACCCATTAGTGTATCAAAGTGGCTTTTTTCCGAACAGGCATTCATTTTGACAAATGCATTTCACTGACCCCTTTTACAGAGGACAGACATTGGAGGATATGTAGAAATTTCTGTAGAAAATTAGCTCGCTGTTAAGCAGTACAGACACTGGATGTCTCCATCTCAGCCATCCGTAAGTCATCTTGATTTGTCAGATGCACTGGCTTTTAAAAAAAGCTCAAGATAAGAATAGCCACCAGAAAAAATCAAGCCTTGTCAGCTTCTTTCTGATACAGTCTTAGCAACAGTCAATAAGAAAGATATCTTCCCATAGGATTCTTGTAATTCCAAAAATTCTTCCTTTTTTTTTACGCAATGCCATCAGTCTTAAAAGATTTTCCAATAACTAATAATAATTTCACAGTTTAAATAATTGTTAATTGGAAATTGTTACCAAAATTTTCAGCATCTTATTCTGGCTTTGAAATAGACTGTGACCATCTGTGGTGCTTACACAAACGTGTCTCTCCAAGTAACCCAAAAGCTCTGTGAAACTGTGAACTTGAGAATACTGTTTATCTTATTTCACTCTCTCTTTATAAATTCTGCCAAAAGCTGGAACCTGTGACACTGCACACACTCTCTAAAGAGCTAAAAACTGTGGACCCCTAAGCTTCCAGCTGTAGAGTCTACACCCTGCAGTGAGGTATGTGGAGCTGTGTTTATACCATGCATGCACCTTAAGCTGGGCTTATTATACCTGGGTATTTGGATGTTCATAGCAATTCAGGTGTTCAGCTAAACTCGAGTGTGTGCTCATAGCCAATTTGAAGAACAAGCAGGCAGGCGTATGGGAGACGATGCCAAATTTGATGACATAAATTAGCACGCTCGTCTTTGGAAATCCGTTTCTACTATTGGGTTTTACTGGGCCTGTAGTTTTAACTTAAAACCTCTGCCTGGACTTTTTATTTCTGGTTCTGCAAACTGTGACATTTTCTTCTTTAGTTGTACACTGGCCGGAGGCGTGCATGTGGAAGTTAAAAGACCCATACCTTTCTCCTAAGGTTCACTATTGAGCACTCAACTCACTGCAAAGGTGCCTGGTTTCGCTTTTGCGTTACAGCTCTGGCCGTTACGTTGCCTGTTTGTTTTTTTTTGCTGTCACTTAGATTTCCCCGGCTCCAACACCTCTTTGCTGTTCCAGTAATCTCCGCCTTTTCGCTGACCCATATCCCCGCAATTCGGAAATCGAGCCATGTTGGGGTGCGCCACTGGTGCTTGTGGGTAACCTCATCCACCTCTCGGCCAACTGCGCTTCTCACTCCCTTGCAACACCAATCAAACTGGAAAATCCCCTTCGCAGAAACCCACCTCTGTCATCCTTGCAGCTGGGTAAACGTGCATTTTCTTTCAAATCTAGCGTTGAAATCGTAACCTTAATTATAACATTTGTAACGGTTTCCTATAGTCTGGAATCGCCACTCTTCCTGGAGGAGAAAGGCAACAGGGTTTTAAAACAAAGCAAGGATTTTAAAAGCCAACTCAGTTGTGAGCCAGGTTTTACTGTCATTTCTAGAGCAGAGTGATTAAAAGGAGGTGCAGAAGGATGTATGGAACTAAAAATGGATGAACATTTAGAGGATATATGGTCCCTGAATATTGCTGGGATGTTGCTGATGTTGAGTCTCTCTGATACTGTTTTGGTGCAAAAAAATTCTCTTCAAGCTCAAGAGGAATATTTCTAATACAAGGTGGGAGGTAGGTGGAAGACATGGAAGATCACTTAAGGCTACTGAAAATAAAGATATAGATTATGTATAAGGATTTGGTAGGAAAGGTTTGCTTCATGAGATGTCAAAAAGCACAACTTCACCTTAGACTTCCCAGGTTTTTTGTTCACCCTCAGTGTAAGAAGCATGTACATTTGAAACTTCCTACCCACTAAGAGATTATAAATCCAAAGAAAATAAAATCTGAGTATAGACAATCTTTCTATAGCTTTAAAATAATGGCTGTTGGAATTGTCAGTGATCAGTGCAGAGATTAAAGCTGAAGAAGAAGAAATTGTATAAAACCACATACAAGCTAGAGAGGTACCGAAAAATGGAGTAATATAAAACAACAATAAAAACTGGACCGGAAGTACTCACTCATCACTAGACACATTACATGATTAATCACTTGTCCTCATTGCAGCAACGAAGCCAGGAAATCCACAAAACCTCAGTATGTATGTAACAGTGCATTTCTAGCTAACAAATTACAGCTATCGAGCTACAGAAAGAAGCATGTACTACATTTACTATAATTTAACATACTGGCCTTCTCTGAAAACCTGGCAAAGTTTGCCACCATGCAAGCCTGTAGCATCACGACTCTCAATGAGGGTAAGAATTCTAGTGTTTAGCATTTACATGAGGTTCAGCCAGAAAGACCAAGATAGCTCAGGGCAACTTGTATAAAGTAGTTCGTCATGAAGATGCTTATGATGGTCCAAGCTGGGCCAACACGTCCATCACTAACCATAAAAACAGAGCAAACGTTATAAACAGGTTGTGGTGGCGTTACCTGGAGCCAAAGCACAAGCCTGGCTGCGTTTCATGTCAAACCACTGACCAGCCCTACTGCCATTTGGAAAGTATGGCTGACATCCGACTGCGGGCCGTCCCGTGAGGTTGACCAAACCACCAGCAGTAGAGTGGTTAGGCTGCTTTCTTCAAAACATTTTTTTGTGGCTTTCTTGAGAACACAGTATTCGTCAGGTGAGTAGCACAGCCAGGATGGTTTTATCTCCTCGTTGCCGTTATCTGTGCTTCAGCACCTTTCCAAGGGTCCCCCTTCTGCTCAGCTGTATACAGAGTGTATGAAGAACCATCCTCTGGAGGGGCTGCAGGCCAAATTTTAAGGCTAACAAGGAGCATTTTCAGTTTGAACTCCCATACACCAAGCAGGAAATAGCACCCAGTTATTTATATAACTCTACTTCAAGTATATTTCTAATGTCTTTCAAACACAACTTAAATAACACCTTTACCTTTAAAGCTGCAATTTTGTGACAATCTATAACCAATACTTTCTCAATGGGAGAAAGCTGCAATCCTGAAATGGTTACCTTCGGGTCTTCTCAAGAGGCAGTTAATTAGCTGTTGAATTAGCTACGTGCACCTCAATTAATCCATGACCATCTCCTAACACGCCTGTTAACATCCATCTGCTGCACATCATCCTCTGCTCCTGACCTGTTTCCCTGGAGCCTCATCAATCAAATTCAGCTTGGCAGGAGATGACTCCTTCACATGGAGAGGACAGGGACACCATTCCTGCCAGCTCCCTACGCAAAGGGAAGTAAGTGTCAGTGAGCTTCACAAAATCAGAAACGAAGAAGCACAAGGTGAGAGACTTACCCCAAAGACCTTCCAGGAACCCCATGTCAGAGCTGGGTAGGGAATTCCAAGCACAGTGCTATAGACATCACGTGCCTTATTGCAGTCTTTACTGCTCTGGATTTTATGCCAACATAATGCCCTTGGGAAAATGATACAAAGAGGGATAACATCACATGGAATGACAGATCCTTGCATTTCTCGTATTATCTTTGGGAACTCCTAGACTTGCTGGCCATGTAGCCATCATTTTGGCACCATCTTGAAAGTAAATCATCATCTAGAACAGGGAGAGAGAACGGCTCAAGCTGGAACATAGGAAGTTCCATTCAAATACGAGGAAAAAGTGCTTTACGGTGAGGGTGATGGAGCACTGGAACAAGCTGCTCAGGGAGGTCGTGGTGTCCCCTCCTCTGGAGATCTTCAAGACCCGCCTGGATGCAGTCCTGAGTGATGTGCTCTAGGCGTTCCTGCTTTAGCAGGGAAGTTGGACTAGATGACCTCTAGAGGTCCCTTCCAACTCTGACAATTCCATGATTCCATGATTTCACCCTTACAACTTGCCACAGAAAGGTTTCCAAGACCAGATACTTGCCTTACGACGTGGTCGGCTTCCAAATTATGAGGGCCTTTCTACATGCAACCAGTTTTGGACTGTCTCTGAATGATTTCTGGATTTGCCTGAAGAGGCACACAATTTTCAAGCTTCCTTAAAGGAAATGATATGAAATTGTAAAATATTTGTCTGATAACATTTGATAATATAACAAAAATGCTAACTATTGGGGGAACTGGCAAATACAATTATTCCTTATTTTGAAAGTTTGAAATTCCTCAAAAGAGCCCAGGATCATTGTTCCATGTTACAGAGGGAGACATAGAAAGGCAAAGTTTGCCTCAGGTCAAAACAAGGCATCAGCAGGGGTAGGTACTGAACTCAGGTTCACAGGCAAACTGAAAATAAAGCCTCTCAAGTCTCTCGTATCTTGTCTGTCCCTCCTCTGACACAGTAAGGCACACCGATTTATCAGGTATGTGAGAAATTCTTGTTTGGTGGCAGTTCACTCTGCACATTTTTCAAGGCCAGGCTGGATGGGGCTTTGAGCAACCTGCTCCAATGGGAGGTGTCCCCCCTGCCCATGGCAGAGGGGTTGGAAGTAGATGATTTTTAAGGTTCCTTCCAACCCAAACCATTCTATGATTCTATGATTTCAACAGAAGGTGAGAGGCAGAGCAGCGGAGGGCTGGCTGTTTTCCCTCTCCTGGCAGCAGGGTATCAGCCCATCTTCAAGGTTGGAGAAGTGGTTGGAGTATAGGACTTGAGGTTGGGAGACCCTTTAAGGCGCAGCAGAGAGCAGCATCGAAGCCAAGTCAGAGAAGCAAAAGGCAGAGAAATTCTAGGTCCCTTTGTACAATGTGCGGTCAGTGCAAACTAAAACCCCTGCTGGAAAGGGGGTTGGACTGGGAAGATGGGCTGGAGAAAAAGTCCCACCCAGCAAGGACACCACAAGCAAGAGGAAAGAAAAATTATTGCAACCTTTACTCTTCCCAACATCCCAAGACTGTTGAAACTGCAACTAAAATATCAGATGTTGAATTTGTTACTTGTGTCTGAACATTAGGCTTGCAAACATAAGACAGTTGGCAGGAAATTAATTTATGTTCAGATTAAATGAGCTGCCAGGGTCAAGACCATGTTATGACCACAGTTCATTCTCTTTTTTTTTTCTCCTTGTTAATTAGATACAATTACATGAGCTTTAGCTTTAGTGCACTTCCAGTCTAATTATCGAAAAAAAGGTTCACATTTTAAGGAAGAGAATTAAAAATGAACAATGGTAACAAATAACCTTCTCATTGCTGACATGCGTCCAGATTAATGGTTATTTCCCTAATTAATCTAAATCACTCCTTCAGTGTAATTCAGATGACTGCAGCAATGATGACTTCTTTATGTACTTCAATTTTAACAGTTTTGGCAAGCTAATACACAAAGAAAACAAAGTAAGACAAGCTTTAAACACACAAACTACAAGCTGGGCATATGCCGTAAGAAGTGATGTTCCAACACTTGAAGAAGAAAAAAAACCCTCACAAAAAAGTTTTAAACAGATATTACCATTTTTCTTTCTCTGAAACCATGTCTCTAGGAGCCTCTCAAATGCACTTTGATCATACTGATGAGGGCCCTACAGACTCCTTGGGGAATTTCCAACACCCACCTCTTTATTTTCTCAGGCAGTCACAGGAAAAGAGGTTTTGTTGAAGATGCCAGCCTGTACTGGGCTTGCCAGGATGTTTCAGGCTTAACCCTTTGATGCCTCTGACCACTCTGAAGATACATTCTTCACGGTGTAGATCATAACATCAAATTAGGACACAAACCAAGTCCCAAACCTCCAAAGCTAGCAGGATGAAAAATACATATGTTCTGCTGCTGCAGAAACATTAGCTAAACATCTCATGGTCCTGCAACATGTAGAGTGGGACCTCTCTATGCCCAGTGCCTTTTAATTCTAATAGAGTTCGTTGTGAACTCTTAACTCTTCTCTGATACAGACGGCATAACACACTGTAAAGAATTCTGTTCAACAGGACAACTGGGAATTGGCATTTCTCTTGACATAATTTCTCTAAACAACTACATGCTGATGAACTTCTTTCACAGTTTGCTTTCCAGAGTCATATTCTAGTTTCCTAAAGAAACATTATGCATCTCCTCCAGCTGCAACATCTGCTCAGAGAACAATATTATGGGGCAGTAATTACGAAAACACATTCTTCTCAGAAACAGAGACACTGGCTGTTTGTTATCAAAGGTTACTATCTCTCTAAACAAAGACTGATGCAAGTAAGCAAGACAACTGAGATTCTTTTTCAAAAAGAAAAAGTTTTGCCCTGTCTGTGTCTGGAAGTCGCCGTTACGCAGCACGTATGAATATATGTCCACATGAATAAGGTTCTATGTTAGAGCTACATTATATTTCAGTATCAGCTTAAAAGTTACTTTCAGATCAGCATAAAATCTAAGGGTTTTGCAAGCAGCAAGTTGAGTTCCAAACCAAAGCAACCACAGATTACTTTCCTACAGGAGTGAAAAACTCAGCCAAAAGCAAGTTTAGCTCTTCTTCACAGCTTGATGATTTCTGGTAGGCAAGCCTTATTCCGTAGCCTCTCAGCTAAGAAGACTCCCCTTGCTGGTTTTTAACCACTTCCACCAGCAAAGAATGAGAAGGCCAGAAGTCACATCAGGACAACAGAGTAGGGTCAAGAAAGCAACAGATGACAGCCATACTACAAGACTGGAGAAGAATCAGGAAAAAAAAGTAGAAACCAGCAACAGCCACAAGGAAAGTGTAGGAGGAGACTTGGAAATTATATGAGGTGGAGACTGTACAAAATAAGAGATGGGCAATAAGTGGGCTACCGGGGCAGATGGCAGAAAAAAATATCACATTATCACACCATCGCTTTTCTTGATATTCATCTTATTCCTGGCAAAAGCACTGGAACTTCAGGAAACCAAGTCAAGGGATTTGTACAAGTGTTTTCTTTGCTTAAAAACAAAAATCAAACAAACCATCCACCTACACCAAGCTCCTTCACGGTCCTAGAAGCAGCAGCAACTTTTGGAGGAGCAAAGGCAAGACAGACTATATATTTGGACTATGTAGAGGCCCCAGTTTCAGCCTTCACAATTCCTGTGGAAAGGCCTTGTGTGGTCACGGACTAGATAGCCAGTACCTTGACCACAGACACGGTCTCTTGTTTGTCATGGTTAGTTCCTTTGCCCCAAGCAGTCACACGCTTTGTGGTTTGCCAGAACAGCAGGAGAAGAGACAGCATTTGATTAATACGGTGCTCAATAGCCAGTAAGGTTAGGGCTCTGGGTACAGTTCTTCAGCCTTGGCGTGACTCACTTTCCGTAGCCACCTTCCAACCAGAGGCTTGGAGCAGTAACCAGCATGGAATTCAATCACACCAGAAGCTCAGGCTACAGAACGAGAGGAAGGTCCCAGCAACAGCAGCGGGAGATGGAGTAGCACACATGTTGGGCGAAGACGATGGAATAGCTGGAGACTTAACTCTCAATTTAATACACCGAGGTTAAGCAAAGTGCATGGATACTGTTCTGTGGTTGAATAAAGCCAGCCAGAACCAGACTGCTGAAAGAAAGAAAAATAAAGTCCAGGCAGGAAGAAAAAAAGCTCAGACTAGTCTTCCACATGAATATCCTCTTCTTTCCCTTCACAGAAATCTTTTTTTGTTCCCAAACTCATCACCCATCTTTTTTTGGCTGTACAACAATTTAAGTTAAATGTTTACTTGCTTCAGTTAGCATATATTTTCTACATGATTGAATGCGAGGCATTACCCAAACAAAGAAAATCTTTGAAATAAATATGGTAATGAAACAAAAGAATGCTCCTTTTGGAAGTGATCCCATAAGTACTATAGAAAACTCCATTTAAACAACCATTGCAAAAATAAAGAGTCAAAGAAAGTTGCGCGTGCTTACTGGTTTAAAAGTAACTTCAGCAAAAGTTTCCTAATTCTTGAAATGAAACACTGCCAAGATTATTAGATTCACAACATACACATCAAAAACCATTAAGACAGCTATTTGCAATGGAAGTACTTTTAAGTCTTAGAAACCCTATCTGTGCACAACATCTCTGCTCAGCATTACTATTTTGGGGTACTTGACAATATGCTGTTTGGTAGATTTCAGAATATTCCAAAACACTTGAGGATTTTGAATAAGCCTACGAAACGTCATGTTTCATACAATGTTTTCATTAGCAGTGTATCCTCGCGTTTACCCAGAAGACTCTAAAGCTGGCTTTTACGCCAATTCCCCAAATACTGTACAATGTGCCAAAGACCAACCACAGTCCACACGGAAATATCAAGCCAAGCTCCCTAACCTAACTTCCAGGCAAGATGAGATTGAGGTGGGCTGGTTATTACATCCTACTTATGCTGAGATATTAAGAGCGGATTTCTCGCCAAGTCTCCCCTCACAGAATCCACGCGACACTTTCCTTCATGTAACCAGAACTACGGGTTTACCTTTCAACCCAAAGACAGTAAAACGGTTCTCGCATTCTTCCTGGACGCCAACTTAATTCTGTAAGAAGTATGCCATCTACTGATGCACTATTTACTATACCATTCTTCAAGCGCCTTCACATAACCACTGACCGAGACCAATCTTAGCTGTGTTAGCTGAAAAGAAAAATAATATTCCATGAATTTACAAGAAACGACAGCGCTCTCGAAGCCAGTGAAATGTGTTTTATTTTAAGCCACTGCTAAAACAAGGACAAATTTAGTGCAACCTGGAGTTCGTAATCTGAAAACTGAATGTAGTTAAATTACTAAAATGGCAAAACTTGTCACCATTATACAGTACAAGACCTTCATATTCATTGAGTACAGTTACATAAACATTTATAGTTATTCAAACTGCTTTTGGTATACAATTGCATCACTAACTGGGCTGTGAATTACTGTAACACTGCACAAATAAGCAGCAGTTCCAGCAAACTATAATAAATTTTAGTATTAAATACTATTCAGACATTACAACAGAACAAAGGCCCCTCTAAAACTACAACTCCAGCTATACAACAGGAATGTACAAAGATGGTACAAAATAAAGTGACTACAGTGGCTGGGCTCTGTACTTGCCTCTTCAGAGCTCAAGTACAGTAAATGCTTGACAGTAGTGGCTCTTGCTGAAAAGCCAAAATTCTTACACTAAAATCACTCCTGAATCTTCTATTTTTCTTTGCAAATCAACTGCAAAACTAGGGGGTTCTGCGCTGGTGACAGTGTTTACTACTTAACTGTGTTCCCATCTCCAACAATCTGTGGTTCTTTATAGAAAAGGTCCCAGACAAAGCTACACTAGCAAATGTTAACGTTTAAAATCTGATACCGTTTCTGAGAGACCTAATTAGTCTTGGAATGTGGGTTGCTGGGTTTTTGGTTTTTGTTTGCTTTTTAAAAAGCTTACACAATCATTTAAAACTCCAGAACAAAGATACTACACAAATTGCATTCACGTACATCGTCTTAGCTACTTTTTCACATCCTCATTTTGAGACAGCCAATGCTCTTTATTTTAACATATGGGTTTGAGTTTTGTTTGGTTTTTATTTTATTTTAAGGCTTTATGCATACTTCTGTATTATTTATGCACCCTGTTCTGAATGTTTAAACTTGTTTTAAATACGGCCACTTTTAATCGTTAATTTATAGAGGGACTATTTTCAAAGTGCTTTTTCGACAGTATCTTACAAAACATCCAAACACTTCAATTTTTCAAAACATCAAATGTATTTATGAAGTGTTTCGAGTCTGGGTGTCTTCTGGAACAATATCACCATTGTATGTATTTTCCTCAACTTAAAAATTAAATTACCAAGTCAGCTTTCCCATACAGAAAAAAGTCCAAGATGAAACAAACTCTACCTTGCCATGTTTGTTTGTAAAGAAGAGTTGTCTGGTTTATACAGACCAAAACACGGCCCTTCATGTTTTTACAGTTTCATTTACACTTCTGTATTTGTGGTTAGGAGTTTTAAATAAACTCAGTAATAGCATAATTTAAGACTTGCATTAGCAAAGAACAGCTAACATGGCGGACAGCATCAGTTAAATATAGTCAGAGTAAGGTTTCCCAAAGATTATTAAAATTGTTAAATTATTATAATTTTACCAGGCTAGTTAAATGCTTTCTCAATTTTGATACCCAAGGAGAAAAAAACAGAACAAATTTAAAACAATTTGTGTAGAAAATTGGTTTGGGGTTTTTTGTTCATTTTTACTTAAAGTATTTCATAACATTTTTTTCATGTACATTTGGAAACTATGCTACTTTCCTCAGAGGCTAATAAATCCATTTCTTCCTTAATATACCACCAATCAATAGCTACATAAAGTATTTGATCCAGTCGGAAAACAAGATTCCACTTACAAAAATCATTTTTAGTGCAACTATTGTCTACTTCACTTCTTGAACGGTTGTAAGCTTTGGGAATTGCACAATCCTCTACCTTTCTCCAGAAAAGTCATTAAAAAGAAAAAACGCTTCACCAACTTCATAAAATCCATCATACTGAATAAATCACAGTTAAAAACTGGCTGTTCCTGTGGTGTTGTTTTTGTTGTTTTTTTTTACAAATGTGCAGCTTTGTACAATGCCTTCAAAAGCTCTATCTATTTGTGTTTGGACATGTACAGAAATACTATACTAGTACTACTGTATCTTCATGTCCTGAAATTTCACTTGATGAGAACGCAAGGGTCTAAAACCCAGAGCAAAATTTAGTCCTAAGGTACTCTTTTTAGTATTTTATTTTCTTGACATTTCAATTTTATAGATAAATTTGTACATTACTGTAATGTAAAAGGGAAGATGTTACAGCCAGAAAATGGTTTCAAATTTTTGTCTGAAACAACATTGAAAGTCAACCTTAAAAAAAGAAGAAAGGATTATGGGAGGTTAGGGAGAAAAAAAAAAATCTAGACAACTTTTGTACAAATATTCAAAAATATTTGTTCCTAGCCCCATCTTCCAAATACAGGAATTAAGATAACTTTCCCCTCTTGCTTTGGGTTCTAAAGAAAAACAACTCCTGACACTTGGCTTTATAACAAGGCCTAGCAAACCTATAACAAGACAAAAGACCCTGTAATAGTTTTTGGTCTTTTTGTCACATGGCATAAATAGATTTTTCAATCTGTGAAACAATACATGAAGTGAGGCAATAAACTATGAGCATAATAACAATTTTGAATAATTGGTACAAATTTATATTGTAAGTCCATATTGGTGAGATCTCATACGCATTGAGATACGTATCACTGTGTGTATGCACATGTGTGAACACACCTATGGGCATATACAAAAATGTTAAAGATCTTTAACTTGGTGAGAAAGGTGAACTTTGTGAGATCCAAGGCAGAAATCCAGACGACAAATGAGGACTAAAACCAGGTCTCTGTAAAAATAGCAGTCAAATGCCTTCCTGAAACAAAAAGACATTGCAAGGAGAGGGCTCTTGAGTTTTACCAGTGTGACATCTCATAGTGATTTAGGGGGTAGGGGAAATCAGAATCGAACATATTCCAGTGAAGTTCATGAATAGGTTTAGAGACTTCAGGAAGAGAAACTTGTGCACCTTATCAACAGTACAGCTTTCTTTGAAACTACTAAGACTTTTTTGTTCATCCAGAATAAGACTCCATGATGCTTCTGCAAGAGATATGAGTTTTGAGGTGGCAACCTTGCAATTACCAGCATGTGTCTTTTTCTCTCAAAGGATGTATTAAAAAAACCAAAAAACAAATCCAAAAAGCACTTTCAAACCACAGGATATGTAAAGAACCAGCTTCCAGCTTTCCCTTTGAACAGAAAGGCAAGTCAGCAGCACTGGTGAGAAACTTGACTTGGCTGCTAAAAAGACTTGATTAAAAATGCCTTTAAAAAAAAATTCAGTGAAGGTAGTTCAGAAAAATGAAAAATCAATTTGCAAGAAATTTCCCCTTTATGTTTTAATTAGCTTTCTTTGTTATACACTTAAGTGCTTACTGAGTAACAAAATTATCTTTATTACTGAAAAGAAAGTTCATATATGGAGGCTAAGAAATAAAGAATTAATCAAAAAGATGGCCAAGATCCTCAAAGGAAGGAATTTTGATCTGCTACTTCTAACACATCTAGTGAGAGACTAACATACAAATTCTTCGACACAGAATTAATATCACAGAAGTATTTGCATACAAAAAAGCTTCAGTAAGAAATTTAGCAATTTAGACTTGATTGGCAAGCTTCAGGAAACCTCGCTGAAGAAGAACGTATGAAATTATGCTCAGCTACTCACTCTGCCCTACTACCAGCTCTATACTAGTCAACAAAAGGGAACATGTATTTGCACCTCAGCAATGTCAGAGGAGGCTCTCACACCTCCACATGAAGTTGAACTTGATAAAGGCGACTATGAAGCCAGACTGGATTAAGGAGCTGCCCGGGCAGGTCACCGTTTTCTTCCTGGCAATGGTGCCCTTGAGGGCATAACATCTGGCCAATATTGGTGATTTTTTTCATCATCTGAAGCTAGATATTCCAGAACAGATTTTTGCAGAACATCAGTGCTCTTAGACCCACAGTGAATATAGCACACACACAAGTGGGGAAATGACCTATCCTGGCACAGCGGGAATCCTGAATATGATGTCTGAGACTGTCTCCTCTGAACTACTATCACGGACAAGGGATTTTTTCATAAATATATTTCAATGGTCTGAACACAGCAGTAAATACATGTTATGCATGGGTGGACAATACCAATTATGGACTGAATAAACATACCATGTGCACAGTATCACAAAACACAGCACAACTATTTTTGACTTTCACCTCAAAGTCTTTTAAATGCTGACAATTACTTGAACATTCATTAGTTGAATTTTACTTTACATATCTGTGTTCTTTCTATCTCCTTTCAAAAGAGGAATGAAGTGAAGAGTGTTGCATCTTTGGATTTTTCAAACGTTTTCCAGAAGCCAACCAACCAGAGACTTATTTAGAGCTTGCTCTCCATCAGACACCTTCTCTGTCATTTCACAATATTTCAACACTGCTTGCAAGAGATCTCCAACTTTCCAATTTCTTTCTCGTAGTCTTCTGGAAAGCTAAAGGGGAGACAGGGGAACACAAAACAAAATATTTTGACCAGCACATCCTGATTAACAGTTACATAAGTGATTCTTGAAACATTAGCTCATAAGAGATCAGTTGTAATGAGTTAATCGTTATTCCCACATCTATAAAAACAAAAACTTCCCCAAGAATCAGGCGGAAGTTTCTTTAGGGCAGTTTTTACAAAATTTTCTTCTGGAGGGAGTGACATTTTTGAATGACATGGTGCCACAGGTATGAGGGCTGTGGTTCATCAAGACTGCAGAAAACAGGAAATTCTGAACACAAGATTAAGACATTTGCCACCCCTCCCATGCCAATAATGCACATATAAAAAGACAAAACTCAGTCTTAATAGAAAGGATGTGGATTTTCCTTTCACAACATATAGTGTGGTTTGGGTGGCACAGATGCTACCCTCAATGAAAACAGTGTCTTCAGAGTTGGGAAATTATAACATCTCTTGGGGAAGAGGAAAAGGTGAGGGTTAAGTTAAGCTACTATTTGGGAGCAGAGATCAGTGTAGCTGAAAACATTTATTTTTCACCCAGGATCAAAGGGAAAAAAAATAATCTTCCTTTGCTTATGCATCAAGCTCAGCTATATATGGAAAAAAGCCCACCCTAAAACAAGGATGAATTTGCCCAATTGCCAAGGAGTAAAAAAATCTTGTACTTTAAAAAACCCCACCAAACCCCCACAGAAAAACTTTATTCACTGTAGCTTTCTGGACAACTGTCAATGCTGCATTTAATAAACATAATTTAGATACCCTCTTTATTCTTTGAATCTGTAGAATTTTATTGCCTTTCATAGTCCCTACCCATGACATTCTATATGTTAATTTAAAAAAAAAAAAGTCATAAACAGTGTTCAGTGAAATATCTCCCACAGATATTTATAATGTTTCTTCCATGAGACGTGTCAGATTGCAATATGAAATTCCATTAAAAAATGAAAAGGAAGACAATCTGTCTCTGGTTCTTCACCTAGGGAACGTACCAACTGCAACAAGGCAGGTGAGGGAACTGACAGAAACAGTGTGGGCATAAAAACATGTATAAAACAATTAACTTCTTGAGCAAACAATTAACTTGAACAAGCAAAAAAGATCCCCTTTGAGTACAATATATCCTAAACACTGAAACTTTTTCAAGTGAAAAAGGACCCCAGCGTCCTTTCTACAATAAAAAGAACTGAAATCTATTGTTATTTCCGTGAATTTTAAAACAGAGCAAAGGGCGCAAGAGTTTTACAGTTTACAGTAGGCAATTTTGTAAATGGTGTTTGGTTTATAAACGAGTAGTCATTTTTCTTATGCCAGAGGAAAGTCTGGCTAATGTCCGAAGACCTACTTCAGCAAATAAAGTATAAAACTTCTGTCCAAAGAAGATACCACCATGGTAAGATGATACAGCTCGCACCTGGCTTCACTAATGTTTCCATTTTAATTTAGAGTTCAAAGTTCAATCCCACTATTTCTTTAGCAGACTGATGTGTTTCTTACTGTCAGACAAGTGAAATATTGGAGTCTCCTCAAAACAGACACCAGGAATCCTAGAAGAGCTAGATAAGGTCTGATTAAGAATTGCATGTATGTGGTTTTTTAATCCAGGCACTTGCATTTCAACGCTGTCAGGCTTCTCAAAGAAGTCAAGAACGAACTATTCTAATTTACTGGTTTCTTATTCTAGCTCCTAACAAATGTCTTTTGTTTCCTACATAGGTATTGAAATTCTTTCTCCCTTGCTAAGGGAGACATGTGTCCTTAAGTAAGAGTTCATACCCAGCTGCAGCAAGTAATACCTTGCCTGATACATGCTAGGTGTATTTTTGTCTTTTAGACAGCCACATCACATAAGTGGCTCATTACCCACTCCTGTGATCAGCTAACACAAACCTTTCCTCCCTTCCAAAACCCACCAACTGCTTATAGAGCAAATTACTGTTTAATGCAATCTAAAGCCCACGTAACTGAGGTAACACACCAAAGTACCTATGAGATGACCAAAACCCCAAAGCTGGCGAGAGATCAGTATGTTGAGGTCAGCTTAGTTTTCTGCTGGGCTGCAGTGCCCTCTGGAGGTGCTTGTCTAGCTTTACTAGGGACAGAACTGAGAAGGACTATTTCTAATTTAACACCCTCAGTTTGGGCCAGAGATCATTCCAGTTGGGAAACGGAATGGAATAAAAACCAGGTAATCCTTCCCTGCCCCCATGAGGGGAAACAGGATTTCAGAACTAAAAATTAATCTATAAAATTAAGTCAATTGACTATTTTAACTTTTTCATGACTGCATGACTACTGCCTGCCTGAAGGTTTTGTGTTTTATCTCTAGGTGTCAACATTATCAATTTATCACTGAAGTATCAATTAGAAAAATATTACAGCTTCTTAGGAATACATACATAATAAACATCACTATTTTCTGGAGTGCTCTTCTCAGTATTCTCTTATTAGGGTAGCTAGAGTGGTGCTCAGATACAGAGTCAGCTAGTAATATCTTTCCTATCTTATTATATGACTCTACGGGTCTTCAGGCATTTGCTCAAATAGTAGATCACAACCTTGAAATCTATTAAGTCAGGGCTGGCAGAAGAATGAAATTCGAGGAAAAATTAAGAAAAGACACATCTGACATCTATTTTTTGTCTTCCATGGTTATGTTACAGTGTAAGATACAGGTGTGTCACACACACACACGAGAATATTATTAACACTTGTGGGTCCTACCAACAGTCTGACTGAGTACTTGCAACACTGCAATTCACATACAACAAGCATGAAATAGATGGATAGAATTTCAAAAGATGGCAAAAACTGCTCATAAGGTCAGAATGACTGTAGTCATTAAACCAAACTCATTCGCATCAAACGAACTTCAGAGAATGCCGGGGCAGGCATGTGAGAACCAAAAAAGTGAAGTATTTTCTTCTTCGTGTTAAGACACTTAGAAGCCATAACAGGGAAGGAACATATGAACATAAGGATTAAATTCACCAGTTTAAAATGAAAACAGAAATGGATAAAAGTACACTTAAACTGCCTTCTAGTTTACGAAAGCATGAAGTCCACTCTAAGTGTCAAAACTAATGTACAATAGAATCATAGAATGGTTTGGGTTGGGATGGACCTTAAAGATCATTGAGTTCCAACCCCCTGCCATGGGCAGGGTCACTTTCCAATAGACCAGGGTACTCACAGCCCCATCCAACCTGGCCTTGAACACCTGCAGGGATGAGGCATCCACAGCTTCTCCAGGCAACGTGTTCAGTGCCTCACCACCCTCACTGTAAAGAATTTCTTTCTAGTATCTAATCTAAGTCTACCCTCTTTCAGTTTAAACCTGTTACCCCTCATCCTATCACTATACCTCCCATCTTTCCTGTATGCCTCCTTCAAGTACTAGAAGGTTGCAATAAGGTCTCCCAGAGCCTTCTCTTCTCCAGGCTGAACAACCCAAATATCTCAGCCTGTCCTCATAGGAGAGGTGCTCCATCCCTCTGACCTTCTTAGTGGCCATCTGCTGGACCCGTTCCAACAGGTCCATGTCCTTCCTGTGTTGAGGACTCCAAAGCTGGACACAGTACTCCAGGCAGGGTCTCATGACAGTGGAGTAGCAGGGCAGAATTACCTCCTGTGGCCTGCTGGCTGCACTTCTTTTCATGCAGCCCAGGATGCCATTGGCTTTCTGGGCTACCAGCACACTGCTGGCTCATGTTGAGCTTCTCATCCACCAACACCCCCAAGTCCTTCTCCTCAGGGCTGCTCTCATTCCATTCTCCACCCAAGCCTGTATTTGTGCTTGGGATGGCCCTAACCCGTGTGCAAGGCCTTGCACTTGGCCTTGTTGAACTTCTTGAGGTTAGCGCGGGCCCATCTCTGAAGCCTGTCCAGGTCCCCCTGGATGGCATCCCTTCCCCCCCAGCAAGTCAACCACACTACACAGCTTGTAGTAAAACATATTTCTGAAATAATTCTACATCAAACATACCAACATCCAGAAGAGAAGCACAGGGGATATATCTCAACTTACCAAACAAATATTTCCCAATTTTCTTGGTTATTCTAAATAAGCATGCAAGACCTTCCACTCTTGAGATTGAATACATATACCACACAGTTACACAAGCAAGAGAAAAGTAAAGCTAGCACTTTTTTTTTTCTGGCTAGAAAGGGAAAAGCCACTCTTAGGAAATTTCAGCCCAGGAATGATCAGGACTGGCCTCTAGGTACCTTTCACACTCTTAACACAAATTTACAGGAACCAAGCACTGTAGGTGCCCACATTCATCTAAGTTTGGGAGTCTATTTAGTCATGTTGACTTCTACTTCCTGGTCACTCCCCTTTTATCCTGAAACGATTATTTGAGCTTTGGAAAGCACCAAGTTGAAGACGCAATACTGGATTTGGGAACTGAAAGCACGCTTCTCCTTCTTTAATATACTGATACGCACATTGTTTTTGCCAAGATCTTAATTAATAAAAACATACTAATGGCATCATGTTAACATTTTTTCACGTTACCAGGTCGTAACATAAAACCTTTGATAATTTATCACTCATATCAACCTTATTTTTTTGAGACAATGCCTATATATCTTCAGTAGCCACGTAATGTTAAAATACTTTCTTGGTAGAAGATTAAACAAATAGGTCAAAGGTAATAAATGCCATATTATCATGTGCAGTTTGGTGTATAGTCACTAAGGAGTAATTTTTGTTATTTTATAGGAATAAGAATGTTCTCTTATTTGTTTGTAATGGAAAAACTCAGGTCACTGCACATATCAAAATTTTTACCCTTCCCTAAGAGATGCTACTTGTTAAAGCCTAATTCTTTAAAATTCTGCTTTCTCTCTGGTCACATATTAAATTCAATCTATAAAACCAAAATAAAGGTACCTAAAAATTAAACTGAGCCTTCTTTCTTAACAGTGTTGGTTGCAGTTGCTTACAGAATAAAAACATATTTAATATTTAATTAGAACCTAAACTTCTCTCTGATAAGAAAATGTGCATTTGCTAGCAGAAAAACCTGAGGCAGAACATCAAAATATTAAGTTAGAAATTAATTTGCATGATTCAATTTATAGACAATTAAAAATTAGATAAAAAATGCTTGAAAACATACACTTTTTGCTAAACAAAAATGCTGTAATTGTATCTTCTTTGGAGCAAAACTAGGAAAACAACTTGTATAACAAGTTAACTCAGCTTTGATTAATACTGGTTTATTTATGGTACATACACAGGCTAAACATGCTGTTCCACTTCGACCTCTCAGGATTTAAATAATGATTTTCCTCAACAGCAAATACCTTATTATTATAGAGTGGCAAATAAAGCAGTAACAGCTGGTGTATTAAAGTAAACAGAAATCAAGCAAATCCTTTTGCTTCCCCACCACCCATCAAACCCAAGTACTTACAAAGACGAATTCCCTTGTAGCAGCATCATGGAAGTGAAGATCAGACACCTCTGTCTCAGAAGCCACCAGCCACTGGAGCGCTGCTCTGAGTTGGGGGTCCACTAGATTTGGTTCCAGATCAATATTCATTATTGCTAAAGTCTTCCGTATTTGCTCCAAACCTAACATTAAAAATGTAATCATCAAATACATAATATTGATTTTTTTCCAAAAAGTCTCTGTTGTTCACTGTTCAGACTATATCTTCTTAAAAAACTGAATTTAATACATGCAGATAATAGAAAGGGAAAAAAAATCATGCTGGTCTGAAGTGCTTCTGTATTTCCCATAAGGAAGTACTGTTTATCCCATTTACAATTGTATGCAAACATAGCCGAGTACCAAAAGTCATCTAAGCTGCAATATATATTCCAATGACAATGAATTTAACACAGCCTTTCATAAAGTGTATGAACAGCAATGGCTCTCATATTGTCCATCAGTCATTTCAATTTTTCAACTGCTATTTTTTGCTATGCCGTCATCTACTAAATTTTTTTAAAGCGTCTATTTCAGAATTCTTTCTGGTACAGGGAGACTGATCACATTGCCTCTGACTTTTTCCAAAATATAGAGCTGTTTTACTGAAGCCTATCCAATTTTTCAACACTTCCTCTACAGCACGAATTCCAAAAATTAACACAATATTGAAAGAGCAGTTGCATTAGAAACACAGAGAAACTACAGTATTGTCATCTTCTGTTCCCACTTCATTGAAAAAAAAAAAAAAGAATTTAAGAGAAGTGGTTCACTTTCATATATTTTTCCAGCAGCTTAAAAAAAAAAAAAAGAAATAACCACACATCTTTCTGCTTACATCAAGACTATTTGGAGATTTGCAGCATGGCTGAATATCCTCTGTAAGCAGGTAGCACAGGTTTCTTGAAACACTTATTTTATCTTCAGAATGTACCCAACAGAAAGAAAAGCTCTGTTAGAACTTGATCTAACATCAGCTCATCTTTAAATCCACCTCATACACTGTGTATTCAGGCTGTCCTCATTTGAGTTAACAACCTTTGGCACTTAATCAGACTGGAACCACAGCAGAGATCTTCTACGAACCAGAAAGCTCTAACAAGATTCTGGATAGACCATATTTTATATTTCACTAAGAAGAAAGATATTATAGCAAATGTATTGAATCCAAGCTTCTTCACTGTTTCTCATGACTCCTCTTCAAAGGCTAATATGGCCAATTTGAATAACTTCTGCAGTATCTCCAACATAGCCATACAAATGCATTGCTATGGCTCCTTACCAAATGTTTTACAAATAAGTTAGTCTGTGCATAGAAATTTACGCTTTCAACAAGCTGATGAAAGCTCACTACCTTACGTTATTAAATACACGTATGAGCACTAGAGGCTAGAGCTTCCCAAAGGCTATAAATTTCACTGCATTAAAGAGGTGTATGTAGGGAATTAATCTAAGAATATATTCTGACACTTGACTGACATGCGTTATGATGAAGAGGGATAATAGAGTTGTCATCTGTTTTGCAGACTACAGAAGCAAATAATTAACATAAGTAATTCATGCAGATCACACAGGTCATCAACATTACCTTCTACAGCATCCTTGGAGTCTTCATCTTTATCTTCTGTTCCATCACTGTGTTTTAAAAATAAAGCAAAAATATTAATACGTTCCAGTATATGCACAATAAAGTTAGTCAATCTTAAGACTGTAATGAAGGTTGAAGGGCAGGAAGATCATAAAAGAATTATGCAGTGATCATGAAAAGAAGCTTTGCTTCTCACACTATTTCATGTTGGAAACAGATTTATTGTCAACTTTGCAAGATTTGCTCTTCGGGAAAGAAGGGAGAAGAGAAACAAGAGAAGGGTGTTAAAAAGAAAGATTGTAATATGAAGACATTTTAAAATAAGAATGAAACTTACTGATTTTAATTTAGGAGGATAGTTTAGTTTTGCTTCATATGTTAAAAGGTTGAGCCACCTTATGTCACAAGTATGAACAGCTATAGGTTATTCAAAGCTGTATTGTAAGTGTTTTACAAAAAAATCAATTACCACGCAATTTTGAAAGTTTCCACAAGCTATAGGAAAAAACAGAAATCCTGTAGGAAGCAAGCTCTAGTTTGCATGAAAAAGTGAATCTAAAGACTTGTAAAACTGCAAGCAAGAACATGCACAAAGGAACCTTTCATTTTGCAAGCAGAATACAGTCATTAGTTTAGCACAGCAAAATTTAACCATTCAGTATGGGAAAAAATCATATTGTGATTAAGTGAGAAAAGTGTGGGTAATGTATCAGCATTAAAAAAAAGCACCATATTTTTATTTTCCAAAATGATGATTTCATGCATTAATTATGAGGAACCCATCTGTTTTATATTTCTCAACTCAACCAACCTGTCTGATGTTGGAAAGGATAAATTCTCCTCATACATATCCCCTTCTAAACCAAGACTGCTCCAGCTACTGCTGTTACCATTACTGCCAGGAGAAGAAGAGAACACAGCTGAACTAGAAAAGAACAATACCTCAAACTAGAACCTTCATTGTCCTTAGAACTGTTTTGTTAAGACATTTAATGCAAGAGCATTGAAACTTCCTAAACAGGTTTGCTGGAACAGAGTACAAACATGATTGTCAATGCTATTCACAGCAGCAATGTGCACAATAATGCAAAACTGCTAAGTTTCAGTACACAGGTGAAAGTATTAATTTGTACTCAATTAATTTTCCAGATCAGTGCTAGCAGTAATTCTGTCCTCAGGTCTAAGCATATTGCTCATTATTGATACAAGCTTAACAATTTCAATATAATTACTCATAGGAATATGGATTCCAACTACAATATCTGCTTAAGGACTGGCTAAGAGTTCATAAAATTATACATTGTGAAGACAACGGCACAACTAAAATCCTTCCAACTCATTCTAAAAATCCAGTAATGATCTCCAACAGCCCGATGAGAAGGCAAATAAAAACCTTTTTCTAAAAAGTTCTGAATATTGTTCTACAAGCTGATTTTTTTAAAAAAGGTGGGTGGGAGGTAGAGGTCTAGGAGGTGGTGGTGTTGTAGATCAGTGAAAACAATACTAAAAATATTAATTCACTCACAGTTCATAAACACATTGCATTTATTCCATGACTACATTCAACCCAATGCAAAGAATGAAAAAAAATTGAGCATGTCTTTACACTGGTACATTTCAGGCATTATAATTTGCAGAGTTTGTTAAGCCTCTGCTTATGTACAAGATTGAGCTACTCACGTGATTAAATCTCCTGTTCCCCAACTTCATAAGTCCCCCAGAATATGCCTAAGAGGCTTCCAAACTAGGATTTCAAGATAACCAGCATGCTTTAAGAAAGCTAGATTGTCTACTCTAAATGGTATGACAAGCCACGAAGCAACTGCAGAGAACAACTGCTGCAAGGAGATTCTTTCTTCACCTAAGTTTTGTGTGACTGTTAAAGCTCTTCTTTTCCACTCATTGCACTCAAGGAAATATGAAAATACAAAACAACAAATGGTGGAAAGAAACATTTCAAGAGACAGACTTAAAATCTCTTTAAGTCTCTGCCAGTACCAGCACCACCTATCAGTGTCCTTTGCTTTCCAGTATGCCCGCTTGGATGTTAACTTCAAAACAGTAACAGCAGGTTAGCAAGCCTGCAAGATGAACACACCCTAGCGGGAAAAAAAATAATTAAATGTTACAGGTGCTTCATTCAGCATGTGCAAAGAACAGTTCTCTCATTATGCAAAAAGGAAAAAAGAAAATTAAAGAGCAGAAGCTTCCAAAGAAACTAACTTCATTTGCACAGGGAATGCAAACCTGGCCTTAAGAACACTTCTCAAGCTACTGTGTGAGACTATCACAGTATATATGAGGTATTAAATTTGGTCTGAATTACACAGATAGAAAAGATGTAACATAGCCTACCGATACCAATATTTTGTACTCAAACAGCCTCTTTCACTGAAAGTTACAAATGCATAACGTAAGTGGAAGTGGCAGTAAAAGCTGTCCAAGTTCTTGGACTAAAGGAAAAAGTATTTGCAACCTAACAGAATAAGCTCATGCATACTACTATTATGATTAGGTAATAGATTAATTTTCTTTTAAGATGTCAAACTTAGTCTGAAATAATCATATATTTAACTCTATGACTACAATGCATAGCAGCGTATGAGACTTTTTTGTAATGTGACCTTTATTTTGTTTTAAGATGTCAAAGTAAAAGAAAATAAAGTCCTGCAACAACAGAACAAGCAACAGGGAGAGGCATTATAATACTTCTATAACGTTTCATGCAGTTCTGCAACATGAGCCAGCAGAGCTACAAGAAAAGTTTTCAACTTTTATATATGTATATAAAATTATATATATACACACATACTGTATATGGGAACTATAACTCAGATCATCTGCTTTAAGATTCTGCATTATGTAACTACAGCCTCAAGGAAAGAGGCTTCTGCTCTGAATTATAACCTAACCTGGATGCTCCAATTCATCCCCTGGAAAAGCCCATGTCTGTCTATGCCTATACATTAACTATAGAAAAAGTTTAAGACTATTTTATTTCTAAATTAAAGCCACTAACATTAGGCAGGCAAAGCAGAAGATCAAGCACTCCCCCACATCACTAACTTTACCAAGTCTGCTAAAGAACTTTCATTCCTATTTCCATTCAAATTGAACTACAGGGATCATGATTTGATAATTCTTTCCCGGTTTTCTTACTGCCTTGTTTACACATAGTTTAATTCTCTGTGAAGCACTGAAGTACAACTTTTATATTCATCTGAGATGCAAAGGACATGTACCATTTCCACACAGCTACTACAAAAAATTATTTGGGTTTTTCTTCCCCTGAAGTAAAGCAACGCAAGGTAAATTGAACTGGACCACTCTAGCTTGTACTGTTCTGTTGTCTTCTGGGGATTGTGATCCTGTGCTCCAAAAAAATTCCATCTACCCTTAATGGAATCTCTAGGTCTATTATTACAAAGATAATTCCCAAAATGTCAGCTAGGGGAGTCTCAAGCGCCAGTATCCATTGAACACTGCAAATAGCTTGGAAAATAGTAGGGTAAAGGAAAGGGCTTCTCTCACCAAGTAAAACTTGTCTAATGTTCACTAGGTTGCTTAGTTATATTGTACCAGCACTACAGACAAATTGGTCTAACACTACCTAGTACCTCCAAGATGGTACAAGTAAGACTGCTGAGAGCTTCTTAGACACTGGAAGGAAGTGCACCTGCATTAAGAAATAGCTGCCAGGGGAGCAATGCTACCAGATAGTACAGTTAAATGTTTCAAATTGACATAGTTTAAATATAATCAGCACAGTTTGTTTTTTTTTGTTTTTGTTTAAACAGATGGCCCTAACTATAAGGAAAAAAAAAAACCAGCAACAACAACAAAACAAATAAAACCCCAAACTTTTAACTGCTGCAACTGCATAACGAATGCCCCTCTACGACTTAATCGCATTTTCCTGTTTAATAAGAGTTTATATTAAAAAGAGGAAATAAAAGCAATAAATTTTCATCACTGCCATGCAATTTTTTTTATTTCTTTTGAAGATGCTAACGCTGTTCCACAAACAGTGTTATTACTGAACCTTGTTTTGTTACAGAAAGTCTCTCCTCTCATCCCCCAATATCTTTACTCAGGGCAATAACCCCAGGTCCCGTCACTTCCACCTGCTAAATCTCAGCAACACAAAGGAAAACATATGCTGTTACCAATCCACACTGGCTTTGTAAAACTAGCTGATTGATTTGTGCACACCAGTCTCTTCTGCCAACACCTTGCAGTTCAAATTATGCCCCCCTTCTCCGGGTAAAATGCTAATTTAGTTCATTCCTCCTCTAATGAGCCACAGATTTTCTTGCAAATTACAGAAATTACCTTCTTTTCATTTAAATCTGTTTTGGGGATGATAAACAAGAAATACAACATAAGCACTACAGGTATAACAATGTTCTTAAACTTTTTTCGGTTTTTTGGTATCAACTAACCTATATTTTATGCACTATATAAGCCAATATATTGAATATTATTCCTTATACTCCAAAATTCATCACATAAGTCCAAACTCCTTTTCATTTGTTCAATGGATGATGTTAAAATAACGTTAAGTCAATATATTCTCTTGCAAAATTATTCAGTTGTATGAGTAATAAAATATGCTAGCAGTTTGATTAAAATATTTAGTTAAGCAAAACATGAAATAATGTTGTACATGTTTAAGTGAGCAGTTTCACTTTGGTACAAAAAAACCCATTTGTACATTACATAAGGAAGCATATCTCCCATATTTTCTTTAATCTCAGTGATGCTGGAACTACTAACTAGAAAGAAAAAACCTCTCCCCCAGTTCTACTGTTCTTTAACAGAAATGCTGAACTTTCTACAGTAATGTAAGCAGTATATGAATCATAAAAAACTAAGTTTACTCATTCCTCATATATTCCTTATATAGAAGATTGGGCCATAACTCTCAATATAACTTTCCCTGGAAACAGTCAGAGACATTGCACATTTTTAAAATTCCCATTCTAATCTTTGTTAGTTATCAATCAGCCAGGGGAAGCGCAGCGAGAAGCTCTGTGGAAAACTGTACTTCTCTGAACAGGTAAGTTCCAATATTACAAACCTGTAAGCTCATGGTTAGTAGTACATAAGTAGTCCACCAACATCAGTTAGAATGGTTTATAAATTCAATTCCCAAAAAAGACAAAAATTGCTGTTAAAGCTCCTCATGCAAATTCTTCAATAATAGATGGATTTACATAAAAAAATTCTTAATAATTAAGTTTTAGTATTTCAGAGCAAAACTAATAAACAATACTTTCAAGTTGTATTTTATACACTGTGGTTGTTTTAAAAATGTCTGCATCTTTTGCTAATACTTAAATCATGTATGTAAAGTTTTGCTTGATGTGACTCCCTGACTTCAATGACAACCCATACTCCCCACGTTTACAGAGTGTACAGTATGAACATTCCTGGGAAACAACATTTTGTAAGAAAACACAAATACTAGAGCCCTTTTTAATAAAAGGGTCGCTGTGGGTTGAAGACAAAGTAAGTTCTTCTCCCTCAACCCCCAGGAGAAAAGCACTTGATGTCAAATCATTTGACAACAAAATAATTGTTTAAGGATACTAACATGTTTATAGTTACCTGTCACTGAGGTGAAGAAAGCTGCTGCTCTCATCAGGATGTTCATCTTCAAAACTTAGATTGGACCAGCTACCCGTGCTATCATCACCAATACTAAGACTCATCTGCTGGCTAACAATAGATTCAACAGAGTGAAATCCTTCTCTTCCAACAGAGCTAAACAAAAATTGAAAACAAAAATATCACCACATTTCAAGCTGATTTGTGTTAGTTCATTTACAGACATTTAACACCATTTCAAAGACATTAAATTCCAAGGAAAAGAAAAAAAAGGGGAAACCATTAATTTGTACCCTATTCTCAACATAAAAAATGGAGCAACCAAATGAAATTGAAATTTCAACAGGTTTAGATCAGTGATTACTATATGGAATTATTTCAGTAAAAGATGGAGTGGCACAAATAATTCTCTCATTTGGAAAATTATTTGCTATAAAATATAGATGGCATTTTAGTCTTATGGACTGTATATCAAGGTACACTTTCCAAGTAGAAGACTTAGTATTTTTGAACTTGTTCACCATAGGACAGTTTGGCTACTTTTCCAGCCGGTACAACCAGCTAGGTGGTCTGTTATTGTAGGCAAAGTGCTTAGATACTCACTGGTGTTTAAGATGTTAGGATTCCATTTTTTAAAAAGGTCTTTCTATTGAGAAAAATTTGTCTTCCTGCTTCAAGAAAGCATACCAACAATTGGCTCGTGCAGAATTTTTCCCTCAGGAAACATACTTAAAATTTTATCCAACAAACAATCAAGCAAGTATACTCAATAGAAGGTAGCATTTAAAAGATGTTTCAAAAGATCCACTTTGATAACTTTAAAGAAGTTTGAACTCCTTAGAAAAAAGTCACAATTATGAGAACACGCAAACTGGGACTGTCTACATAAAAATGAAGTGGTAGAAAGTTCAAGAAAAATTATCATCCTACTACTACCATAGCAAGGAACCACAGTAACATTCACTATTTAAAAAGCCACCCCTAACCCCATCAATGGCAACACTTTGCTCCAGCAAGCATGAATTTTTGCAGAAAAATATGTAGCTTTGAATAAATAACTGTTTGAACTGGAACCCATTTGGACAATAAGGTGATTTCCCCCCATTTTTATTTACATTTATACCAGCACTAGCAACAGTTCTTTTTCACCACACAAGGCAGCTTCTCAAGAAACATATGCATTACATACCATACATGATATGATAATGTAAGAAACATTTTTAAGTTTTATCATCATGTTAAAGCCCTAATATCACCTCCTTGTCACAGAGACCTCTTTGAACCCTGTATTTTATTGTCATATTCTAACTAGAAATTTTAAATTAATATTTTTAAGAAGTCATTCAGGAAAAGTACCTTTGAAACTGCAGGTATAAAAAAACATCACCTCTTTAGTATTTATTTTTTTTCGTCACACACTAAGGACTCAACTCTGTTGTACAAAGAGCCACAATATATATCTTATTAGCACTTTTACACTGCTAGAGTTTTCAGTTGAATGCTTTCATTCAAAGGTGATAAACATTAAAACAGATCTTACAGTTTTCTACAAAAGTTGCCCCACAGACACAAAACAAAAGCTTTTATTCACATCTATGGAGCAGAAGCTAGTATGTATGGGTTTCACATCCAACCTTGAAAAATGTAATTCAGTCCCACTGTGGCCTTTAGCCACTGAACATATAAAAATAAATTTTATTATTCATCATGATGCTCCTCTAGAAAGCAGGAAAAGAAACTTTTAGCTACTGTGAGGAATTCACCACGTAAAGAAAGTAGGAAAATAAACATTACTAGAAATTGGAAAAAACCAACACGGTAAAGATTGCTCTTGGACCTGAAGAAGAGGAATTTCAAGTCACTCTGATCACCGCACAGTCTGTTTTAAGAATCAGTTGCTGTTTGCCCCAAAGTCACCGTGGCACATATTTCCTATTTATAAGCCTATTAAAGGAAGCAGTATATTGGCCTTCGCTAAATACACAAGAATTTGAAAGTCAGTTCCTTCTCTACTGGATTTTATAAGCAAAAGTGTATTTTAGTTAAGTTGCTTCTTCTTTAAGTAAGGGTTTTTTTCCCCCAATAATGACATTCTCATAACATAGCCATAATCAAAATAAAGCCTTCATACCATAAAGCAACGGCTAGTTTGGCCAGTACCAGATGTTGGTCCTACTGACAAAAGCAGAAATAAATTACCTTTATTTTTTAGCACAGAAGTGGAAATACAGCTAGGGAACAAACCTGTTCAATAAAACGTGTAAGGTCTACTATTCTCTACTGTAGGTAAAAATAACAGCATTTCAAGTTGAAAAAGTAAATTCTACTTATTAGTCACCTACTGGAACAGATGCATGCTCATACACATAGAAACCTTGGTTTCAAGTTCACACAGGTGGAAAAATGACTTTTTTTTCCCTTGTTCTGAATCATTTAAACATCATCAGAGGAATAGAAAGAAAACATGCAGGGCATAAAGAGTATATTTCTAAAAAAAAAAAAAAAAAAAACAGCAAACTTTCTGAGCACATATTTGTATGAACAATCCTTCTTTTTCTGGTATGAAAAGGACCAAGTAAAAGAAAATTAATATTACCTTATGTTAACTGCCTGACCAATATTAGTCATAGCTGATGTCATTATTTCAGTAGTAAGGCTTTCAGCAAAACTGACTCCATCTTGTCCAATACCACTGTCAGCTGTCAGACTTGTGTAACTCAGCTCTCCTTCCACTTTCTCTACGGCCGCAGCAGCTCCCTTGTCAGAAACCACTATCTTCTGTTCTACATCGACGTGAATTTTAGGAATATCAAGCTGAAACACTCTTGATTTTTGACAGGCACCACCTAATCCAGAATGAAGAAAATGCCTCACTGGAATGGAGGAATCTTGCACAGGTAGATGACGAGAAGTACTTTCTGTACAGTACCGATGCTCCTTCATACTGCAGCATCTACAGACAGTTCCAGAAAAAGGAGACAGTTTCTCAGCATATGAGAGCCTATCCCCATTTTTTCTGTTTTCAGCCACATGGAGAACAGCCGACTCTAAACCCATTTCTAAAGTATCATCTGCTACTTTCCTAGCATATTGTTCTATAGCTTGAATTATGCCTTCACTGTAGCCACTTTCATTTAAACTGCCTGTACTGTGATACAGTTTATGATCTGGGGAGAAAGGAAGAAATGTCCTAGAAAATCTTGTTTTAATAAGATCCCCTGTGACTTCATCAAATTCAGTCTTTTTATATAGACAGGAATCTGTCAGAGACTTTGGCAAACACGCTCCCGACATTTTCAGTTTCTTCCTGACATCACAAGTGATACTGCGCGCAAGGGATTCTGAAAAATGCAACAACTCGGTGCATTCTGTTCCCCGTGTGCCGATACCCCTGCCGTACGTTGGGTCCTCGCGGCCGTGAATGCTGCTTTTCACGTGCTGTACTGCATCTTTATTCACCGCTTGGATCAGCTCCCCCTTGCCGTTTACCTGCGCGCTTTGCCCAGGAAACGTCCTCCTGTTGTATCTCAGCTTGGATTTTCTAGCGGCTTGCTGCAAGCCCGATTTGATAGACCTGTAAGCAAGCCTGCTGGCGTAGTGGTCCATTAACAGCTCAGCGTTACCGCCTTCTCTTTTCAAAACTCGGATGATATGATCCGCGTACTCGTCGGTCACACTTTCGCAGCTGGGGTATTTGGAAGTCAAACCTGTCGTGCCTGAACCTTGCGGTATAGGAAGGACAGAGGAATCTCTCTCCCCCGGCCACTGGTCCTGCCCCCCACCCCACCGCTCTTTTGAACTGGAATCTTTATCGCCTTTTCTCAGATAGAGGCAATCCACCTGACAGTTAACCCGCTTCAACCTCAACAGTTTACAGTGCCTTGATTTCACCATCTTCTTGGCCTCGCTGATGACTTTTCCTGCCATATCGCCTGCGTAATTCCACAAAGAATTGCACGTCTCTTCTGGGATATTTGTAAATGCAGAATATCCGCATCTGTTGTTGTGCATTCCTAACTGAACCTGTCTATCAGCTTCCCTTGTGCTGGTTTTACCATCTAGATGGGAAGCAGCCATTTCAGTCGCTAGTGAAATTATATGGCTGGCTAAGCAATCTGCATACTGAATTGTTTTCTCTGAACGCTCCTCCTTCTCAGCGGGCACTTCAGAATGATCTTCATCTTCACTACTTTCCACTTCTTCAGAAAGCGACCGCATGAGTTTCAGCATAAATTCCTCATTTTCCAAAGAGTCACGTTCGGTTTCAGACAAACCAGCAACGGATGGATTGTACGGTGTAGAAGGTGGTGTCGCAGGTGCAAATTCCTTTGCAAGTTCTCCCTTGAGTTTCTTTGACAGTTTTTTTAGGTTTCTTTCAGAACTACTTTGACACGGCACTAAAGGAGTTGGTGGGGGTGTACCAGGCATTACACAGGTATTTCCATCTTTGAGACTTGATTTATCTTCCACCTGCAAAGTATCTTCACTGCCAAACATCACCGAAGAAAAGCTATTGGCATGCAGAAAACAATCAGCCTGCCTGTAAGTCACAGGTCCTGATGACGGTTTTTGAGTATCGTGTTTTTTTGAGGGCTTATTTAAGTATGTTACTGAGCAGCTCCCTGTGTCAGTAAAGTCCTCTAGAGCACACCTAGCAAAAGTCACAGTGGAACAAGACGGTGGTGATTTTGAAGAAAACCTATGACCTTTTTGTTCCTGCCAGCAGTCTTTAGATTCTGAAAAACACTGAACAGAAGGAGTTGGAGTATGGAGAAAATTACATGGATTATTCAAAGGCATCTGTTGTTGTTCCACAATTACAGAAACGTTGCTTTGTTTCTCAGTCTCTTGCTTCTTTATCACACATTGGTCCCTTCTGCTGATATCTGCGTAAGTCTGTGAGCTCACATTACATGCTAAATTCTCACTAGTGTTGCATAACACAGTTTTACTTTCATCCACAGATTGTTTTATGACATACTTGGCCAAGCGATCTGCAAACACATTCTTGGGGAAATCTTCACCAATACATTGCACATAAGGTTTTTTATCTACTATTTTTCTTGTTAAAAAGTCTGTATATTCTTCTACTGCTTTCGTTACTCTAGATGAGGTTATAGCTTCATAGGCTTCATTTACTATCATATCCACCATAGTTCCAGAAAAAGTATTAATCCCTTTTGACCCAGTTGTTATTTCTGAATTACTGTTCATTCCAGATCTGTTGTTTGTTTGTTTGGTATCATTTTGGTTATGTAAGAGTGATGGAGTACTTCCAGGACTTTGGCCTTGATCTGAAGTTAGGTATATATTTCTGAAGGAGGTGACTTCCTCCTCTCTCTTTCTACTTGCAAAAAATGGATGCGCGGAGTCTTTGTAAACTTTGTCATCCGAATTTGGATCAGTAGATACTTTTGCTTTATAAGCATCAGAGGAAACCTGATGTTGACAAAGAGCTCTTCCAGCTAAGGGCACGGGTATTGAACTTACAACACCAGAGGTACAAAACAGAGCTTGGTGTACTGTATATTCCTTCTTGGAATCTTGGATTGGCTTCACTGCTACCCTGTCATTAAAGTTAGGAAAAGCTGTGGAAGTCTGTGTTGACTCTAACATACTTTCTGCGCTCACATATTTAATGTTGTCCATGGAGACACTAATGGCTGCTTGTGTTGTGAAGGTCACATCAACCTGAGATAGTTCAATAAAAGCCTCCTGAATGACAGATTCAGACAAATCTCTGGCATAGGATCTTACCACTTTGTCTTCATAATCAAATGAAGGTTGTGCAGCTGTAGGCGTCGATGGATAGGAAAACTGGCATACTTCCATGATTCCTTCAAACACAAGTTCCTCAGCAAGGTCTGCTGCAAAGCGAGCAACGGTGTTGGTAAAGATTTGTTTCTTTACGTGCCGCAGTTCTTTCAAAGCACCAGTTATAGCTTCGCTCACCAAAAAGTTTGCTATCCCATTAATAGCACGCTCCTTCAGGGAGATCGCTCTACGCCTTCCAATCTCATAAAAGGCCATTTGAAAGACTGAAGAAGTCAATCTAGCAGCCAATTGACAAAGCGCACTGGTGCAGGAAGAAACGCCTTTTTGCAGGTCTTTAAATGCACTGCCAAAACTTTTTTCAACTAATTCAGCTGCAAACTTTTGAATGCTATCTCTAATCATTAACGACTTATGTTTAGATTTTGCTTGTTTAACTGGCTCCTTACTAGTCTTCATTCTGAGATCTGAGGCTTGACCTTTTTTCTCTTTCAAAGCGATGCCTTTGTGTTTCGGATCACTTCCTGCACGTACTTGTTCTGATGAGGACTCAGAATGAAAAACAGAACCCAGTATTTCAAATGAAACACTGTCAGCGTACGCTGAATAACTATTATAAACTGCATCGTGGCAATTTTGACCTGTCCCATCTCCACCAAGATTAATTCGACATAAACATTCAGAAGAACCACAGCTCCCTAGTGGACTGAAAGCTGATGATCTAATAGGGCTGAACAAGCCTCCATTCTCTTCCCCTGATGTTTTAACTGGGCGAGGGGAATCCGGGACATCAAAGACGCTGCTGTACGGTGATTCTGGTTTACGAGGAGTTGGTTTCTTTACATTGGCTGGGAGAGTGGGACGATCAAACTTGAATTTCTGAGGATTCATTGTAATGCTTGCAGAAGACAACTGTTCATGCGCAGTCCTCCTTTTCTGGGAGGGATTCCCCAGGACAGGATCCCTAATAACTTTGCAAGAGTCCTCCAAGGCTTGTTCCAGCTCATCAAACTGATCAAAACTGTCAAAAAATTCACTTACTTCCGAGTCTGAATCCTCTATACCATCTTTCACTACTGGAATTTTTGGCAGCTGAAGTTTTGCTTTCAAGCTCTTTTGATACCCTTCTTCATCTAAGAAGATGATAGGGCTTGGGCTGGAGCAATCTGACTCAGAGGATTCAGCTGGAGAGGAAGAAAACAATGTTTTACATAAAAAATTAACACCTTGATCAGAAGGATTATATGGCTTATAGAAACTCCTTTGTATCCAAGGATCAGAAATCGATGTTGTTACTGAATTTTTTACTGACGACAGTTCCTTAAATCCCAGAATATCAATCAAAGTAGAAGATCTGGCAGATGACTTTCGACGTGCAGAACCCACAAGGATCTTTGAGTCAACAGCTTCTAAACATTGACCAGGGATGGTCTGTGAAGCAGCATCTCGATGGTTTCGAGAAGTAAAGCTGCATGCACCTGAAAATGAAAAAAAAAAAATAAAGAAAAAGAAAAAAGATTCCACTGAACTACAGAAAATTAGGGACAGATTTTGATGACAGCTGCTGAGCTTTTTATTCTTGCAAAGTGCTAGCTGAGCTTTCATGATTAAAGCAATTTTTTTATTTTTTCAAATCCTATTATACTAATCTAATCACTGACAAATTAATGTATTTTTCAGCACACAAGCAGAACAAGATTCTATTTGATCTACATCCGACATTGAGATTAAAATCTTTAATTTATGAGTTGATAAATTGTTGTGAGTGTTGTGAGAAGAACAGGAAAAAATTACATTTTCAATAGCCCTTTACAAAACATGCTTAATGTAAAAAAAAATACTATTTATTTACATTTATTTCCCCATGAAATCCCAAGAGCCTAAATTTCAAATAGCAATTTCTACAAGTCAACAGCGTGCAAGAACTTACCACCACTTTGTATCTTTGAAGGCTCATCTTCATCTAAGTGTTCGAAAGCAGTGACAAAATCATCCTCAATTGAAGAAACTGACTGATTAGTGTCATCGTCTTCTCCGTGGGATGTCTCTGTTTGATGTTTTTGCGATGAGTTTATTTCCACTGCATATCTTATGCCTGTGGTATACTTGCTCAGCAAGGTAAATACATAATCAACTTTGATCCTTGGGAATGAAGGAGACAGTCTCATCACACAAAACACTTCAGGAAGTTGATTCTTGAAAAAGAGAGTAACAAGAAAGCAAGCACAACAATCTTAGAATTATTTCAACTGTCAGGAGTAGCAAGGGATTCCTTCAATGCATTATTATGAGTAAAATAAAAGAGTAAAAGATTTACAAGTATTTTAAAGATGAGAAAATGAATGGAACAGTTCGTGTAGAGTGACAGTTAAAGTCACTCATTTTCATAACTGCTGCATTCTGTATAAATCATTGTAATAAAACAAACAAAAAAAGGTTGTGCAATACAACCTTGATAATACGTAATTAAATTTAGCATGTATGATAAATCAATATGACCTTAAGAAGTTTGCTTTAACAACATTTATAACTGGAAATAATATCATTAAAATAATAATAATATTGGAAATAATAGTGAAATAAAAATAATGGGAATTACATCATTAAACAGCATCTATAATTTAAAATAATTTTTTAGTAAGAAAAAAGAGCCCACTGAGTTTTACAAACACTTGACATTCATAATTCTTGGCACCTCTGTTTCAAGACAAAAAGTCTGCTGAGGATGAAAGCTGTATCTGAACAGGGATAAGTAAATTGACAAGTTTCATCTTCCTTGCAAATTGTCAGTGAAAGGGACTAGTTTAGCAGAAGCATGGGATCAGCACCATAATTAAATATTTATTAAATATTTTCTGTTAATAATACAGTACTTGAAAGCACAAAGTTCATTTTGAGATTTTCTAACATGCATTTTAAAGAAATGGAAAAAAAATAACAACATTAGTACTACTGTGGTTAAGACGGCCCAAAAACAAAAGCAAGACAAAGTGTGATATGACTAAACTCTTTATGCGGCCAAATATAATACTTCTGTAATTAAGACATGCAAGAATATACAGAATTTTTACCCGATGTTTCAAGACATAAGGTTTTCCCAAGGTTTTCTTTACATCTTTTAGAAATAGAACCTCATTTTCTTTTAGTTTGCACAACTGGAACGATTTTAGAACATCTGGAAGCTCTGAAGAAACAGCTGCCAACTCCTGATGTAAATATACAAACACATTGAGAATACAAATTGAAAAAAATAACATGTAAATGATAATGGTTTTGATGTCATATCACCCCTAAATATTAAGAGCTCTAATTTTGGTAAAGCTTCTCTTCCCTCCTGTTTCTTGCCCTATCTCCCGCTTACTCTTGCGAACTGTGGTGTAAAGCTTGTGTAAACAAGCTTTAATTCAGTCCACACTCATCTCCAGCTCACTCTTCAACCAAAAGAAATTCCACTGTCACAGAAGAGAATCTTGTAAGCGCTGAAAAGCGGCTACACAACCTACAAGGTGGGCAGCTCAAAAGAGAACACTGAACTCAGCTAATCAGGGTTCTCCGTGGATCTCTATATGTTCTTGGTGTGCTTTGTTGGAAAGGTGGTTTAGCCCCCATTACGAAAACAAGGTCAAGGCACTTCTTTAACCGTGACGTTGGATATCTTCCAGATTTATCTAATATAGAAAAGTATATATATACGAAATATATATTTTAAAAGAATGGGGCTTTTTTAAACACCCTAAACACTACTGATCCACATGGTACAAACCAAGTTTCCATAAACATATTCAGCCCAATTTTCTCTAAATTCCACCTAACTGTAGACAATCAAATAGTTCTTACTCATACTCAAATTATCAAGTGCTTGAATTAACATTTCCAGATCATTCTCATACACAGACTGACCCAGGTAATATTCTTAATACATATCAAACACTGATGATTGCATTAAAATAATTGTTTTCCACTTTTCAACAATATTTGAAACTTAGGTTTTTAAATGCTCAAGATACACATATTTCATTTCTTGAACACCAAAATTTCTCCATCTAAAAAACTTAAAAGAAATCCCCAGTGCTGAAGAAAATTATTTTCCAATATACATATATACTGTACCTGCAAATGAGCAATATCCATCTCTTCAGCAAAACCTATAAATGTAATCTGTAAAATAAATATATGAACATATTTCATTTTCTGCAGAAATTGAAGAGTTAAAAATTCAGCAGGATTTACCACAACACTTCATTTTACTGCCATGAAAACCATTCTTTGGGGTAGCATAGCACGCTCAAACAGTAGCACGTAGCCTTACATAAAGAATAGAACGCTATACAATTTGGATTGTGAAAGGCCAGATCAGACTAAAGAGCACATACCACATTTAAAACCCACCAAACACACGTTTTTCTAGTGGCCTATTGGCTGGTACACACCAAGCAAAACATACAAGCCTCATTACATCTGTTAAAATAAACATGATTTTGCAAAGATCAGTGCTCATCTGTCCTTGCTTCAGGCTGGACTCATATAAAACAGTTCCAGTCTGAAATCTGTCCATGTTAACAAACTTTGATATGTTTGAATATACTGAAGAGAGCATAATGCCAACATATGATACAATTTACCATGTAAATTGATTAGCCTAAGGCCAAAACACAACAGATTACTCCAGCCACATGTTTGCATGCAATATCCAAGTAGACAAACCCCTAAAGAAAAAGAATTAAAATATTCAACCTCAAAAAAAAAGGTCTTGTCAGGCTCGGGAACATGAAATATGTCAGAAATGACAGCTTTGCCTCAGTTTTTTATTACATATTGCCCCTCTCTCCTGTCAACAGTTAGGTGTCTTGTATTGTTCAACATGAACAGACCAAAGAGAGTCAGTATTTTGTCTTACCTTAATACTTCAGTGTCAGATATCATTTATTTTATATCCACTACTCAACCTTTGTTTCAAACATCAGATTTCCTCAGTTCTCATTTACTATTTTCCTAATGACAAATCAATAGGATATTGACATGCTCAAAAAAAATCCAGAGGCATTTCTTTTCAAAACAGCATTGTAAGAAAATTAATTTTGCTTGTTTTTGTAGATATGGAATAAAGCACAAAGATTAAATACTTCATTGGTATTTGGACTTAAGTTTGTTATGGCTTAGATTCAAGTATTTCAAGGCACTATGCAACAGTCTGAATTTTATATATTCAAGCCACAGCTCATACTAAATTTGTAGCAGCTACTCTGTTACTCTAAGGTACTCAGTTGGTTCTCAAGTTTAAAAACAGTAAAGAACTTCATTATGTTTATAATCATACACAGAACGTGCATACACACAATCTCTGAAAAGGATAGTGCTAGAAAAAGAAATGGCTGAAGAACAATTCTGGTTTGAACTATATTTAAGTTTTTATTACGTTATTTCAATGTGAGACAAAAAAAAAAAAGAAAAGACAACCAAACCCAAACATTCTTTTAAACTGAAATAATACTAAAGCACAAAAAAATCCGACTTATTTATTTCAGGGTGTTTCATGCTGGGAAGCTACTATGCCCCCAGAAATTATCTTCCTGTTTACATGCATTTATCATTATTTCAGTTATGACAACATCATAAATGAAAAAATGCTTCACAGTAGCATTCCAAATAGCTCCAGACAAATTACAGGTCTCCAGCACCACATTCACTGTGTTAACTACAAAACCATCCTGTTTGAGCAACACACCCTTTAACTCCTACATCATTTCTTCATCTTCTACATCTTTTATCTGCATGACACATTTCAACTTCTACATCTTTTTATCTGTACAGTACCTGCAATATGAACTGAATTCGTCCACAGAAGAAGCAAAATGCAAACTATTTAAAGGACTTGGAAAATAAACAGTTCTCTGAAGAACATTTTGGGAGGCTTTAGGGTTTGTTGACGCTGGGGTTTTTTGGTAGTTTGGTGATGGTGGGGTTTTTTAAATGGGTGTTTTCTCTTTTGTCTTCTTGCATGCCCTTTCCTGTTCCTCAAGATAATCATGCCAACCCTTTCCTTCTCCCTCGGGATAACTCATTGTGCAACATAGGGCAGCATGCAGGAGTCATAGCCTCACACAAATGAAGGCCAGCCAGTCCATATGTACACTGACAGGCCAGGAGACTGCTGTCAAAAAGAACACACCGCTGCCAAGTCTGCCTATTTTTTCCTCAATGACACCACTAATTTGGATTTCTTTATTGCGCCCAAACTCCAGTTCTCACCTTTTAATATCTCAAACATGTCTGAAGTCAGTACACCAGTTCAAAAGTTGTTAGGAAGTAGGCCAGGGAGATAGAAAGGCCAGCAGTCAGTAACGTAAGAGGCATCTGGACAGGCTAGATTGATGGGCTGAGGCCAATGGGATGAGTTTCAAGAAGGCCAAATGTTGGGTCCTGCACTTGGGGCACAACAACCCCAGGCAGCGCTACAGGCTTGGGGAAGAATGGCTAGAGAGCTGCCTGGCAAAGGCACCTGGGGGTGTTGGCCCAGGTGGCCAAGAAGGCCAACAGCATCCTGGCTTGCACCAAGATTAGTGTGGCCAGCAGGACAAGGGAAGTGATCATACCCCTGTACTTGGGACACTGTACACTAGTGAGGCCTCACCTCGAATACTGTGTCCAGCTTTGGGCCCCTCACTACAAGAAAAACATTGAGGTGCTGGAGTGGGTCCAGAGAAGGGCAACGAAGCTGGTGAGGGGTCTAGAGCACAAGTCTTATGAGGAACGGCTGAGGGGCTGGGGTTGTTCAGCCTGGAGAAAAGGACGCTGAGACTTACTGCTCTCTACAACTGCCTGAAAGGAGGCTATAGTAACATGGGCGTTGGTCTCTTCTCCCAAGTAACAAGTGACAGGATGAGAGGAAACGGCCGGAAGCTGCACCGGGAAAGGTTTAGACTGGATATTAGAAAAATTCCTTCCCCGAAAGGGTGGCCAAGCACTGGTACAGGCTGCTCAGGGAAGTGGTTGAGTCACCATCCCCAGAGGTATTTAAAAGATGTGCAGATGTGGTGGTTAGGGACATGGTTTAGCGGGGGACTTGGCAGTGCTAGGTTGATGACTGGACATGATGACCTTAAAGGTCTTTTCCAAGCTAAATGATTATATGATTCCATTCTTTAAGCTGGAGATGGTGTATGAGACACTATTTTATGGTTATCAGAATCGACAGGTACAACAGAAATTAATTAAAGCGGTACAGGAAAAACTAAATTCTAGTTTTCATAAGTCTAGGTAATTATCTTTGCAGTTCTAATGATGTTCTTTTAATATTATTCTGCATATAGGTGTCTTTCCCTATATTTTCATAAGGAAAAAAATATTCTGTGGCAGGATATTGACCCTCCTACATTTCAAGGAGAAGGATCTTAGTTGCTTGAGCTAATAAGGTAACTAAATATAGTCAGCTATCTTTCTCCATAGGGACCATCATCACAGCTGTATAAAACACATTGCCAGCTATTCGTCAGGTATTTGCTGCAAGACAAAAAGGAGAGGTGTGGGGAGGTGTTGAGAGGTTCCGTAGATTCTAGAGCATGGTCTGTCTGAACAGACACAGACAAATTTTCTCCCACTTCTCCACCACTCAGCTCTTCTTCTTACCTCTATTCTGTCACAGCTCTCCATCTTTCACAAATTCAGCTTCTTGCCTGCTCCCCAAATGTTTTATACAGTCATAATCTCACCCTCCAGCCAGACCCCAAAAACCTGGTGTTATCCAGGCAATCTTAACTCATCTCTGCTGGTCACACAATCTGCTTCTTCCCTTCCTCCTGCTACTTCTCATCCAATTAGCAGTCTTCCCTAGCCACTTCTTGAGTCTTTTTTGCTTCATTTCTCCCTACCTCAGCTCCTCTGACCTGGCCAGTTCAGGTCATCCTCTCCTCTAAGCTCCTTGTCAGGCCTGTCAACTACTACCCAGTAGTCTTCCAAGTCACTTAATATGAGATACTTGCTTTTTTATTTTCCCTTCAGAGAAACTGCTGTTAGTCTGGTAACTCAAATAATTTCAGTCATTCCTTCTCCCAGCTTGAGATGTACTTAGATAGTCCTGCGTTCTCTCAAGGTCTCCTCTTCTCTCCAGACATTCTCCAACTTTTGGCCCATCTGTATTATGTAAAAGAATTCCAGATCTGCAATGTTCAGATTTAAGTGCTGAGCTCAGGGTGAACAAGAGCAATCACTTTAACTTTTCTCTTCCAATCTGGATCAAACTGTTTTGCTACTTTGTTAGGCTACCCTCCATACAGTCTCGATCAAAGGAGTGCTCATGAATCCGGAACACCCAGTTACACAGTTCTTACAAAATCATCTATCTACAGGTTTTGGTTTTTATGAGTTTCACAAATCCTACAAAGCAGAGAAATGTCACCTGTAAATGTCACAGCTCTTTTCAAGACTATGCTAACTGAATTCAAGAACGTCAACAGGTGGTACAGATTTTACAGTTAGTAACTTGCAGCATTGTTTACATTTACCATTCTGCAACTTCCCACACCGCTACAAGATAAGTCATCTTCTATCATAGCCATAAAATATATATAAATGATCAGGTTATGCCAAACCTCAATAAAATTATCTTGTTCTTCCCGATTTAGACATTCCTCTGCTGATACTTTGCATAACTCTTTTCTGCTATGTAGCAGGGACTTCATAGAGTGTAGTCCACCTTCACCAAAACTCTGAAAAACAATGAAAAAAATATAAGATAAAGAAAATGTATTTTCAGTTTTGGACACAGGGTCCATCCATCTATCCCCTGCCCTCCATAAGTTTCCCTACTGTGTTTTTTTCCCTACTGTTCCAAATTACTTTGTATATAAATCATCAGGTCCAAATTTTAATTTACTTCAACTGAAACACTAAGTTTTTTTCTTAAGCAAAACTTTTATTCCAAAGAAGTTGACCATTCTAGACCGTTCCACATTAAAAAAAAAAAAAAAGGTTAGAACATGCAAACTTTGAGAGCAGAAGAATCCAAGAAGACATGCAAGTCCCATCTATTCCCTGCATCCTTTATATGGAACTTTTCCATCAGCTTTTCCATAAAAAGGATGAAAGGCAAGTTTAGCCAAGAAAAGTAATGGAAGAGGCTTCAAAATTCAGAGGGGAACAAACAAACAAACAAAAAAGAAAATCCATACACATTCTCCTTCCCCATTCCTTGAAGAACATGAAAGAACTGTAACTTAATCCCATGTGATTAATTCTTGTGACATTTCTTTTATTTACACTTATGGTGACATGCAAACACTCACAGATGGCTAAAAAAGGCTTAAGAATCTAAGAATTTCTCCCAGTGTAACAAAGCACAGCAGAACAAAAGAATTATCTTCACTGGTATCTGAAGTCAAATAAAACAAGACGACAGAACAATAACAAAAACTGGTTCACTCAGCTTGTAAAAAAGACAACAATCTCTCACTTTTTTTTAGAAAGTTAGCAACCTTCTTTTATTTTTCATTTTAAAACTGTTATCTCCTCTAGCAAATGGTAAGGTCATGAAGAAAAGTAAGACCATGAAGTGGTCATAAATGGTTAATCCAGTTATTTAGTCTCTTTATGAATGCCCTGTTACAAATGAAGAAATCAATGTGGCCAAATCATAACAAATTATTTCAAATTTGCGTAGCTCCTAAAACAACAGTAGAACTGCTAGATAACCAAATTCAATCAGATAGTATTTTATATTTCGGATACTCCCACTGCGAAACCAATTTCTTTTTATATTTTTTTTACCCCGAAGGAAAAAAAAACTGATATCAAGTAGTACTGCATGGGAGACGCAATTATTATAGCATGGTCACTGCCACCATGCTTGTGCTCTTGGTGAAAAAGAATCAGGTAAGCATTTCTAGAACACATAGACAAAAGCAAAATAGAAACTTCACTTCAGGATCCTTGAAATTAGCAAAATATATTTCAGAGTGTTAGGAAACAAGGCCTTTACCACCCTTACAACCAAGGTCAAGTGACATTAAAGCATTCGAAAGAGTCATTTCTGTGGAAAAATAACAGCTGAACTATTTTAAAATGCATTTAAAGCAATTACTGGGTCATATGAAAGAAATTAATGAAGCATTCACCCAATTTCCACTTTCATCTATTCCTTTGTCCCCAGGTGTTTAGCTGCAATTTACCTCCACACCCCGGTAATATATCTTTGCAGAAAGCAGAGTATGCTTTCTGTGTCTCTCTTTGAGTCTCTGGATCTTCCAAATATACAGGTGCCTGCAATACTAATATTGCTCAAAGACTCTCCCCCAGTAATTCCCCCATTCATCTCAGACAAAAGTAATTTGTGAAGCCAAGCAAGCATGCTGAAATGTCTCATTGTCAGCTTCTACAATAACTTCATCAGTCACAGCACTCAAAATAGTAATTAAAAAAAGTCATACAATGTGACCTGCTAATTTTCTGTAGACCAACAACAATCCAGTTTGAGAAGGGCTTATTATTCTCTAGTAGTCAGGTTTTATGAGGCCACAAACTACTACACAGACCTTATAAATAAGCAAGTATTTTTCCCTAGCTTAACATCCTGAAAGAAAAGGCAGGATGGATAACTAAATTAGAAGTATGGCAGTAGAAGCTACTATAGTTTAGGTGAAAGAAGATCCAAGATTTTGGAAAATAAAAAGTTGAAGTGGGAGAAGAAGAAAGATGCAACAATTGGAAAAATCTCCTTCGAGTCTGGAAGAATCAGCACACAAGAATATACACAGGTCTGGTGGCACACTGATGGTGGCAATACATAACTGAAGAGGAGGAGGAAGGAAGTGATGCATGTTTTTAAGATCATACTAATGAATGTAATTTCAGAACATGGAAAGAATAAAAATACGGAAATCAAAAGGCACAACACAGACTTAGAGGAAAGATCTCAGCTATCCAGACTTCCACAGATTACTTACACTGAAATATTTGAAGAGTTAACAAAACCAGAAAAAGAGAGTTTACTAGAAGAGCTGTTCTGGAAAAAAAGAATATGCCCAAACGGAGTTAGCAAAGTCAAGCATCATCACCATTAATAAATTTAATGGGGAAAAAAAGTAAATATGTAAATGAAATCTGATGATAATTCAAAGTAAGCAGGTGTCATCAGTTAAGAGGAAGAACAGCACACCATACAAGAAGAACTTGCTCAATGTGAGAGTATTTTAAAATACAACCATAGGAAGTACAAAGTTATATCCTTAAAAACTAAAAGCAAGCTTTAAAATAGAATTGCAAATTCACAAGCTGAGAAATAAAAGACCTGAGTGGACTTCTTGATCGTGATATAGTAATGAATGCTCAATACGACACAGCACTGAAAATAGCAAATATGACCTAGTACACATTCTTTAGTGAAAGAACTGATATCATCAGAGTCACTGAGAAGGGCATCCTCTGTAATTGCTCATACAGTATCATCCACATGTAAAAAGAAGATTAAGTCACAGCAAGCACAGAAAGTAGGACTATGAAGGATAATCGCTGGAATGTAGAGGCTTTCATACAAAGCAGACTAAAACCTTAGTTTACACAGTTTCCAAAAACCAAGGCTAACAGAGGACAGATCACCAACTGTAAAAACATCACAAGGGTGAACATCAGCAAAATGAAAAAAAAGACAAAACTATTTAAGCTGAAGAATAATGACATTGATGAACAAACAAGTACAAATTTGCTGTGAATAGCTTCAGCCTGAAATTCGTAAGATTCTTAGCTATTACAGCACAGTGTTCAAAAAGACTTAGAAACAGCAGTACATTGAGGTGTGTTGTTTTTTTTTAATTGTGAGACTATATTTAATAACTTTTTCCTATTCTTATCAAAATTATGCTTGTGACAGCAAAGGACTGGACTCAAATTTGCCAATTTGACAATGAAAGCAAGTTCTCTCACAACCCCAGTCTAGGAGACACACACCTACATTAAAAACTGAAAACGAGCAAATTCCCAAGACTATGGGGTCATTACCTAAACTGAGAAGAGGCCATCTTCAACTAAAGGATGTAATTTGGTTTTATAAGTAGTTAAGTACTTCCAGTATACATTGACTATGGGCAAAACCCCCTAAGCAATCTATAAAGGTCTACTTGCTAGGCCTGTGTGCTCCGTCCTCACAGAAATTTGAAAGTCACACGTCTTGCAAGAAATCCTGTTTTAATTGCAAGCACAGATTTTGAACTTATGATGTTGTATCAGAGGAAAAACACAAATATCCTCAAATGTGCACAGAACAAGACAGACCTGAATAAAAATCCTCGTTGTGCCTCTATCTCAAATAAGCAATTCAAAGTTTTGCACTGTCCTCTTTGTGGCCAGCAAATCAAGAAGTGCCCTGACTTTTAAGAGCTCCTACTGCAACAATTCCTGTTAAGCATTACAAAGTATTACAAAGAGGACATGAATCAGACTGCAAGCTGCGAATCAACAAAAGATGAAACATGGTGCACCCTACTGCTTGACTATGTGAAAAAGGAATGAAAGTTCCACACTACTGTCTGAAAATCTAGAGTTTTCCAAGACACCTGAGAAGGGTAGAATTCATGTTCCTAGAACCACATAGTCCAGAATGCTCAATGGCAATTAATGGAGCAGTTCACACAACTAATATTTTAGGCAGCCGTTAGAATCAGTGAGGAATCAGTGGTAACTGTTATTACTAGAAATGTTTCTGCAACCCAGAGGTCAAAAAACCTCAGGGGAGGTGCTGGTCTGGTTGTTTTGTTTTTTTAATTGAAGAAAAAAAAAAAAGTCCTCTAAAATCCAGTTTACGTTTAGCTTAAGAATGCAGGATGACTTGACTGTAGTTAATGAACTGGTTGAGCTGGAGATTTCATATAATCAATAAAATAAAAGTTTTTACACTACGTGTCTTGAAGTGAAAGAATATCACCCATCATTACAAAGTGCTTAATGTATGGCCGTTAACATCCCATATCAGGACCTGGAACAACTGATTACCTGCCTGGCAGCCCCATAACACTCATAATGCTTACCTTTGCCTTCAAGCAGTTTCTACAGGACCTATACCACAGACACCGTATCCTTAAAACAGACTTCACAGAACAGTTTTCAATGAACACTACATATTTATCTTTTAATTTACTACATACAGACTTGAAAAATCTGTGCTCAAACTAAGTTTACTTCAAATAAACAAAGCAAATTTTAGCAAAAAAATACATCGTGATTTCATCATATCACCTTAAAACAAAAGGCAAAAGCATGTCCTTAAATCATTCCTGTCTCCCAGTTCAACTACACTGAATATGCCGAAGTATAAAGCAAAAGCAGTTTCTTTGCCTTCTTGAAATGTCAGGTAAGCAAAACTAAAACATATAAAGAAAAAAACACCCACCCAAAAAAGCCTAACCAAATATACCAGTTCACTAGGTTCACTACTAGACTGTTGCAATAAAGACTGAAAAGCTCTGAAATAATTTTTTAAAAAATACAGATAATTACCTTTTTCACAGATATTCTTGGTTTCATTCGATTGCCCTGAGCCCTGGCGTATGTATCCATGATTTTATCAATCTTAGTATTCGATGAAAGAAGTCAATTCAAAAATACCTATGAAAAACATTTACACTTGGTTATTTTATGTTTCCCTATTTAGTTTGTATACATTTTGAAAATGTAAAAAGACACAACAAGAATAAAACCAATTAAAAAGCATTTAAAAACTGAGAAAGATTAAACAGCATACCATCGATACTGACAGTTGCATTTAAAAAAGTACTGACATAACTATTTTGAAAATGATGCAGGAAATGTAAAACAAACCTTATGGTTACTTCCAACATCTTTCTGTAACTAGATTTCAAGGCTGCGTTGGGGAGGAAGGAGAGGGAGGAAGGAACATAGCATTAAATATTGTTTTCACTATTGCTGATACTGTGGTGAAGTTTATCAGCAGATTCCTGTACCGTACAGCACACTGGAACTACCCTTCAACGATCTCCAGAGGAAAACATACTACTTACCCACTCAACACACTGGCCTATTTATTTCTGTCAACTCTGAGTACTACAGAGAAATACTTGTGACTCCTGTTCAGGCTAAAATGTATCAACAATCTTGTTCTCTGGCAGGGCTCTGGGCAGTCCTGTCTCTGCTGGCAAAACACAGGGGACCAAAGATGCATTTACCAGCGCTCTTACTTCACCAAAGTAGGTCAGAACAGTTTTTGCTCAAGTCAGCTATCCTTATTGATGTTAAATCTAATTCTAACAACAAGAACAACAACAAAAATAGAGCAATGAAATTAAAGCAAGTTTTTCAAGCTTCCCCGTTTAATCAGCAGCAATGAAAAGAAACAGAATAATCTAGTTTGTTTCATTCATCTCTACATCCCCCTAAACCAGGCAATAAATACAGGGTATTTATAAAGACAAAAAGCACATGCTGGGCTTTTAAGTTCTATGGACGTTTTAATACTTCATTCTTCCCATGGTCACACAATTTAGGTAGGAAAAAGAACTCCTAGACTACCCAAAACAAACCAGGTGAGGAGCAAATGCATTTTAAAATTACTGCAAAATAAAAAATTAACACAAGATATCAGAGTATAGGTCTCCTTTACACAACTGATCGGCTTGGTTTTCTCAATCTCATCTCAAGCACATATTTAACCTTTATTTGGGAAATAAATCTTTATATGGATTTCTTCAGTACCTGTAATTTAAATAAGATGATGACTACTAGTATCAAGTAATTGTATTCTTCATATTGCCCGGCCCCAGTACCTGTAAAAGTAAAATCTCCTCAAGAACACAACAGAAAGAGATTACTAGTTACATGTATTCACATTCCGCCTTGATTTCTGCCTTCCTTCATAAAGATAAACTTGCTAAAATCTTAGAAGAAAAGTTACACTTAAGTAAATAAACTGCAACATTTTAATCTCTGGAGCACAGCCTCTCTCTTAACAGGATGTCTGAAGTTTGGAAAATTAAGAGGACATGAAGCAGCTAGGTACGTGTTAGACAGATTATACATATGATATATAAACATAATAAATACAAATAGAAAACTCAAATCATAACAAACTTCTGTGGGTGGAAGATTTAAAAAACACAATGATGGTGGAAGATTAAAAACACACACACACACAAAAAGCCATGAAACAATATTAAGCAAGAAAAAGAAATCCACTTTGCTTGTCCCTACTGCTCTATCTTAAACAGCTAATCCATTCTGTTAATCTAATCATATCAGGGAAACAGCCTTACACACATCCTTGTCCTAAGAAGAGCCACCTATGGGAAAAGCTGGTTTCTCACACAGGGTCAAGTCAATTACTTGAGCTCTACAGTTTTGGCCTGATCACTCCCTGCAGCAAAAGCCCGTCATAGCAAAATCACAGAGATGACTTTATAACCATGTTGGGTCCCACGGTATTTACTCAGGCACAGCAGTCTACAGTTATACTGCCTTCGGGTAGTACGTTCAGTATTTTCCTGTGGCATCAGCTAGTAAACTCTGGAGACATGAGCTTCATCACAGGGCCACCTGCTCTGTGTCACTTACCTCACGAAAGCAACAGTCTTGTAAATCACAGTATAAAAACTCTGAAAGATGCTGGACAGAAACTGCACTGGTTTATCAACACACCACCATAATCATTGTCTTGCCTGCATCCTGTCCTTCAGCATTTGAATTACACGGGTTCTCCCCACCACCTCTAGATGTCAGTTCTCTGTCATCCATTTCAGAGAAAACTGAAGGGTCCCACTTGTCCAACAATGCAACAAAATCTGAAAGTGTTCTTTTTAATACACAAAATTATTACCGGTTTTCAAAAGAACAATGGTCCAATCATCTGGGAAGTACAAAAATTTCAAAACTAACTGGAAAGGAAGTGAAAGCACTGACAAACAAAACAGCCTAGAAATAGCTCATTTATTGTGCTAATAAAACCTGTCCTCTAAAATTATTTTTACTTCTGCATATTGTATCTGACTATGAAAATTAATTTCCTCCTACTGTAAACACACACAAAAAAAGGGGGGGATAAATGGCAGCAGTATCAGATGTAAGAGAAAGAGGACTTTCCTGTTACTTAATAACTATCAGTAGATGCAGAAAAAAAAAAAAAAAGAAAAAAATTATCACGTGAATAACTGATAAATACCCACACTAAGTTTAACCAGCTCTACCTTTCTAGCAAGTTGGATAACATTAAATCCATTTCTCCAGTGATTTGAGGAACACCCTTCTCACCAGTCCATGTAGTTAACTTTTCCAGTCTTGTTTGAATGTATGTAAGAAGTAAAACTAAATAGTGAAATCAGCTTAAGGGAATCCAACAGGAGTTTTGCCACAGATTTCATCTCTTTATATAAATTCATCCTATGCCTAAATTTATTAAAAGCCAGCGTGTACTGACAATCACTAGCTGATGGAAGAAAATACATCTTTTTTTCTGTAAAGTGCAAATGCTCTGAGCAAATCTCTTAAATAGCTGTTGGGGGATATGAGTATTTGAACACATCTGCGTTCAAAGTAAACAAAGACTTTGAACCACACAGGGAATAAATTTGAACTATACGTAAAATATTCTTATTTCATTAGACCCCACATGGAGTACTGCATCCTGCTCTGGGGCCTCCAACATCAGAAGGACCTCAACCTCTTGGAGTGAGTCCAGAGGAGGGGCACAAAAATGAAGAGGGCCAGAGCATCTCTCCCCTGAAGACAGGATGAGAGAGTCAGGATTGTTCAGCCTGGAGAAGAAAAAGCTCCGGGGAGCCCTTATAGTGGCCTTCTAGTACCTAAAGGGGGCCTACAGGAGAGATGGGGAGGGACTCTTCATCAGGGAGCAGAGTGACAGGGTGGGGGGTAATGGTTTTAAACTGATTATGATTAGAAATCAGGAAGAAATTCTTTATTGTGAGGGTGATGAGACACTGGAACAGGTTGCCCAGAGAAGCTGTGGATGCCTCAACCCTGGAAGTGTCCAAGGCCAGGCTTGATGGGGTCTAGTGGAAGATGGGGCTTGGAAATAGATGATCTTTAAGGTCCCTCCCAATCTAAACCACTCCATGAGTCTACAATTCAATTATATTTCCAATAAAAAATTCCAGCTGAGGACAACAGTGTATAACTGATTATGTTTCAAAAGAGCATTTTTGCTGTAGTGCTGTTAAAAAAAGACATCTTTCTTTCAAAGCAGAAGTACTTGTTTTTAACGGAATGACTTACTAAAACAGCCAAAAGAGCTTTGCTGATGATTTGCAAAAGCCAGGTTTAATCAAATACTGAGCTGTAAAGGTTCATTCAAAATATCAAATTGAAAAATACCTTAGAAACAAGATGCACTCTTTTGTAATATTAGCAAAACATTTGCTATTGAAATCCAAATGAAAGAAGCCTACATTGACAAGTGGGCAGAATAGTCTAATGGATACTTTTCTATTTCTCTTTCTTAATGATTTATCACTTTCACTAATAGTGTTGACAGTCTTGAAAAATTCTGTTCTATAAAATGACAAGTTGTCTTTACCACAGCCACATCCACACTAAGAAAAGAGGGCAGGAGGGAACACATCTCTGGTAGTCAGCTTCAGTGACATTTATGAAAGGCTGAATTTTCTTTTTCTGGTTTGGTTCTGTTTTACACTGTATTCTTGTTACATAGAGACATGGCATGAATACCAAGCTTTACCAATTTCAAAAGAATTCTTCAGTTTCTCTGCCTAGATCATTGCTAAAAATCACTGCCCCCCACCTAGGCCCCAGGCCTGGGTCTGGATTCTCAAATACAGCTTGAGAAAAAAATTACTACTTGTTGTACTACATTTTGTGGTTTGTGCAATTAACTTTAAATTTCCATACTTTATTTTGTTGTGTATTTCATACATAATACAAGTAAACCAATTAAGTTGAAAGGTATATTAATTTCTAAGCAGTAGCATTTCCTCACACAATCTTATTTCCCCTTAGACAGAACTTCTCCAGAGAATACCTTCTTTAGGAGGTACGGGGGTTTTGGTCCAGGTTATATCATAATAAATGATTTGTAGAAAAAAGGAATAATCTACCTATTTTATTATTTTTTCACACTGAGTAAGACTTTCCACTACTTCTTCAACTGCCAAAAGATTTTAAAGAATCCCCAAAGGATAAGGAACTACAAGGCATCAACCAAGATGGCATAATTCAATTACCATGCCTAAAAAAAAAAAAAAAAACCACAAACACCTTGCCTACAGACCAAGAAACTCACCTGGATAAACGGGACCAAATTTATTTTAAAAAAACGTAATTTCTCAAGAGTTAATTAAATTAATTAAATATTGGCAGTATCTATTACTAAAGGCTAACTGCACAATTCAGCAATGTGCCATTGTTGCCAAACGGGCCAATGGGAATCTGGGCTGCCTAGGGAAGAGTGTGGCCAAAGGAAGTCATTCTTCCCCTCTACTCTACACTGGTGAGGCCACAACTGGAATACTGCATGCAGTTCTGGGCCCCCCAGTTCAAGAGGGACAGGGAACTACTGGAGAGAGTCCAGCGTGGGGAAAGAAAGATGATTAAGGGACTGGAGCACCTCCGTTACGAGGAAAGGCTCAAGGAGCTGGGACTCTTTAGCCTGGACAAGAGAAGGCTGAAGGGAGACCTTAATTATGTTTATAAGTATCTAAAGGGTGGGTTGAAGGATGATGGAGCTGGACTCTTTTCAGTGCTTTCCAGTGACAGGACAATGGGCTCAAGCTGGAACATCGGAATTTCCACTCAAATATGAGGAAAAACTTCTTTATGGTGAGGGTGACGGAGCCCTGGAACAGGCTGCCCAGGGACGTCGTGGTGTCCCCTTCTCTGGAGATTTTCAAGACCTACCCAGATGCAGTCCTGAGTGATGTGCTCTGGGCAATCCTGCTTTAGCAGGGGAGTTAGACTAGATGATCTCTATGGTCCCTTCCAACTGGCAATTCTGTGAAATAATCTTGCAAATGCAAAACACCTTAAGGCTCTTCCCAAGTGTAACGCAGATAAATTAAGCATATTATATTACCCTTTATTTTAGTACTACTGCTCTTTCCCAGATACAATAGAACTGCTTTTGTTTTTCCTCCCTATCTCTCTCTGCTAACGTCTCAGGGCTTCAATAAGAAGGTTATAATATCGGATGTACAGTTCATAACTCATTTCCCCCACCCCCACCACCTTCGCATACCGGGGGAAACCAACAAAAGGTACTTTAATCGTAATAAAGAAAGCCCCACAAAAGACCCTAGAAAGTAAACGAGCAATACTCGCTGTTCCCCTTCCCCGAAGGGAGGAGGAACGTGGAGAGGGAGGAGACACTTTTAAAAAGCGAAATACTGAGAATGCGGTGAACTTATTTAACCCATGTGCATCAACCACGAGCCACCCACTGCGGGAGGCAACGCGAACCTACTTGCCCTCCCTTCTCCCCCTCTCCCTCCCCACCGCCGTGCATCAACCACAACAACACGGGCAGGAGCCAGCCTCCAGCCGGACAACCCCAGCGGCGGGGGACTGCCCACCCAGCCGCTCCCACCGACAGGCCTCCGGCGCAGGCCGCCGCGCCTACCGAGGGGCTCTTCGGAGAAGGAAGGAAGGAAGGCAGGCAGGATGCTGCCAGCATCTCAAGCCCTTGGCTCCGCGGATCCCGGGGCCAAACCACTGCGTTACCCAACTCCCTGCGTCCTTCCCCATCTCCGCGCCCTCCCCTCAGGTACCTGCGGAAAACCCGCAGGGCCCGTCCGGGGCTACGCCGCTCCAGGCCACACGGAGCCGGCTGGGGAGGCGCCAGCAGCGCCTCCTCCCTCACGGGGAAGGGCGGCTGGATAGGGGGGAGATGCTCTGCCCCTCCTCCGCCACCTGTGGGAGCGAGCCCCGGCCTGACAGGCCGGGAGGCTGCTCACCCGGCCCTGCGCGGGGAAGGGAAGCGGTGGGGCCCCCTCAGCAGGCCAGCGGGGGGGGAGAGCGAGAGAAGAGCGGCGCCCCGTACCTGACCGCCTCCTCAGCACCCAGCACCTGCAGCCATTTCACCGCCAAAAGCCACCGGAGCCGACCCCGGCCCCGTCAGCGCCGCCGCAGCGCAGCGCCCCCTCCGCCGCCTGGCCCCGCCTCTCCCCGCCCCGCCCCCTCCGGCCCCGCCCCCGCTCTCGCGACGCTTCCCACCCCCACGCAGCCTCGCACGCCTCCGGGAGGGAAGGCGGGGCCAGATATCACGTGGTGGCGTCCCCCTTGGCGGGAATTGGGAGGATCCCGCTGGAGGGGCGGGGCTGGGTTGTTGTGCGAGGCCGCTCACTGGCCGCTTGGGCCCGTGGTGGGGGTCGCGGCCCTTTGCTGGCCGCGGGTGCCTGGCGGCCGCTGCCGTTACGGCCGTTGCTACCGTTACTAGGCCTCTGGGGGCCGTACTTACCTCACGGGAGGAAGAGCCAGCTTGTGTGTGCCTGGCCGTGAGAGGGTCACCTCGCCGGGCCTCCCCAGGCCCGCTCAGGGAGCGGGGCCGTGGGCTGGGTGGAGCTGCCCCGCCGCCCCGCAGCGTCATTATTAGGAAAAAATTCTACACCGAAAGGGTTAGCAAGCACTGGAAGAGGCTGCCCAGGGAACTGGTGGAATCGCCACCCCTGGAGATAGTGAAAAGCCGGGTAGACGTGGTGCATAGGGGCATGTTTTAGTGGTGGTTTTGTCAGTGTTAGGCTGATGATTGGATTTGATGATCTTAAAGGTCCCTTCCAACCGAGACAATTCTATGACTGTATGATTCTATTACCCGCTGAGGAGCCTCTGTGGACAGCCCTGCACAGTCCCAGCCGCACAGCAGTGTGGGCTGGCACATACACCATCAGGATCTGCTGTGCTGCAGATGTGGCACAGAGCTTGGCACTCTTTTTTTTTCAGGGTGGTTACTGCCTTTGCGAAGCCCTCAGGAAGATGTGAACCAAGCTCTGTCCCCAGGTGTGAGGGAGAGTATATACTTGTCAGGTTGGTCTTTCCTGCCTTGTCAGTCTGCACCAGAAGCCTGCCTTCTGGTTGCTCATGAAAGCCTCTCATGCCGGGCTTGCTTTCCAGGTGGCTGGCTGGCTTGGCAGGGTAGATAGGTTAAAGGCTACAGTCTGGTTTGTCAGCTGAGGCACAGACAGAAGGCTGTAAAACCCTGTTTGAAGTTCCTGCGCCCTTCCTTCCCACTCCTTTTTAAACTCAATGGCAGCAAATTCCTTTCTGCATCAGGTGTGCTATTTACTCCAGCAATTATAAAATTGATTTTCAAATCCTCATGAGTTACGATGGACATGTGTATTTAAGCATATGTGCTGCCTGGGATTTCTTTCTATTTGCATGGAAACAGTAATCTCACGTAGCTTTCCAACATCACTCCATTTCAGCAGCATCTCCTTCAGGCACTAACCTGATAACAGGGAGTACACAAATGAGGAAGTGTGTTGAACAGTATGCAATGGATAGTCTCACACTGTCAGCTAATGACTGTCCCTGTCCCAAAGAGAGACTGCTGGGATCCAGACAGGTCTTTCTGAGACTCGGCATATGACAGTGAACCTCAGGAGGAACAACAACAGAACCAGAGTTCCACTCTGGCTACAGGTACAGACAAGGTAGCATGTGGTTGCAACAGCTTCTGGAAGCCAGAAAAGAAAGAGCCCCCAAAGCTGAATTCAGCAAGAATTCAAAACTTTGTATACTGGAGGAGGGAGTAGAGAAGAAAAAAAAAAAATCAGAAAAAGGTGCTAGCCTTGTAGCTTTTTCAGGGGGATTTTACAGAGAGAAAGAAAAATTGAGAGAAAACCCTGGCTTCTTTATAAATTGCATTTTTTTTCTGGGTACTACCTGAGCCCTATAAAAAGGATGAGAATTTTTGCTACTGGATCTCTCATTACTTTTCCAGATAAGTCCTGCTTCTGCATAACTTCTGTTTTTACTTAAGTTGTGGCTTTTATTTCTGTTCAGTCCTTGATCATAGGCTGTTTCTGGGCTGTGTAATCATTTTAAACTTAAAAAGTCAGAGGATGCATATTCACTTACTCATTTTCCCAACAGGTAAATAAACTACATCTTAATTTCTCCTAAAAACTAATAAGCTGTGTGGCAAAGCTCACAAACCATGCACGGACTAGATAGGTAAAAGAAACACAGGACTACGGGTTCTAAAGTATGTCACAATGTTAGCTAAGTGGGACAAATAAAGGGTTTCTCATATTCCCAGGGACTGCAGGTCCCTATGGGATGGGGAGAAAGTAAATGAATAATAGAATCAAATTTAACTCAAGTTAGTCATCATTTCGGTGCCCACTGAGACTAGCCTGGCTTGGAAATACGCTGTCATTTGAGTAAACAATTTTAACAGTTTTGCACATCTTTGGTTAACCAAAAAAATAACTTCGTTTTGACCAACTCTTCCTTTCAAAGTACTTCTCAATTTTCACAAAAATATCTGGGAGGGTTTTATTGTTTTTCATGTATCAGAACTTACAGTAAGTAAAAAAATTTCCAAAACAAAATAGATCTGGAAGCAATGTAAACATGAGAAAGAGTGCTTTAAAAATAAATTCAAGCCTTTTATTCCCTTTGTTTTATAATTCCCCTTAGACTATTCAGAATAATGAGTTACTACGGCTCCCTGCCAAAACCTTGAAAAAAAGCAAGATTTAGCCTCATCAGGAAACTATGAAATATAACTCACAGCATGCCATTGTTTGTCAGATTTTGTTGTTGTTGTTATACAATAATTAAAATGGGATTAGATTTGAAATAGTGGTTTATATTTTATTTACAATTTATTTAAATACTGCCTATGTAAAAGCACAGGAAACTTGGCTGGTCAGCCAACACTTCTTAAAATATATATTAATTGTGAAAAAATAGAGTATCTGTTTCTGGGCTGTTCTATTTTGTGTCCTGTTCAGTTCTATGTTTTTCAGGGCAGGGCCTGGCTACTACTCACAGCCAGGGAGCAGGGCAAGCCGGGGACACACCTCTGTGGGGACACAGAGGGGTCAAGGCCAGGCTGGGACATCAGTCCATGTGTGTGGTTCACGATCAGGCTGGGTGAGGGTAAACAGCACCAGGCAAAGCTAGCTGGCTGGCTGGAGTCATGCACCTGTAGTGTTTTCTGCCTGCTCTTTCAGTATCAAAAATAGGCACTTTTGGAATCTTTTTGTCAGAAACACTGTCGTGTCCCTGGTACTATCCTGAGTTAGTGTCTGCACTTGTCTTTTGAGCTTGATATTTTCAGGATCACTGGTGTGGGGCAGCTTGTTGAAAGATTATCTCAGACTGACTTGTATGTCATCTCTCTAAGATACTGAATGCCAGTTCTATAAAAGGAGATGAAGAGCTCGTCTGTGACTTTATGGCCATTTTCCATCCATTTTCTTACTAATCCCCTACTTAGATTTTCTTCCTCTGTACATGAAAACTGCATAGTTGCATGATTGTTTGAGGGGTTTGGTTTTTTTTATGATACTCCATCAGAAAAATGTCCCTCTATAACTAAAGCTTTATTAAGTTCAGACAAGGCTTTAAATTACATTGGAAAAACTACATTAATGTAATTTACAATAATGCAGATTGTCTTCTCAAAGGCAGATAGATAATATATAGTCTTTGTATTCCTACCTTGAACAGGAGGTATAGCATACACTTCTTGTCTCAAAACCTGGGCAAGACTTTCCGTTGATCCCCTCACAGCAAGCTGGGAAGGATCTGCCATGCTTGACATTATTCTTCCCCCCATAATCTAAAGCTCATAATGTAATAATTTCATTCATGACTTCTAGTGGCTTATCTGTTTATAACATACCCTTCTGCTCCCCAGCCCAGCTACCTGCTTCTACATCTGCGCAGCTTCTGGACGTTGCCAGCATGAACATTTGTGAAATCAAGCAGTAAATGAGATTGAACTGAGAAGACTAGAAAACAACCTGCTTTCCTTCCTTTTTGCTGATCCAACATAATAAATGTGTCAGTGTAGCACTGGGGATAGCACAGAGACAACAGAGAATGGAAACAGCTTAAATAGGCTTGTTCTGTCACCGAGCGCATACCCATGTATTGACTTGCATTGCCATTTAGACCCTGCTCAGTGTCTCCTCGAAAACACTCTTGACACACCTACCAACTACGAAACTGGAGCTCTTCATTTGAGTGCATAACTTCATTAGTCATCCTGTTGTGACTCTTTGGCCTGGGCTGGACTACGGTGTTTGTCTCTGACAAAGGTTGGTTTTATGACACTATGGTATAATGTGGTGACACTTTCTGGTTTCTTTTCACTGAATGTTTCATGAGTCTGTTGTTTCCAGTGACATCTATGAGGAGTCATTTTTATTTTTATGTTCATGGATATATTAACTCCTTTGTTTAACAGCAGTGAAAACTAATAAGCTTTTTATATATAGCTAAATTACAGCTGTTACTGGTTTTTCTTTCCCTGGAGTTTGCTCTGTAACCTATGTAAGTCCTCTTCCAAAGCAATATGCATAACGAGCACAATCCACAGAATTCATCTCTCAGTTGGCCAGTTACGTCCTGCTGACAAATGAGTTCTCAGAGCCAACTTAATAGGCCTTTTAATGCAAAATGGAAAGCATCACAAACTAACGTTATCAAAAGATGCATTGTGCTGCATAGAGACAGTTTCAGATGCTACGAGATTCTTATCCAAAGGCTTGGCCGGCTCGCTGGATTCACATCCTTTCTGTGCATTGTGTTTACTTAGAGGATGCGATAACACCGTCACTATGTTACACAAGAGTAAAATAATAACTGGAGCTGGCTGGGAAGCAAAATTTCTATTCTACAGGAAATTCCAGCTTGTCAATATTTTGTTTCATTGAGCGCTGGAACAAAACACATTGGCTCTGCAGCCTTTCTGGCAAAAAAAGGAACAATCTATTTCTTTGCCAGCTGACAAGCCTCGGGAGCCAAGAAACCAACTGAGCAGTCCGCATATTGCCAGGGAGCTAGATAGCCCGTCAGCTGAGCTACAGTAAGCAACCACCTTGACTGGATTTCTGGCCAGCAGCCACAGCTTAAGAAAGCTTAAGCTTCTGTAGAAAGTTTTGATGGAACCAGTACGATCCAGCATTTTCAGTGCCAATCTGTTCAAGTAGAAAATGTTCAAGCACCCTCTCAGTAACTGACTACTGTCAGAAAAGAATGTCACTGTACTCCACTTGGGATTCTTTATGGATTTCTGCAGGTTTGGCTTGTAATTTATGCACACTATCATTGCTAGTATCAGGTGATTAAATCAATGAATTTTTCCTTAAGCATCAGTGATGATACCCAAGCCCATGAGGGATTTTTCAGGATGTCCTTCATTGCTAGTTTTTTGATTATTGTTATTGGGAATATCTAGTACTATCTGCTTGTGTATACCTGCTAACCAGAAGGTACCGTTGCTGTAGACAATACACTATTAGATTGAGCTAAGCTCTTATATCTGCTATCAGACACACCCTGCTTCTTTTGTGTCCACATTTGTGGATGAATTTTAGTTAGGATGAACTTGCAAAAAAATGCAATAATGAGGCAAATATATCTTCTGAACTAGGTAAAAGATACTGATCTTTTATGCCTTACTGAGAAATTGCTAATGTTGAGGTCAACACCAATGCAGAGAACCCTCCTTAATTTTCAGAACTAGATGTGCTCAAGTGCTAAGTTTCCAGAATGTGACCGTAACTATTGTTGCAGAATACTGATAGTGTCCCAGTTGTCTGTCCTTTCTGGATCTTGGAAAAGTTCATTTAAAAAATTGCATCTTTGCATTCCTGCAGTTAACAATTATGGTATCATCATAAAAGGTATTAGCTGCTTTTTAAAAATGTTTAGATAATTTCTGTTGTAGGATAAGTCTCATAATTTCTTAAATACACAGATACTGTACACTTCTCTCATTTGTTTCCAACTAGTTGCTGCATACACTTCCTCTTCAAAGCCCAGAGTTGTCATATACCATCGTTACTTCAACTGTGGTAACTCCAGGGAACAATTAATTCCCTTGTAAATGTTTAGTGGTAGTTAAGTTTTTTGCAATGTCATCTATTTAAGTAGTCTCTAATACGCCTGCTGTGAAATCAGAGGAACAACAGATGCTTTACGGAGCTACATTTCAAATCTTGTTCTTTCTCCTTGTAAATAAACCTTTACTCTTATTTTCTCTCTAAAATTCAACTACTGCAGAGATGCTACAGCAGTCTTGGTGAATCCCGTGATATTACCACCTGGATCCTGAATGAACTTTATGGCAGTTGCTTTGCTTTTCATTGACCTTTGTATTTTCTAGGCATGGCTCAGTTTATTGCTGTTTTTACAGAGTTTATTCTTGAACTGGAAATCATTTGCATTTAATGCACTGTTCATGGTGTGCTTTCCTCTTCATTTCTGGTAGATTTGTTACACAGTGTGCTGTACGCTGCTGCAATGTACCTTAAAATGTACTCTTCATCTCAGGCGCATTAACTTGAGCATATGTTTAAGTCAGTCTCAATCAATATGTCTGTTTGGATTGCCTGGTTTTATATTCCACATGCAAATAGCCACTGCCATGTGTCATTTGAGTCTCTCTGATTCTTAATTTCCTCAGCGTTGCTGCATACCCAGAGATTATTTCATTTCCTCCCTGATTCATACATAAAAGAAATGCTCCTTAAACAAGAGCACATTTTAATGAAAATGTTATTGTCTTTTCTTTCAAAATATTGAAAGGAGACTACCAAATCCATATACTGCTTGGTGACACCTTTTCAGCAATGATAGGAATGTTAATGGCTCCTTACAAACTTCATTTTCAGTTCTCTCAAAAAAAATAAAAGGAAACTAGAAATGACAAATAATCACCGAGACAAACTAGGAGTGCCTCGTGCCATCCACGTGATTGTATAAAAGTTTGTTGTGATACAAAGAATCCTGAAAAGCTGTATGTCAGAGAGGGAGTTAGCCCTAGAGAGATGCCATTGTGAAAAATGGCCACTGTCCTTTCCAAGGACTTCTTTGCAAATCACTCTTTGAAGATGGAAAATCTTGGCCAGGATGAGACAAATAATAGAAACATCTGAAAGGAATGTCGTGTGGTCTTCCCTACTGCCATGAGATTTCTGAGTAGCTGTGTCTGAGCTACCTTTGCTGAAAGCTATTTCATTTTCCCAATGAAATTTTTCCAGGAAAATGTCTCAGCTCAGACACATTGCGTTTTCATGGCCTGTTGAGAACCAAATAAGTTAGATTTCTCAACTGTCACTGAAGCAGATCAGAGCGGAAAAGTAGAATTTAAATAATATCTGAAATGTATTTCCAGGATATATCTTGTTTAACTTAAGTATTTGGAGTCATGATTACTGCATGTGCTCCTGATGTATGGAGTACAGAAACTGAAGTCTATTGGGTTGGTAATGGAATGGAATAATAAACTATGCCTGAGTCTAAATAGGAATGATTTTAAAAATTTCTGCATCTAGACATATGTTGATAATAATCACAGTAATGTCTATAATATTCTAAGTCAAGGTACAGCTTCAAAAAAAGCAAGTGTGGCACTTTCTGGAAGAAGCGGCTCCATGATTTTGCTTTGAGCAGTAAGACAGCACATGAACGGAACAGATCTTAGCTTCTAAGGACAGGTCTTCTTATTTCATTGTTACATAAATGTGACATGCAGAAAATACAGTGTCTTGCAGAGCAACAAAAATGTTCCACAGTATTACCAATAGTTACAGCTCACCTGACTGTGACAGTAAATTGAGTTTTTCAAGAGTGAAATGTAGCTTAAAATTATACATCTTGGTAAGATGGTGTATTACTGGGTACTTTAGACCATGTACCAATGTTGTATTAGTTATTCTTTTAATTAAGAAAAATAATCTTTAAGTTTGTTGAAAGGAAAGTATCTTCTTTGTGGCCACTGATGCTTTAAAGCTGTGGAAATATATATACACATATATTTATATAAAGCTAAACCCTTTTTTTTTAAATTATTCAAACATTTTTTAATAATTAATTTAATTTAATTTAATAATCAATTGCCTGCTTGATCAGTTGCAAGAAACTGCATTAGGAATATTTTAAAATTTAAAAATAATTATAGTAAAATAAAATTGCTTGAACTTTAATGAATTGACATCATTTACAACTGTTCTATCTATAAATCAATGGAAAATGAGAATTAATATTTGCTTTCAAATAATTGCCCACGTCACATGCTGCACAATAAAGCAGATGTGCTATTGATAAGTCAGAATTTGATCCTGAAAGCTCTGTTTATCTGCCAAAAAGTTTCCAGAATTACCAGCAGCTTTTCATTTCATCAGCTTTGAATACATGGAAATATTGTCCC
>JAOTQQ010000001.1:174204565-174236779 GCA_026546715.1 Gallinago undulata | reverse complement strand
TTTATCTGCCAAAAAGTTTCCAGAATTACCAGCAGCTTTTCATTTCATCAGCTTTGAATACATGGAAATATTGTCCCTGCAAGATGGTTATCTTGAGAGATTGTATCAGAAGTTTTCCTAAGTGTTTTCCTGCTACTATAAGTCAGGTAAGGATTCACCAACTGTGTTTTTCTGTTCTTTAGAGGCAGTGAAGATGGGATAAAGGAAAAAAATTAGTGGCTGAAGCCTCTATAGTATTCGTATTTCTTTATACAAAAAAGTCTATGATAGTCAAAAGTGTAGAACCATCTGATCCTTTATGAGCTGAAGTTAATAGTATAATAAAGTCACTGAAGGGTAAGTTACAATAATGTACTGAGGATGGATTCTTTAGAAGTATACCCCTCTAAAACATGTCACACCAAAGGAGAAAAATGGAAATGGATTTAATTTCTCCTACAAACCTACTTTACCATTTTTAGATCAGAAAAGGAAGTGACATTAATCTGATTTAGCTTATTCATCAGCAAAATGATGTTGATTTTTCAGGGCATTGAAAGCATCCTTTTGTGGCTGAAAACTGACTGATGTGAATGGTTTGTGTGGGGAAAAACATCATGGCTTCAGACGAATCACTGACAAGTTTGCATACAGCTTTTGTTAGGACATAGTCTAACACTTTGTCGTCCCATCCTAGTTCTCTCAGGTTCTGGCAAGGCAGGTTTGCCTGAAGGCACACTTTCTCCTCCTGCATCCTTCATCGTCCACGGAGGGTGAACCCTTTGGAGCTTTGCAGCTTTGAATGGCTGATTTTCCTTATCATAAATAAGGACAATTAAGGAAAATAGAGTTGGTTTGTTTTTTTTTTTATGAGGCAGAGCATTAGAACACACAAGTCCGCTCCTGATAGCTGGTATGCGATGGGGGAAGAGTCTAAACCTGAGAAATGGGAAATGTGCCAGGATCCAGACTACAGATTATAGCTCCCTTTCTTTTTGTTTTTAATTTGAGGCATTTATTTTCTCAGCTTCTATCTTGTGTGTGTCAGGGGAGGATAATTTTCTATGTAAATGCACGTGAAGAGACTGCAGAAACCTGATAGATATTGATGGTGTTAGGCTGAGTTTCTAGGGAAACCAATTTTCAGTTTTATAGATGACAAGTTCTAAGATAGGATTTTAAAATTTTAATTTTTTAATTAATGTAAATAATATTATCAGTTGCATCTTAGCATGGCTATTTGGTATATTTGAGGGCAGTATAAGTGTGTCTGTGAGAGAAAAATACACACGGTGCTAGACAAAATACCTTATTTTCATTAAAATAGAGTGTTCCACTGAGGCCTTTAATTTTTAATGCGGGTGTTTTCCAGTTCTGTTCAGCAAAGATATAATGATGTACACTGCAGCTGAAGGAGGTTTGTCAGAGCTAGGAGTGCTGCTCATATTGTGGACTGAGGAAGAGAGTACAATATAGGCAGACCATTATAGGCAGACCATTACGGTCCCTCAGTCTTCAGAGGCATCTGGGATAAGGCAGAAAATGAATTTAAAGCTACCATGCACTGAACCCTCCTCCCTCTGTGATCCAAAGCATTTTGTACATTTTGCCCCTACAGTGATATCAAGAGCAATCCTCAGGTGGTGTTTTATGGCTCTTTGTAAAGTACATCTTGATTAATTAGGAAAAAAAAAAAAAACCACCCTAATTTAAAAATACTAACATAGTGTGTGTACATAAAGGACTGCTATTTTAAATCATATTAATTAATTGGAGTCTACAAGAAAGCTGGAGAGGGACTTTTTACGAGGGCGTGTAGTGATTGGATGAGGGGTAATGCCTTCAAACCGGAAGAGGATAGATATAGATTAGGTGTCAGGAATAAATTCTTTTCTGCGAGGGTGCCCAGAGAAGCTGTGGATGCCCCATCCCTGGAAGTGTTCAAGGCCAGGCTGGATGGGGCTTTGAGCAGCCTGGTCTGGTGAGAGGTGTTGGGGTTGGAACACAATGATCTTTAAGGTCCATCCCAACCCAACCCATTCTATGATTCTATGATTCTATATTAAAAAAACTCTCTGACGTTCATCAGAAGTGTGATCATGCAAAGACAGCTGTCTTTTCTTTCAACATCCTTTTACTATGGATGATACGGAATTAATGCAAGATGATCCTAAGTCAAAAGTAAAGTTCTGCCAACAGGACAAAGCAATGAGGAGTACAATTACAGATTTTTTTTTTCCATCCATGCATGTGCTATTTTTACCAGTGATAAAATATTCAATCAGTTTGACATAACAGATCTTTGAAATACCTGACAAGAAGCTGCACAAAGCAAACATGCAGTAGCACATAGTCCAGTTTGCCACATTGCTCTTGAGAATGCAAAGCTTGCTTTGAAATTCAGAGTCTTTCTTTAATTTTCTGAGATTTATGACCAAAAGAAGCTCATTTAGACCTCTTTTTCTCTTAAACTTACTATCACTCTAGAAATGTCAGCATTTCCATGCTAGATCCAACAATCCAGCCCATATTCCATCTCTTGACAGTGGTTAACAAAAGATGTGTTACATAAAGGTGCCCATTACCCAGTGAAGACCAAAAATAGAAAATATTTATTTATAACTTCTGACATCTAATAATTTTCTCAAGTTCTAAAGTCTGAGACATGGGGTTTCTACAAATGTTTTTGTTAGTGATACAGATTTGATCCTCTAGCTAGTGTTAAATTTCCTTTTTTTAAGAAAAAAAAAAGTAAAAGCTCATCACATCTTTAAAAGCAGATTATAATAAGAAATTACTGATTTTTTTCACTTTAACTGAAAGGCTGAACCCATGCAAAAAAGGGAGAATGTTGTCAAATACATTGGCAGCCATGCAGAGCTGAATTTAGCTATGCTGTACCATGTAACAACACTTAATAGCTCAGTATTTACAGTTCTTACATGCACACCAAAAGCCCCAAACTCACCTCTCACTTGAGATCACCGAGAGATTTATCCAATTTATCCAATGGAAAATTCAGACAGATTAGACCATCATCAGAATTTAGACACACTCTGAGAAGCGCCATAGGATCATTAATGACAGCAAATGGTTGGGTTTTCTCCTTCTGTCTCACTGGGAGGAGGAAGGAAAGCACCAGCAAAATGCTGGGATGAAGTATCTTCCGGGACAGTGGTTACACGTCTCATCAGACAGCTACAGAATTAGTAACTTCATTCCAAGCTATGCTTTTCAGCATTCTTTGGAGATCTCACACTCTGCTATGGAAACTACTTAGCTCACAGTTTTTTAATAGCATTTCTAAAGGGTTTTTTCCTTTCCTCTAATAGTGCCTTGATGTCTTTCTGGAGAAGCTGACAGTGTTTCTACCTTAATTTTCTTCTTCTCTGGTGAACCTGAGATTGTAGCTTCTGCCAACTTGCTGGTGGTGAAAGGGGAAGATTGTGCTCTCTTTCCCTTTTGTCATTCCTTTTTTCTCACAGCACTACCTCATCTTTGAGCCAGTCCTCATGCTAGATCCTTCTATCACTTGGTTTAGTGAATCCATCAGGCCCCTACCATGTTGTGGTGGTCATTGCTTTTCCTTGAGCATAGAACCGTAGAATACTTTGGTTTGGAAGGGCTCCTTAAACATTGTCTAGTTCAACTCCCCTGCAATAAGCAGGGATGTCTTCAACTGGATCAGGTTTCTCAGAGCCCTCTCCAACCTGACCTTGAATGTTTCCAGGGATGGGGCACCTACCACCTCTCAGGGCAACCTGTGCCAGTGTTTCACCACACGCATTATAAAGACTTTCTTCCTTATATCTAGTCCAAATCTTCCCTTTTTAAATTTAAAACCATTACCCTTTGTCCTATCACAACAAGCCCTGTTAAAACGTTTCTCCCCATCTTTCCTGTAGGTCTCCTTTAAGTACTGAAAGGCCGCAGTAATGTCTCCCCAGAGCCTTCTCCAGGCTGAACAACCCCAGCTCTCTCAGCCTGTCCTCATAGGAGAGGTGCTCCAGCCACCTGACCATCTTTGCAACCTTCCTCTGGCCTTGCTCCAACAGATCCATGTCTTTCCTGTGCTGACAATGCCAGAGCTGGACACAGTACTCCAGGTGGGGTCTCACCAGACTGGAGTAGAGGGGTAGAATCACCTCCCTCAACCTGCTGGCCATGTTAGGGAGTTCAGCTGGTTGCCAGAGAGGTCTGACAAAAAACAGTAGTGGAGCTAAGCAGGTAGCAGAGAGCAAGACAGGGAACAGGCATGTGAAATCACAATATGAAATTTCTGTTCTTTTAAGTTGCACTACAGCATAACTCATAGTATGTCTTGAAAAATAGTGAGCAGCTCCGTGGTTGAAAGGGAGTGCAAAGCAGGGAGCAAAGAAAGTTGTTTGCAGTAGGATTCTTGCTGTGATGAAGCTCTGCAAGCACTAGGTGGCCTGCTTTTAAAGGAAATGAGAATCCCATCCATTTCAGTATGAGAGGATTAAAAAGTACAATTTGCACTAATTGTCTATTTTATAAACCCTGCTACTCTGTGATGAATTATGAGTGTATCAATTTTTATTTATTGTGGTCCAGTGAAATCACAGAATACTGTACTCGCTTCGTAAATATTAGAGGTGATTTATCAAGTTGTTTAGACGTAGGGTTAAGTTAATAAATGAAAACTATCTGTATTCAGGCTCTTGCTGTATCTTAGTTTGAACTTCTTCCATAGTTATGAAGTTGAATTACTTCATACTTGCTGGGACAGATTCTGTTACCACAGCTCAGCTGATGTGGTATCCTGTGATCGTGAGTATGAGCTGTTTGAGACTGTATTTTCAACTCAAAAACCAGCAGTGGCAGCAGTTAAGGATTAATTTTGTATAATGAGACAATATCATCGTGTTTTCAAAGTGCTTTTCCCCATCCCCATACATGGTCCAGTAAAAAGAGTCAACATCTCTGTAAAATGATGCTTGAGGGAAGAGACACCACCAATGCTGGTGTCGGATGCCCTCAAAGACAGTGAGAATGGAAGTTAAGAGATGCAGCTGCCCTGCAAAGTGTAGTGTTAACGACAGGCTTTTTGCTCCAGTTTTGCTTTTGATTATCAAAAGGGGAGGACAAGAGAAAAAGACAGGATTCAGAAAGAGAATTTCACATTTTGAACGGAGGTACTGAATGTTAACTTCTGTGAAAGTCTTGCTAGGAGCTATAATTTGCGTACTGCTAAAAGAGAATGACTTCTACTATAGGCTGGTAAAAAGAGTTAATGCAAAGTGAAACACTTCAACTTATGGTAAAGATCTTGAACTGCTAAATAAATAAATAAATAAACCCAGTTAATATGTAAAGCAAACCAAGCTTTGGTGAAATAGTAAGGGACTCTAACAAGAAATGGCAAGGGCATTGTTAGACACACCTTATGCTCAATAATGCTTTAGGTGCAGGAATCATCCAGTGTCCACAGTTGCAGCAGAGTTCTAGTGTGGCACAGACCCTCAAATTCTCATTTTTCTCTGTTTAATGAGGGAGGTGGGAACCTGACATCAGCAAGTGAGTCTGGCAGCCAGAATGGGAACATTGATGGGTTGGTAAAATGTCATGTAACATCTCCCCATAACTGTTTCCTCCCAGGCAAATCCCTTCTGCCAACCCAAAGGTCGCCTGATGGTCAAGCTCCCACAAGACACAAAGCAAGTGAGTTTACTCAGGATAGGAGTGCTTTTCAAATTCAGGGAAAATATTTGTTCTTTCCTCTTCCCCAGGGATTAGTCTGGATATCTGATGCATTCAAATTAGGTATTAGATTAAGAGATGTAAAAGAATCATGAGGGTTTATGTACCCAATTTTTTCCATTTAATCCAGCAAGCTAAAAAATCCTTAATAAAATCCTAGATTGACTGGCCATCTAAGAACACATAGGATCTTCAATCTTTCTTTCAAGATACATACATATATCTCAAAACATATACGTTTTGAGAGGAGATTTGTGCATAAAAAATAAGCCATGATCTATTGTTGATCCTGCTGACAAATAGTATGGTTTAATAATTTAACTTCTATTTAAAAACTAGCACTTTATCAAACCTTAATTGAACTCAGTCAGCCATTAGCTATGGTTCTTATTGACTAAAAAAGAAATGGTGATTGATTGTCCTGACATAATTAATCGTTATTGTGTTTTTCAGGAATTTAGGCTCATTTGCCCTGGCTACTCTTTCCATAATGTTTGGAAGATTTAACTAATACTCCTATCAATATTTCAAATAGGCGCAAGATCCTGGGAATTACAGAGTAATCGTTTTCATGGCTCAGTGGCCTCAGGGAGATGAAATTATATTGAAAATTTTAATAGAGAAGACATTTGATTTGTAAAGTTGTCTATACCTTCCTAATACAATTTTGGGAAGGTCTTACACTGAAACTGTGAAATTTACGCTGTTCATTTCTCAGCGCTGAGATGGAGCAGGGCTGGCAGAGGTATTGTCTACTTCATCTTCCCACATTTAACTGTCTAATTCCCTTTATAAACCCTTTAAGAAACGTTTTTCATTTTTAGGCATATATAAACTCATTCAATTAATTTCTTCTGATGAGATAAATAGGAAATGACAGATGTAACTTTAACTGGTATCTGGAAAAATAATCTTTTAACTGGATTTTACGAGGCAATTGATGCTGTCCCACCTCATGATCTCATATCCTACATGTATCAACACTTCCTTGGGTTTAGAGCCTGAGACAAGGGGCTCAAAACATGGAAGGTGGAGGCCTGGAAGAGAGGAAGTGAGAAAGACCAAATGACAGAGCAGAATCACGTAAAGCTCACCTCCTTAGAAAGTCAGTGCTTATAGAAAAAAAAAACCCACTTCATAACATAGTGTTTTATTTAAGAGCCTGGGTTTTAATTTTAGGAACAGGTTGCCTACACAAGTCCAGGTAAAGGAACCCTGGCTCAGCAGAGGAGTTGACCCCAGACCCAATCTGTTCCTCCCCATGTCTGTAAAAGCTGGGAAAGGATGGCCTGAAACCATTACCTACCAAGCTCTTTGTGCAGGTATCCTGGAGTAACTGGTGAACCTACACTTAAATAAGTAGCTTGCCCCACTCCAAAAAACCTCTGTTTTAGAAGTGGTTCTGTGGCATCTTCAAACACTCCTGCATTTTCTTCTTTTTTATTCATCTGAAAATAGCCTCCCAATGTTTCTGATTGACCGAATTCATGCTTTCAAGCAAAGTTAGCTAGAAAGTAAGTCATGGAGCATAAATGAGAAGCACATATTTTTATACCACTTGCAACGTCCAGTGTAAAAACTTGCCAACTTCACCTTCAGAAAACTGATCAACAGTGGGTGAGAGAAGCTGTGCCCAGGAAGCCTCAGCAAAGCAGCGTTCTCTCGGGGTGAGTGAAAAGACACCATTCATTGAATAGTTATGCCATTATCAGATTATTATTACCAGGGATAGTGTGTTAGGGATTCAGAGGTATTAGATGTGTGATTTTTAATTACTGAACTGATTTACTCGGAGGGTAGCGTGACTGCCAGGAGAACATCTATCTGCCGTTACACTGACATAATTAGGCAGCAGACAGATATTTTTTTTTTTCGGAATGAAATTGAAGAAAGGAAATTGCACTTGGCAATGTGTAATTGGGAAATGACGACGGGCACCTGAGAAGGGCTGAAAGCTTTGAGATAGGAGAGAAGCGAGTAGCAGCTAAAGGGCAGAGTGGAGGAATTGAGTTCAGAGGGGCAAGCACAGGCACAGCTGTGCATGGCTGTCAGGGAAAGGAAATGGAAACTAAAGTCCCAGCAGAAATGTCCCGGGATGTCCCGTTTCATCACTGTGACACCTATCCATCTCTCCCTCTATAAAAAGAAAGGTGCACTTCCGCGTAGATCCCCTCTGTTCTCAGCTGAAAGAGGAGGGCCTGGGGCCAGCTGCTGCTCTCACTCATCCCTCGTGCACTCGGCTGGGGCAGAAGCGATTGCGCCTGCCTTGTGTTTTGTTGTGCTTAGAGTACAGAGTCCATCCATGGCCTCTTCCTGCCATTACGTGGCTGGGGACAATCCAGGCTGTGGTTCTGTTGACATAGGTTATTTTATTTCCTAAAAGAACGCTTATAAATATGATCAGAACTGCAGTTATATGATTAGAAAATAGCCTGTAGTAACTCCAGAAGAAATGGTACTAGCTAAATCCACAACTAGTTTGGGCTAACACCACACTCCCACATCTGCTTCTAGGACAGGGGCAGATTTTAATCTAATCAGTGGCCTGAATGGCAGTATTGTTATTAAATAATTTTATTTCCCACTTGTTACCATGTCCACTGTTCCAATATTCTAATATTGCAGTAGTAGTCTAACATTTGAATATTCTAATAGGAATAGAATTCTAATAGAATAGCACATGAGGGAGCTGCTCATTCTGCCATCAGCATAATTTTTGCCCCTTGTAGATTGTCACTCCATCCCAACAAAACTTCTTTAAACAAATCACTACTAGATTTTGTGTTTTAGACAACACATCTATAGAGCCCCTCTCCATAAACTGTCCAGGCAAGGACTCTATTATAGATTTGCTTCTAGGGATTTGGTTCAGGACTTCTAATTTAAAATCTTCCCTGTTGACCACCACCTTTTTTTTTTTTTTTTTTCAAATTTTAATGAATTTAGTCATGGGAGTTAAAAGTTATTACAATTTCAAAGCGTTTATCATCAGGTATTCAGTGTCACGGGCATGAATGGATTGATTATTCATGAGAAATACTAAAATATACATTGTGGTATGAAGTTCACCTATTTACCAAAGTCTTCTTAAAATTATTAAAAACTTCCCCTAAATGCATCTCCAAGTTAAGACTTATAATGCAACCACTTTTTTTCACATTCTTTGACTTCTTATTCACACAAATCCAACATACAGGCAAGAGACGAACTACAGGAAGCCAACATTTTGTTAAGTCTTCCTGCTAGAAGCAATTCTGGAGAGTTCATGGTGTCAATACACCATCAAAGCCTCCTGGTAGACTGCAGAGTGCCATCCCCAGTGGTGTCTCCGCCTTTACCCTCATTACCTATTTTTCCTGATAGAATCTCTCATTTATGCCATAGCTTTATTACAACCAACCATCTCAGGCTTCAATGCTAACAGCATTCAATGCTAAGCACCTGAAATTCATTGTGTGTTAAAACCACCATTTCTGTCTGACCTTTAAGGATTCTGGGGTATCCATATAAATGCCTCTCCCATGTACGATGGCTTTAGGACAATTGGATCCCAAGCATGAGATGATTGCCTTCATCAACTTAGGTTCCTATCCACTGTATTTTTTCCTTCTGTATAAGCTGTTGATCACAGAATCACAGAATCATCTAGGTTGGAAGGGACCTTTTAAGATCATCTAGTCCAACCAATGGAAAAAAAAAAACAAAAACACAAAAAAAAATCCCCACCACAAACCACACACCCCACCACACCCCAAACCAACACCAATCCACTACTAATCCATATCCCCAAGCACCATGTCAACTCGTCTTTTGAATACCTCCAGGGATGGTGCCTCAACCACCTCCCTGGGCAGCCCATTCCAATGCCTGACAACCCTTCCAGTAAAGAAATATTTCCTAATATCTAACCTGAACCTCCCCTGGCGCAACTTTAAGCCATTACGCCCTATCATCTGTGATGATCTATGATTGTAGCTACTCTCAGATCACGTCTTGAGAGAAGTACCCGCCTGGTAGCTCACTGACCCACAAGACAGTAGTTGATGACTGCCTGCAGAATGGCCCTGTCCTGGCAGGGAGTCAACTCAAACGGGTGTGTTTATCTGGGTTGGCGTTAGAGAGGTTCAGTATATACTACAAAGTAAAAATGTGTTTGTTTTACTGCCACTTACCTTGGGGGGGGGGGGGAAGGGCACTATTGTATATTCTGTTTTAACGACTGTTGTTACTATGGATGCAAATGTAAATCTATTTTTATACTTAGTACGCCGTATGCCAGCAAGATCTAGCGGAAGATCCCTGTAAATGTAAACACCTACATGCACAGTGACCTACTTACAAGTTACATGTGGGCTTGCACGTAGCCATATAAAGTGTGTTTAAAAGCTGTATTCAAAGCCTGTAATTTAAAACAATTTTCAGGCAGTGCGTGGCAGACTGAACAGAAATGATGCCTGGTAGTCATTCATCCAAATTTTATTTAGTTTTAACATACAGAGTTTTCTTTTAAATTACAATGGCTTACACTGTGCCAAGGACTTGCCATTGTATTAGTTTCAATGGGGATTTTGGTTTGGACTTGAGGTGATCAGTAGCAGCCCACATTTGGAGTGGGTAACATCTAAAACTCAGTGTTGTGATGTTCAAGGATTTCCATTGATTCCCAGATGCAGAAAAGAATTCAAGGACTTAGATACATTGAATGCATTCTGTTTATTTGAGAAGGAAGATCTCATACGAGTGCCCATTATGGAAGGCATCTCTTATCATGTACAATAAAATCAACCATTGCTTCCAGCAGAATACAAAAATACACATCTCAGTGACTTCCATACAATAATAAATATGTAATCATGCATCCAACAATAAAAAGGCACAGAAAACTGGTCACTTAGTAGTCATAAAAATTACTAACTATATTAACAAAGCCACCCAAATTATCTGTACAAGGAAATGTAACAATATATTCCAAAGGTGAAAACACATAAAACATCTTTAAAATAGTATATGCAATAAATACCTCAATTGGTTTTTTTATATATTAAAAATAAAACTGTGCCATTGTAAACAGTATGTAAACAAACAAAATTCACTGTTCCTTACCATTATTACAAGTAAATAAAGCCAAAAGTTACACCCCTGCTCTGTTAAGATATACTTCATTGGCAAGTTTTTTCAGGCAGTTTAAAGTTTTACTCTTTTCTGCAGCAAACAGAGCCCGCTATGTGTGTAATTGTTAAGTACTAGAGCGATCGCTGAGCTTCAAAACTGACTACCCAGAATGTCGTCAAATAGTCAGAACTGAAACTAGGAAAAGCTATTTTTGCAGTGTTACGGACAAAAGTTATTTATTTATACTACATATAATAGTGTCAGTAAAACTTAGCCGCTTATATACCACTGCTCACCTATAGGTTTTTTTGGCGGGGGTGAGTGGGGGGAGCTGTACAAAGGTGGTAAAGCGTCCTGGCTCCCACCAGCGGAGAAAGTGGGGCACACAAAGGTTAACCGAGTTGCCCCCCAGGCTTGCACCAGTTCCGCGGCAGGAAACTAAAGGCAGAATGCAGACATCTGGCCACTTCCTCCTCATTTCCTCGCCATCTCCTCTACTCGTCCTGGCCTTTTGGACAAGTAACAGTGAGTCCTGAACTCCAGACCCGATTATAATTATGGAAAGAGATGCAAAAGGAAAACTGTCTGCTCGCTCAGGTGCCTGTCTGCTCCCACTTAATAACCATGGAAGTTGGCCAATGACCACAAGAGGAGCTTTTTTCCCCCAAAAATCTGTAATCAGATACACATTAGCCATAGCCAACTAGTGAGCCCAGGCAGAGCCCTGCGTATCCTCCACGAGCCTACTGATTGCCTCAACTGTTTCTTCTTTTGAGGTCCACTTCTATAGCCAACAAACTCCTGGAAAGTTCAACCAAGGCGCATACCTCCTTCCTTATTAGCAAGGGCAGGAGTAGGAATCTGGATAGGATCCTTTCTTAAAATTATAGGAAAAGATCCCTGGGAGTGGTGGGCATTTGCACAGATGTCTTCAGAAAGAGCCTCATGGGGAAATATGGCTGGCTATTTCTTCAGCTTTTGGATAACATTGGCATGACTACCTCATTTTACAAATCCTACTGCATGATGAGTATCTAAGGTGAATACAAACTTACCTGTTCCAGACACATATACATTTCAAAGTGCATGATAGCTCTTGTTTGAAAATTGTATTTTTAGCTTTAGATGAAGAAATTAGGATGCATCTATCTAGCTGTTTCACAGCCTTATGTCTTTTTACAGGAAGAATATACTTAGAGCATACGCAATAAAAAGATACCCTGGAAAGGGGTTTAGGAAGCGCTGCATTAGGGTATTTTTCCTCCCTGGTGCTATCAAAGAACCGATCCTTCTATCTCTAAACAAGTGATTTCTCTGTCAAGGAGTTGTCTGATTTATCTTACCACTTAATATTTTCATAATGTTATTAATCCATGAAATACTAAGAGAATAATTCTACAGACTGGCTCTGAAGATACCTCCATGTCTTGATGAGAAGTTTAAAGCCATATAACTTTTTTTTTTTTTTTTTTCAGATAAGGTACTTTTGGATAAGGTATTTCAAGTGTTTCATTCCAGATCTGCAGAGCCAGGTGAGCTGTATGAAATCAGTAGGGATACAAAATAGATGGGACTGCTTTTTACTCATCAGTAAATAATTATTCATTTTCACCTGCGACCTGCATGCCCTCTATGTGGAGAGAGATATGAAAGCTGAACTGTCTTTAGAAGATTATGTATTAAATCTTACAAAAAGTTGTTTTAGAAGGTATTTTCTTAGACATATTCAAGGACCAGACCAATGAAAAAATTCTGTACATTCTCTGAGGCATATATTCCCACGTGTGTTGTAGTTTGCAGGTTCTGTAGAAAAATCCAAATAGCAACTGCAGATTTCACATTGGGAAAAAAATAAATACATTTCACTCACTTTAAAAAAATTATCACAGTAGGAAAATAGCCAGTAAACAATAGATTCAGAGGGGTTTAATCTTGGCCCTAGTGAGATCAATGGGAGTTTAGCCAAGGATTTCAACAAAGCCAAAATATCACCCAGAATCATATACAATTCTTTAGCTGACAACAATCACAAACATCCCGCCACTCCATTGTATAAGTTAAATATTAATAAGCATCTGTAAACATCCTGCAATTCATCTGATATAAAAAATATTATAATAAAAACAATGCAGCATCTCAAGCATTGTATAGTTATAAGGTTTTTTGGCTCTACACACAAGTTGGCGTCATTATATTGGGCAAAACAGGGTATGTATATACATATATATGTACAGGTGCACACGCACATACGCACTACAAACTAGATACGACATATACATACACATGCACACGCAAATACTGGCAAGAGAACAACATTCATAGGTATGGCATTTGAAAGTCCACCGATGGTCCATCTGCTAGCTTCTACGTGAGGAGCAATTTCTACCTACACAAATCCTCCATAGGCTTACACATAAAGGCTAAAACTGAAATACACGAGCAATCTCCAAGGGGGGACTAAAGTGCTGTTTAAAGCTCAGCACATGCCTAAGTCCCAACAGATCTATATGTTTTCAAAGACGATGGATTTTCCTGTGGAGTGAACAGGGGAAACGGAGGGCAGAATCTACTGAGTGTGCAGCAATTTCTACCTAAACCAACAGAAGTCATGTTTGATGTTTTCATTTTCTTTTGAATATGTTTTTGAATTGAGCTTTTCACTACAAAATGCTATTCAGACCCCAATACATGAGTTATGCAGAAAACCAGACAGTGTCACATCTCTGCAACACTTCCATGTGCGCTTTATGCATCCATTCGTGCAAGGGAGTGGATGTTACTACAGAATAAATTAACAGCTGTACTTGACTGGAATACTAGTTTAAGTGACAAGCCTGGCTAATGAGAGAAATCACTCATGTTGGGCTGGGAACCTCTCAGGACCTTTAAAATACCTTTATATTAAATCTCCTTTTTTAAATGCCAGAGCATACACTGCAAGTACATCCATGCAATTCCATGGTGCTCAGTGTTTAAAGACACCTGCTCTGGGCGTACAGTTGTGACAGTGAGAAGTTTCGATAGTACTAACTGATATGTTTGCTGTCACCATGAATCAAGGTGGGAAGCTGCCAGTATTAGAGGTCATTAATTAGTATTAGAGGTCATTAGAGGTTGCCCAGAGAAGCTGTGGATGCTCAGGCCCTGGAGGTGCTCAAGACCAGGCTGGATGGGGCTTGGAGCAACTTGGTCTAGTGGGAGGTGTCCCTGCTCAGGGCAGTGGAGTTGGAACTAGATGATCTTTAAGGTCCCTTCCAACCCAAACCATTCTATGATTAAATAATTTGTGTGTGATGACAATGACAAAGAAGGACCAGACCTGTGTTGCAGAGATCAGGCCCTCTCAGAAGCTACTCAATGGCTTGCACTCTTTTATGTACAAATCCCATCCTTTTCACATCTCATCTTCTCAGGGCTGTGAGTATTATCTTGCCCTTTGATGATCTCTTCAACATACAAGCTTCAGCAAACTAAATTACAAGGTATCTGGCAGCTCTAGGGAGGTCCCGTGTTTCAGCTATTTTAGGATTCAAAGGACATGATGTAAGAGAGTGGAAAATGAAACATTATTTCAGGACAGGTTCACAGGCTGTGCTCATTAAGGTGGAAAATAGTAATTTTTGTCATATATGGATAACTGCATTGTTCAAAGTGCATGTTTTAAGGAGATGGAAATCCAAGACAGAAAAAATGGACACCACAAGTGACAGATGCCTGTAGAAAATCCTCCAAAATCTGGCAAAGTGGTACAGTCCAAATGCCTGTTTCAATATAGAGAAGGCTTCTTGTGAGAGGACAGTGGCACTAGGAACCTTCCCAGTGAGCATCCGCACGCCTGTGCGCTCGTTGTAAACGTTCACAAACTGTCCCAGTAAGAAATCTTATATTCTTAAAATTCTCATGAAGAGCTCCCAGGCTCTACTTGTCAGAAACCATGCTCTTCCTCCCTGAAAAGCAAGACCAAGCAGCTCCTCAGGGCTGTCCTCAGCCTCCCCATTCATGTAGTAATTGACTGTAACAGAGTTTACCTCATCTAACACGGGGAGAACAGTCCTATCTATAACTCTTTCCCTGTTAATGACATTGTCAGGTTATTAAACTAAAAAAGTTTTCTATCTGATTAATACTTTAATTTAATAAAAGTAGGACTTAAAACACTAACTCCCTTTATATATACATAGCAGGGATTTGGGGCACTGTGAGGATTAAATTTTTGGCTTTTCACACGGTTTCCATCATGAAAACAAACTGCCCAATTTTTTTAGTTCATTTCTTCCTGGTTTCATCTTCCAGTTCACATGCTGCAGTATAACATAGCTACATCTCACTCAAAAACAGCTTCCTAAAAGAATTGTTTCCAATGCAATTGGAAAAAAAAATTCAAATTACTTTAAAACTTTGTACCATATTGCTTTTGCCTTCAACTATCTTTTCAATCCTAACACTGGTCTTTCAATCATATTACAATTTTATTTTTTTTTCCCCCAAAGTGTTTGTTCCATAGAATAAAATACAGATTAGTCACTTGCATACTTCTCCTACTAATACCTACCATCATTTCGAGTATTTTTGAATACACAGCTGCTGGACGTAGCTGAAGCACCTCTCTTTCAAAGAGCATTCCAGGAGTCAGTTGTTAGTGGCACGGCGAGCTAAATACACCTTTCAGTGGGCGTTGCAAAGTATAACTTAAAAGGATTTTACTCCACCATAGACTTTGGAGCCTGAAGCCCTGGTCAGTCTAGGTCTCCTGGAGCGTCCTACAGCTTTTTCCTAGCCTGCCTGTCCAGCTCTTCTGCATAGGAACGGGGGGGAATGTGTGTCAAGCATCTTGCCAAGCAGCTGGGAAGTCATCCAGGCACAGGAGCTGGGAAGCTATGTGGGAACATTAGTAGAGACATAAAACTCGCGTTAAACATAAATTATGCACCAGCTGCTTCTGCCCTCACTAATATAAGCAGTAGGTTATATGAACTCAAAATCCCATCAAAGAGCTTATATAAAAAGCATTTCTGTCAACTGGGAGATCGAGTCTCCAATAATTTAAAATAGTAAATATATGAATTTACACTTAAATTTACTTTTGCCATGTAAATATGTGAATTTTCTGTGGGCTGCTTTGAAGGTGGTAGGTCTTTAACCACTGCAGTTGAATTCATTAGAATTTGTCCAGGAATACTCTCAGGTCTGAAATTGCCAGCATTTTGCTAGTCTGCCAAAGTGTTAACAGTGTTAGTATTTTATTTTCTACAGTTGATGATGGGATGAAGTTTCAGGTTTAATTCTACAGGCTGAAAAAAAAAACAAATTTCAGAAACTTTTTGTTCAGTTAAAATATTGAGGGCAATCACTATTAAGCCTACGGAAGTTTCTGTGAATTTTGATATTAGCTCCAACTGGCTACAGGAACAGTCTCCTAGAAGCCTCCAGATGGCTTCCAAATGGAACACAATTTCCGAGAAACAGACTGGGCTTCTGTATGGCAGAAACGAGCTTTTCAAGTACATAAGCTAACCATTAACAGAACTATTAAACCTTAATGCAACAGTAGTAGAAAAGAACTAGAAAATGTTTTTCTTTTAGTACAAAAGATCAAGTTCCACGCTATATTCTGTATATAAATACAGGATTTTATACAAGCAGTAAAGATTTTCTATTGATAATTACCAAATGATGATTTATCAATCCTGCTGATACTACCATTCATCTCCAAAGAGGCAGCAGAGATATTCTAAGTCCTGCCCAAACTCCTCATCTTCCTCAAGTCACCAAAAACTCCTCCTTTTACTTAAGATAGCAACACAGTCATGTACAGTTCCTGCAAACATTAAATCTTTGCAGTTAGAATAAGCAGCATCAAACTTTGATGATATGAAAATCATATCACAAAACATACAATCCATGAAAACAGAATTTAAAAAAATGGAAGAGCCCATGGTATAAATCTAACACTCAGGACACTGTAGTTGAGAGGTACTTTCGTTATTTGGGTTAAAAAAAAAGTATTTATAATTAATCATAAAATTTTCTGTGGCTCTTGATTACATGAGTGAGTGACAAGATAATCTCCTGGTTGTAAATTAAATATATTGCTCCAGCTTGGTTATCCTCAACAATATACATGGCTCGTAACTTCGCATAGACTCTTTGCACTGCTAACTATTAGTTCCAGAGCTGTCAATCTTATATGCAAGAACTTAATACTCAAGGGCACAGAGAAAGCAACGCAGAAGCAGTAGTAAACATTAGTAATGCAATCATTAATAGGAAGCATCGAGCAAAAAGGAATCACTGTGGTGGCTTTTGTCTTACATGTGCATTGCGGGATCATCTATCTATAGTACTAAAGTAGTTTTACATCTACTTTTAAAGTAACACTATGGAACGTCCTCTCATATTTGCTTTAGATACTAATTTTCCATTACATATGAAAAAGGTCTCCTGCCAGTCTTCCAGAAAGGGAGACTAGATGGATTGAAAAAAACATTTTGTCCTTGCAATAAGATCTGTTCATTATCAAGGCATTATGAAATTTTCATTAAGTGAATTAGCATCGCTGAGTTCAATTAAAAAGTCAGAACTGGCAGGTTTTCTATTTCTCCACAAAAAGCATAGGAAAATATTAAATGGGCAAGTATAAAAAAAATATATCAATTCCTCTTGTTTGAATTACAGTTATTCAACATTGCAGTCTGAATTTCTTTGGGCAGGGATGGAGAGAAAAAGGGTAAAGATCTCAAAGTAAGAAAGACTGGATTGAAATAGTCTGGGAGGGGTTTTGAGTTTAGGAGTTGTATTTTACTATTCTTCCATATGTTTCAAACATTTTTCTTTGAAAGAATGCAATGTGCAGGAAAAACATAGTGGTAAAGGGGAAATACATAAAAACGTATCATCAAGAAAATGTGCAACTGCCATCATATAAAAATTTTCATTTTTGAACAAGTTTTTTTCTTTAAAATATTGTGAAAAACCCCCAACACCTACAACCATGAGTTTGCCTGTTTTCATTCGGTTTCTAAGAAGAAGGCATTAGGCATTATAAAGGCAATACTTACATGACCCGAATTGAATACAGTAAGCTGGAAAAATCCTATTTGAAAATGGCAAAACAGAAACATGCACTTAGTGATCTGCTGCCATTTTAAAACATGCATTTCTCCTCTTCCACTTTCTGAAGCGTAGGGCATTTCATCTATATGAATACCAACCATTTAAAAAAAACATATGGTGATCGAGCTTCACAAGATCTATTGGGATAACTTGTTTTCTAAAATACTAACTACTTTTAAGGGATGCTTGTACCTTATTTTTGATGGAATACTGGGATGTACGCTTTCAAGAAGTTTAAACATCAGCATTAAATTGTAAAGAATTCAGTTCATTTAAAATGTAACTATGTATGTCTTTAGTTCCAGGACCTGGGATTTTCACAGCAGTAAGGAAAAAAACCCCAATATTTGGAAATTATAATAATCATGAGATAGTAACACTGTGTTCAAAAGTCTCTCTTTAGAAAAGCCACATCACTTAACACAGTTACAACCCATGACCTTGGCAGAGAAACCCCATGAAATGTATTTTGAGCCTCCTTGTCAGAAGCATTTGGATTTGATAGCCAACACTAGTCTAAGGCATAGAGTTGCATAAAATTTCCTCTCCTGGGCATCTAGTAAATACAGCATAAATGATGCTTATAGGTTTTTTTTTTTCCCTACTTGCACATTTAAAAAACCCTTCTGTTTAGGACAATCAAAGTTAAATTCTTTGGTGGTCGTTTTAAAAAAAAACACCCAACTATACAAAGACAATTGATCAGTTGTCCTATACTGAGGTAAAGTAAGGAGCGTCATAAGAATGCTGCGCTACCAACACCACTTGGCCATGTTCCCTGCCTAAAAGCAGCTCCCATTTTTTTTAATATACTCAGCGTAGACCTCTACAGCGGCATGGAGAGGTCCTGTTCCATAGCCCATCTTAACACACTACAGATAAGCAAGGCTGAAAGTTGGAGAGTGTATCCTACAGTCAGGAATGGAAAGAAAGTTCTTCCATGTATTATGTCCTTGAATTGACCAGGAAGATTAACTACGTAGTCTACCGTAACATCGATATATTAGAACGCTGCCACACATTAAAATATAGTGTAGCTTACGGAGAAACAAAAAGAAAAGGAAATACAACTTGCAAAGACCTGACAGATGCCATCTGAACATCACTAAAGGGGGGAATGTCAAGTACATTAAAAAAAACCCACCAACAATCTTTCCACTGTTTGCCTAACTTCCCATTGTTTGCATATGCTTTTCATACAACAGCATGAAAATCATGTCACTTGGCAAAGGGATTTTGGTTTGTTTTTTATGGAAACCCTAATGGAACATACCCTTTTACTTTTGTTTGTTTACCAGAATAATCGATTATGTCCACACAGCTCCCAGAGCGGTGCCTGTTGAACCTACAGCACCAAGACCACACAGTACTATAATTGGATATAAATTAACTCGTTTTGCTTCTTTTGAATTTTTTTTTGCAATAAAACAATGAGGGGAATAGATTTTACTTTCCAAGGGATTATTTCCATCTACTTTCCAAGGGACAACTGCCATCATGCTCATGAGAAAGGGAGTGCAAAACCAGGATGCAGTACTTGACATTGGCCCCTTTAAACAGGGAAAATAAGCTTTGGAAAAAACAAACGAAACCTTACTCCACTGCCTACGACAAAAACATAAATAGATATTAAGATACTCTTTAACCTGTAAGAAACGTAAAAGCTACTTGATTAAGTAAAAGTCAAGTGTTCCTCATGCCCCAATGACATGTTAGGAACAGCAAGGAGACAGCGATTCTGTGCAAGCTTTCTGGCAGGTGGTGCAATATCATCACATCTCTAACATCTAAGTAGGGTTTTTTTTTTAGATATATGCAAATTATTATTTCTCCTAGATTAACATTTTGGTGAAAAAATAACAAGGAAATTCAATTATGAAGCTACATTTTGTTTAAGTAATCTGTAAATAACCTTATAAACTCTGGTCTAACACAATTTCTAAACAAAGATGGTTTTCATTTTTTAACCTGTCACACTCATGAAATACTATCTTGTATGCGATTCATCTTTGCATGCATAGTGTAAAACCTTAGAGTTAGTTTGGTTTTTAGATTTTTATGATCTACCAATGTAGGAGTGCTGACAAGAAACAAACTGATGCCTTTGTAAAGGAGACATTTTAAAATTAATAGGAAATTAGTAATGAGTAAAGGCTTACCCCACAAAAATCAAATCAGCTGCTACATTTTAAAACTCTTCTTACGTGTGATAAATAAAGTTAATTTTCCTGTAAAAAATTTTCATTAATCGTTCAACCTGCTTTTTGAACAATAGAATAAATAAAACCATTAGTGCCTAAAAGTTCAAATATGCTACAGATGTTTAAGATAACTGAATAACTACATTAAAATGCACCATGAGAAAACTCTTCATCATTTTCCATGCAGGAAGCCAATTGATATTTTTGTGAGGTACCGGTCTTTCAAAAATACTCATAAGTTAGTTACCTGATATACCTTCTGTACATGGTATAGTTAAAAATCTAACTGTACAGTGTTTCAATCATAGTTAATGCATATAATCTGCTGAATATGGCACAAATGCTAAGTTTCCACACCCACACATCCTTTGCCGTAGAACACATTTTAGGCATAACACAACACTGAAGAATAGAAAAGTGCCTGAAACTGCCAAAAAAAATTAAAATTAATATAATAAAAGACACTCAAGTAGTAATAAATTAAACCTCATCCAAACCGATATAAAAGTTGATCAAGTGTTTAAAGTATCAGATGTGTCATGCAACAGAACAACAGACGATTCAGGCAGGCACACCATGCATTAGAGTTTGCATTCATGGTATCACAAGGTATCTCTCCCCCCGTTCCGTGTGGCCAGGGAGCGCTGGGTACCTGCGGCACTGCTTAGGCTCACGTGGTGGAACCTCCAAAACTTCTCGGTCTCCTGCAGAGGAGGTTGGTTTTACGGAGCTAGGCCTTGGAAGGAGAACCGGACAACCTCAACGCCGTACAGTGGTATCTTGCTGCAGCATAAAGAGAGGCATAACGGAGCTGCATGAAAGCAAAGCGGATCATTTCTTGATTATATTTTCCAGTGAGTGCAGTTCCCCACAAACCGCCCGATTGACCACCACAACATGCTTCTCTGGACTGGCCAAGTTTGCACACCAAGGAAACATCTTCGCAGAACATACCACCTTTTCCTTTTTTTTTTTTTTCTTTTTTCTCTTTTCTTCTTTTTTTTTGTTTGGCACAAATCCTTCTGTACTCTTGCAGCAAGCTCTTCACCATACAAGAATTCAGAGATACTAGCCTGTACAACCACTGGCGCTTATTCCTCCATAGAGTAAACTACAAAGACAGCAAAGTGCCCGCAACAGCTTTGCTTCTCCAGCAACTTTCCCTTCTCTCTCCAGGGAGAGCACCAGCGTAATTACACTTCAGACAAAGGGGTGTTCTTGCCGAGCTCTTTAATTCCCTGGAGAATTCGCTTCATATGACCCACTTTCGTTATCCCCAGGTCCTGCAGAAATAAAAAAAAAAAAAAAAAAAAACAACAAAAAGGAAAAGAGAAAAAGAAAAAAAAAAGGAAGTTTATTTACAAAAAGGAAAAAAAAAAACAAATCCCATTGATTATGATCTAGCCATGCAACAGATGTCTAGAAATATGTTCACTGCAATCAACATTAACTGGAAAAGATTCTACGGCACTGGCAAGTGTTGCCTAACAGGAAAAAATTGCTTAGAGCATACAATGAATCCCTCTCTGTTTTACAGACAGAAAATTACTTACCTGCAATAATGACAACACAAGGTACTACAATATCTGTCAAAAACATCTTTCACTTGACTTCTAAGTACAAAAACCTTTGCAATTTCTGGCAAAAAAAAAAAAAAAAAAAAAAAAAGAAAAAAGAACAATCTCCCCCTCCTCTCTAATACAGCAATCAAATGCTTGGCAGGATGTGATGGATTAGGGCTTCTGTCCAGCAATGTCACTTGATCTGAGGCCCTATAATGTCTGTTTTAATCAACAAACACACATATCCCCAGATTCTCAAGGGAAAGTGTATGTAATGGCTACAGACATGTAGGACAACTTCCCTTTAGAGAGCAACAGAAAAGGTAAGCATTTGGTTTTCATTCCAAAAAGGTTACATCTCGTAACATGGATCTGCCTGATTAGAGAGCTCAAAGAAAAATCCTCAGAGACATGTCACATCCCAAAGGAAAATGTCAAAAGCGCAAGCATAAATCTCCTCATAGCCACCATAAAACAATCACAGCAGCTGAAATGTTCCTAATATTGGTTTCTGGGACCCATCTCCATATCACTGAAAAGAGACAAGAAATTTTTTCAGCAAACCTCTTCCAGCGTTAATAACAGCTTTAGCAACGTCCTTTTTCAATTTTGACTGGTCCAATGGTCAGAGGAGCAGAATAGGACACCCAACTGTGCTAATGATCCCCAACTGTGCTAATGAATTTTCAGCTTGGAAGTTGGAAATCTGCTTCCCTGATCTTTAAAACCCATCTTTGAAAAACTTAAAATCCTAGTGTTAGTGATGTTGAGCAAGTGACATATTCAAGCATCAGTTATTTGTAGAATAAACCTTATGTAAACTTACTGTGATTAAATAAAAAAATCTCAGTAGTTTCACTATCTATTCTTCTGAAACAGAAATCCTTTCATTTTAATAGGAAGCTTTTCCATTACAAAGACATCAAAAAGAAGGGAGTGTAATTAAGCAGCTTGAAATAATTATTCTCACAGAGAAAGACAAATGAAAGCAAAATATTCTATATATACTCTACACAAAGACTGCATCTAACTTCCTACAGTCACCGAAACCTCAGGAAATCTGCACTTCGTATTACTTAAAAAGTATTAGCATGCAATTCATTTCGCATTTCTCCAAAGGAAAAAAGCGGTGGTAAGATGGGCATGAATTAATTATTTTGTTAGAAAGGTAGCACAGCACAGATTAAACAGGTAGATTAATTTTCAGAGAGTCAAGATGGAATTTTTGTTATGTTAGAGACAAAAAAAAATCTGGTTATTTCTTCAGTACAAAAATGTCAGCAATATAAATATGTGACCGTCCTTTACAGTACTTCAGCACAAAGTTGCCAGCATTAAAGAGTTCAAGATGTGTTCCTATAAGTCCCCAAGCCAAGTGCTGTTTGGGGATAACCTATCTGAAAAAAGTTTCTGGATTTTCCACATCACTTAACTTTATAAACACTATATCAGCACTTATTTTTAAGTTAAGAGAATTGATGTAGGCAGCAATTGTTAAATTTGTCCCATGATGACAGTAACATTTATAATTTTCAATTTGAAGAATATTTTCTTGTTTATGCTAAACTTAATTTTCCAATGAATGAAAAATATACACAACTATTGAAATTACTGAAATAGCCTAACTGCTATGTAGAAGAAATTCTACATAAGGAAAAACCTAGAAGGATACTTTCCAAACCACGAAAAGCCACACATGCGTTAAAGGTTAAGAAATTACAAATTCTTGAGAACAAACATTTTTCACGAGTAGAACTTCTGTTGGATAACCAACATAGTGAGATGCTGCCAGTCTGCAAAGATCAGAGGAAAGAATCATATTATGAAATTCCCAGAAAACTCAGCCACTTTTTCCACCAACCTTTGCAAAGTATCACCTATATTTCAGAGGCAAGAAGTTTTATTTTTGTTCGAGCTGAAGTTGCTGTAGTATAGATCAGAACAGCAAGCCTCAAGCGCCTTACCACAATTCTGGGGACATGTTTGATAAGTTCTGCCACACTTCTAGAAAAAAAAAAAATTAAATCAACTGACAAAATAACCTCTGAATTTTTATGCTGTGTAATCGCTTGGTTTGGAAGAAATTAAGATTCATATATTCCTGCCACTAGATGCTATCTATTATTCTCAGTTTTCTACTGAGGCTGGAAAGTTTGCAGAAATTCTGTCATCTCAGACTGAAGGGATCTGCTGCAGCACCATAACATTCGTCATTAAAAAAACAAGATCCCCAAAGATCTGCATGCATGAGTTTCATCATGCTGTACATAATCTGTCCATATTTAATTGATATCTAAGTAACAAAAATTCCATTTGACTAAAATACAGTTTTGAAGACAACACTGTAGTCAGAGCCTGAGGAAGAAAACAGCCTTTCTTTCTCCCCAGCTGTGGCCTAAAAACTACAGGATCACCTCTTCTGCTCTCCCTAACCACTTTGCCCTCTCTAGGCCTTCAGCAGGTAAGGCTCAAAAAAAATCTGAGAAAGAAAAAGAAAACAAACCACCAAAGGTTGTGCATGAAAGAGCTGATGAGAGCTTTCATCTGTTTTAGATTATGGTGAGTAGGCCCCTGTCTGCTTAGCCAAGCATCCATTTGTTCCAGGTTTGCCCCACAGGTTTTGGCCAAATGTACCACCAATGTAACACTGGCAAACAATTTATGTAAATACTCCTTACTATTAACATCTTCCAGATGGGAAACCTACTGTACTTGCGTTCCCAGTGTCAAAAGCCATCTAGCATGCCTGAAGTCTAACAAATCTTAGAAAATTTAGTCAAAACCCACTTCTGCAAAACAGAGAGATGAAACACCACAGTCCTCAGCCCAGATTTCAGCTTGACCAGCACATCAAGCTGGCATCAGGCATGGAAACCCCCTTCTCCAAGGAAACCAACATTGCTATGGAACTCGAAGGAGATATCATCCTCATCCTACCAAATGTGTTGCAGTTCTGATTATTACTAACTTGTGTGCACAGGAACATGGTCATAAATGCTAAGAATGCCAGCACTTATTTCAGAAAAATCAGTCTTCTTTTCATTGAGTTTGCTTGTAAAATAAGGTTTAAAAAGTCATGACAAGCTCTCTTTCTACAGTTTCTACAACACAGTTTGCAGTTCACTGTCCAGCCTTTCCTTAAACAAAAGCAAATCCCATGGGTGTAAAAGTCTAAGATCCCCTAAATAAAAGCAGGCATAGGTGGCTGGAGAAAGAGTATTACTGCACGGGCTGGATGGAGAGAGGTATCTGGTTCCTCTTGGAGGTGTTCTCCATTTGCCAGTTGTCACAGGCTAAGAATGGAATCCACAAGCTACACAGAAATATAATCGGAGGTGTCCAATCCCTCAGTCAGCTAATCCATCTGTTTCAGTGATGCACGCAAAGGAAAAAAAGGTTCATCAAGTCCTTTTCCGCACTGCTTTTTATCTCTACTTTTGATGCCAGAAAGATAGGTGGGCCCGGAGGATTCAATTAAAACAGGCAACGATTTTCCCCGTTGTTGACATGACAGGTAATCGAGGTAAATCTATTGCACACGACTTAAGAGCCTGTGAATCAGTGGTGAGCCCACGTAGCGTGGCAGGAAGCACAAGCCTTGTGCTGGAGGAGAGGCTGCGGGACAGATGAGAGCTCGGCAAGAGGGCTGAAGGCTCATCAGCCCGTCTCCACAGGCACAGGGAGGAAAAATTAACAGGGCAGCTTGTGACGTGTTCCTCATTCCCTAGGTACCACATTACACGTCATGAGGCCAATTCAGGTCACCGGTCAGAAAACCTGCAGGCTCCCTCAGCCGCCCTTAATTGCCTTCCTGCAGGGATCACGGTCCCGCACGTAATGAACAGGGTGAGTGCTAAACTCTGCTATTTAAAGTCAGCCTTGCTACACGGGGTGCAAGCCGTGCTTGGCCAAAAGCCTACCTTCGGAAGAGCACCGCGTTGGAAGCTCTCGGCTCTGCTAATGAGCAGATGGGGCAATCCTCGAGCAGGACCTCTGCTAGCATGTGACATACCCTTGGCAACTCGCGTGGAGCAGCTCCTCGTCCAGCTATGCTGAGCAATTTAAAGCCAGGCAGCACTAGACAGAGGGGACAGTAAGAGTCTGTCTCTCTGTAGGCTCTAAGACAGGCTTTGTAGATATTTCAGGGCGTTGTGACGGGCTTTTATTTATGCTGAACCAGCACGAGTCTTAGCAACAGGGATAAGAGGTTGATGATTACCCCGCTGCAGATATTTACTTGGTTGAAATGCCAGTCTTCTGGGCATGCAGCCAAATTGGTACCCATCAGAAATGAGGCATGGCCAGAAGCCGTGCCTAATTTAACACTGATCTTACCCACCATCATTCATTCCAACAAATCTGACATCTTGATTTATGTTTTATTTAAGGTTTCTTTGCGTTTTAGGAAAACTATGCATCATGTGATACTGAGTTTCCCAGTCGAGTTTTAAGAGAAGGGGGACTTGCAACATCCATCAATGGAACATCGTGGTGGATTCCTTGAACAGCTTTCCATTTCTAAACTTTTGCATGGAGGGATGGTATTACCCTGAAAGAAAGGAATTTAACTTCCACAGAAATAAGCTCAGGTGATCTAATGCCAAAGGATAAAATAATATAACACAGCTAAACACATCACATCAAACACAGCTAATTGCAGCAGCTGCATTCTACTGCAACAGTCACACAATGTAAACACTACTTTTTATAAAGTCAGGATTTCATATTGTATCAGAAACTTTATGAAAAATGGCACATATTTATGAAAGTATTGCCTCTATCTGGAGACTACTGCACTGTGGCTAGAGCCATGACTTGCACTCCAAATGTAAACGTTTGTGATTTATACAATATTCTATTTCCTCTCTTATGTGCTAAAAGCAGTTGCAAAACACATTTTCAAGAACTCATTACTACTGAGTTCCTGGAAAAAGTAAAGTAATGAATCCCCAAAGATATAGCCTCTATTACATATAATGGATGCACTTAAGTCATTCCTGAAAAAGACCAGCAAGACAAGCATAATAGCCCAGACTGCTAGGTAACATTTCTCCCTGCAAAACTTATCAATCTGACCTCAGAGGAAGAAAGTTTTATGATTCTGGGGAGAAAAGAAAATGCTCTTTTCTACATATCTACAGCTAAAATCAGGCAGAGTTTGGTCAGGGATGAGAAGACCTATTGCAGAGGTCTATTTTGACACACAAACACCAACGCCACGGTGGAAGTCCAATACCGCAATATATTAAGCTGCTTATCTCTCTCACACCCACTATATCTAATGTATAAGCAATAAATCACCTGAAGCAGGTCAGCTCATAGTTGCTGACCTTGCAGTAGACAGATTCAAAATTATTATCGCCACCTTCAACTGATCCATACTGATCCTGTTTAATGGAAACAGTGAACTCTTGACGATAACATTATATTACACTGATGGCAGTAAGATATCAAACATGCATTTCCTCTGCCTTCTGACAAACTATAATGCTATAATTCTACATAAAGTGCAAAAAAAAAAAAAAAAGGAAATTTCAGGTAACACAGATATTCTTAGTTGCAAGTACAAGTCAGCACTTCAGAAATTAAGGCCAAAGGACAGCGCGTGTTAGTTTATTGCATATTTGCACAGTGTAAGCCAAGCTACAAGCTCATAACAAGTGCAGGGAAAGAAGAAAAGTTGGTTGTTGTTTTGTCAAAGAAAATGGTCAATAGCAGAAAAGTAGCACAAAGGAAATACCTTAAGATCTCGCCTTTCCAGATGTAAAAGCTCAGAGCCTCGGATGTCATGGCTGATGAAGATTTCTTTGTACTCTCCCAAACTGAGCAGATCCAGCCAAGCAGCAACTTCATCTGTGCCCCATTTTTGAACTACCAAAGTTAAGAGCAAAACCCCCTTAATTTCTACATGCTCAAATGCATCACAAGCAAAGGTTAGGCCAAAGAGAGTGGAAAACAGAGTAGAATTGCCGTGCTAGCAAAGGGAAAGGTTAGAGGTGTCATTTCCACAAAAACTGACATTTTCCTTTTCACATGCAGGTTACAGGTTAGCAGTTAACATGAGAAAGTATCTAAACGAAGTTGGGGTTCTTTGCTTTGCAGCCATGCTTTCAGCTTTACTCCAGTTTCTCCAGTAAAGCCTTTAAAACCCAACAAATTCACATTAAACCACCTTAGGATCAGTGACGCAAAGTCTAATGTTGTTCTGCTTTATACCGTTAATTTATTAGTAGTCATCCAGGGAGAGGAGAAGCCTTCAAAAACTAATTAACATGTAAAATTAAAATATCAACCATACCTCGAATGTAGCAATGGCAGCAAGCAAGTCCAGTTTTAATTAACAGTTTCTAGTATTCTTAATTAATGCAACAAGTATTCTTTAAGCTACTGTGTTACACAGGCCATTAATAAGCTCTCTGTAAAACATTGTTCTCTAAGGTTAGTTGCCCACATTAGTCCTAATAAGACCGCATTTGTTGAAAAAAAATTATAGTTATGCTACTTATTGCTATAATTTTGCAACTTCATTCAATGCTGATCAGTTTTACAATGAAGCGAAATTTGAAGTCTAATCTGAAATCTAAAGTCTGATCAACAACTGCAAGATTTTGCAGATTTTGACCAACTGTCCATTAAAAAGACAAAGATGTAGAAAAAGTTTTAGGACCATCTGATCACCGATTAACTCCTGGACATAATCTTAAGCAAGTAGGTTCACGGACAAAAATGGGAAGAGAGGAGAGTAGAGTTTGTTCAACTTGTTCTAATTTAAAAAAAAAAAATAAAAAATCATTATTGGCTATCATGGCTTTTTGTTTGATTTGTCTCACTCACTGAACTTAAAACCCATCTTAAATTTAAGAATAACTGGTTAATTAAACCAGTATGATAAAAGCTACTGCACACCTTCTGAAACTAACCTGAAAAACCTGAACGGGAGCTTCATAGGGAAACGACGTGTTTTACCTATGACTTGTGTTGCTATGAGTTAATCAAACGTAACCATTGGCAAAGACACAGGTCCTGAAACATAATAAAACTATCTAAATATTTTCTCAGCAGTTCCTTGGTCCATTTGGAAGCCTTGGGGTCCTGCTGAATGCTTTCTAAACACACTGAAAGAAATCTTTATCCTAATGGAGATGTCAGTTAGCTCAGTTGCTTTTCACTTTGACTAGAGTGCATCTTATTAAAAAAAAAAAAAAAAACATAAAATCACATTTTCCCCAAATGTCACTATTTTTCTTGAAATTGCAAAACACATACCAGGCTGAGGGCTGGTCTTATGCTTCTGAACTTTTTCTTTTTTAAATTTTGGCACTATGCGGAACACTGTACTTCTGTTGTTTCTTTTAGCATAATCCAGTGGGGGATCCTGCATGAAAAATGAGGCATAGTTACCTTTAGTTAACAGAAAACAACAGTGAAATTACAAGCTTGAGATGGTAATTCACAGTTAATTTCAAAAATCAATACCAAATTTTGCTTTTGTAAAGAATAATGTTGGGATTTAACTCTATACTTATTTCACTGATTAAATAACTACTCACAACCTTTACATTCACAAAAGGAAGGAAAACACAAAAAAAAGCACTAAGCTTAGAAGCTTGCTCACAGCAGACAGACAGGATCCAGCATCACTTCTGAAATTTCTTCTCCAGATCATGAGGGATTCTAACTTACTCTTCCCTATCAAAAGAAAACTAAGTTCAATTAGACACAGGAAGTATTAATCAAACTCACCTCATCATCATTTGGTTGAAAAACATAATAAAGCCAAGGTATCTCAGCAAGTTTTCTCAACTCTATTTCCACACTGTGCAAAGCATCAGACAACAGCTCTTCGTGGGGAGCTTCTAACTGCTGTTTATAAACAGGTCAGAAGAATAGTATTTTTAGTTTTGTTAATATATAACATTTAAATCTAGATCTGTTACCAGACACAGTTGACTACTTCACTGTAGATTTAGGATTAGAGGAGATTTAGATTAGATTTTAGGAAGATACTCTTTACTGTGAGGGTGGTGAGGCACTGGAACAGGTTGCCCAGAGAAGCTGTGGATGCCCCATCCCTGGAAGTGTTCAAGGCCAGGCTGGATGGGGCTTTGAGAAACCTGCCCTAGTGGAAGGTGTCACTGCCCATGGCACTGGGGCTGGAGCTCAATGATCTTTAATGATCTTCCTACTCTAACTATTTTATGATTCTATGATTGGTGAGTGTAAACGAACAGAGAAAACAAATAACCTTACCAAATTAAATTTTCCTTCAGAGATACATCAGCCCACCCTGGCACTACATTTAGTATGGTCCCAACCACAAAAGGATGACTGAGACTTTTGATGCAGACGAGCTGAACCTAGCTGTCCGTCACGGTCATCATTCACCATACTCCTGAGTCTTCACAGAGCAAATGTTATCTGATAACACAAATACTAGAACACACTAGAAATGGAAACTACCAGCACCAGGAGATTAAACCTGACCAGAAAAAGAACCTGGAAAATCTTTGTATGAAAAGTTGTGTGAAAAATTGAATGGTTTGTACTAAGCCTGAGTTATTATTTGCAAATGTCTTCATATGATAGATCACTCTTTCTTGGTCAAGTAAGAGGAAATGGATATTACCAAAGATGCTCCATTCCCAAGTGTCTTCCAGTGGTGACAGAATCCCTGCACTACCCCTTGTAAATAAGTGAGACATGGAGCAACAGCCACTGCTGCTGGCTGAGGGTGGGAAGAACGGGAACCAGGCATGGAAAAGGGACATGATTGCAGCTCCAGACAGGAGACAAAAAGACAAACACATCAGTGAAGGCCAAAGAGAAAAAGAAAGTAGGAGCAACGTAAAAACCTTGGGACTTGCTGATCTATGGGAATTTGGCTCGATCAACACTTTGAGAACCCCATGGAGGCACCAGTTTTCCTTAAAACCCTGGTCTGAAGACTATTCTGCAGCTGCTGTGTGAGTCCAAGGTCCGAGGCAGGCAAGGTAGGCAGCTGACCCCTGCCAAAGCTGTTTTGTGCTTATCTGGGGCTGCTGAAAAATCATTTTGAGGTAAAGAGTTCCTGGAACAAGTTGCTTGGAATACCTAATAAAGCAATCTGAACATCTACTTCTCTCTTTGAAGGAAAAGCGGTCCCAAAAGCGGTGCAGAATATCCTTTTGAAAGGATCTAATTAAGTTATCACAAAATCACAGAATGATATGGGATTGGAAGGGACCTCTGGAGATCATCTAGTCCAACCCCCCTGCCAAAGCAGATTCACCTAGAGCAGGTTGCACAGGAACCTGTCCAGGTGGGTTTCAAATGTCTCCAGAGAAGGAGACTCCACCACCTCCCTGCGCACCTTGTTCCAGTGCTCTGCCACCCTCAAAGTCACCAACTTCTTATGTTCGAGTTTGAACCCATTACCTCTTGTCCTGTCAAGTTATACCCTAGTGAATGCATGTTTGAAATTGAGTTGTAAGAGAATCTCTGATCTCTAGTGCTGGGTTTGATGATAAATTACAAGCCCCCATTAATTTATCCTACCTAACAAAAACTTCTTTCCTGTGCTTCAATAGTTTGAACATGTTATTACTTTTCAAAGGAGTGACCATCTTTAGCAAAATATTGCTATTCAGCATACTAATACTGGAAACATAAGCTCCCTTTTGCTATCATATTATTTTCTCTTCTAAAGCTCAAAGAATTCAGTGCCCATAAGCAGTGCCCAAAAGCATCTTTCTTTTGCCTACCTTTTTTTTTTTTTCTTCAGCTTTCAGTTATTTTGGAGCACAGTGGAAGACCCACTTGTGTTTGAAGAAGCTACAACTCTTCTTGTGTTTCATTTAAAAGAAATGAAGTCATTTATTTTATATAAATGAATGAAGCAAAGAGTTCTGCCTTTCTCAACAAGCACTTATCCAATTCCTTCATTCTCAAAGGAAATATTTTGCTTGGGGACAAAAAAACCCTCTCATCTGATGGTGAGAAAGTGTATGCATTGGCAATATTGCTCCTGAAATAAATCCAAACCAATACTGTAATTCTGGTAAAGGAAGAGTCAGCAATTTAGGGTAAAATCTCCTCCTACATCATCTTGAAAAAAGCTTATTTCCAAGATGGAAATTAACACTATGAGTGAAACAATGAAAAGAAAGGATTTTTTTCAATTCCTTCCTAAATGAAACTTTTAATATGGAAATATTTTATTTCAGTGAGCTCAGATAATTTCATTCAGTTGAAATGAATCTTTCTATCACACTTCTCCCAATACATTGGAATGTTTTACTCTGTTCCAGACTGGAAATGCTTTTTAAAAATCAAAGATGGAAACAGTGCCTTTGGAAAATATCTAGATGAAACACAGTAAATTTTTTTTTCCAAATGATATTCCAGCTATAACCATCTGGGAGATTCCTCAAATCAGTTTCATTGTCCCATCTTATCATTTCATTAAAAATAGTATTTATGGCTAATTCACCATTTGATGTCATCTAGCTAAAACTGTTCTATGAACTTTGTTAAACATATCTTACAGG
>JAOTQQ010000001.1:174175240-174204465 GCA_026546715.1 Gallinago undulata | reverse complement strand
GTATTTATGGCTAATTCACCATTTGATGTCATCTAGCTAAAACTGTTCTATGAACTTTGTTAAACATATCTTACAGGAGTTGGCAGGAATCACAGTCTCTTTATATATGTATTTACATTTATTTTGTCTCCTTCAGGCGCCACAATAGAAAGTCTCAAGAGCCAGTAAATGGCAATCCAAAAAATACCTGAGTAGTATATGCAAAAAAGGCATCCATTTACTTCTATCAGGGGCTTTGATCACAGAAAAGAGGGCTGAGGAAGAATTGAAGAGTGAAAAAGAGGAAGATATTAAAGAAAGAACATGTGTCTGTGTCAGAGGAGAAAGGTAATTTGGAGAACAGTGTATCGTGGCAGCAGCTGGCGCATCAAGCAACACCTTCCATTTCGTCTGCCTCTATTTTAATAGTGAGTGACCAATATACATGTAGGTTCAGCATTTAGAAAATACATGGCAATAAGGTTAACCAGGGTGCTTTGGTACTGTGACTGTGAAATACTGTTCTAAACAAGTATGATGTCACGTGAGTGTAATGGACATCTGGGAAAGATTATCTTGGTATCTTCCAAATGGCCTTTTTATTAAAAAATGGGTTTGATGGAGACTCATGAAGAGATTTGCACAGAGCATAATAAGAAACAGAAGTATATCACGTAAAAATCAGAAATGGACAAATGAATCAAATTAAGGTTTGGAGCCTGAACATCGGATCAGCTCAACAACACAATGAGATCACAACTGGCTATCGAAAAGGTAATGTCTCAATGGGAAGGTTTCCATAACAACACTTACTTCCACAATGCTTTGATAAATTACACTAGTCCTAGTATGGCATCACCAACTTAAATCTTTTCTTCTAATTCCTCTTCCTAAACAATTTTAAAATGTAAACAAATTCTCTGTTTTGATTCCCCATTCAATCTCAAATATGAAGGATTACTAATAGCAATTTGAAGAAACAAACCAGCAGATTATTTTTCCTTTTTATTGGACAAAAACATCTAATGAATAACTTTCCCTTCTAAAAACTCATAAAATAGATCATATGAACCTAATCTTTGGCTAAATGGTTTTATCTTAAATGGTTATTAGCCTGTAGACCATATTAACTTTTGGTTATTGTAGAATAGACTCATACCATTTATCATGTATGTAAGAAGGCATCTGAACCTACACCACTAAGTTTCGTGTCCTAACTCAGCTAAATGAAAACATTCCTATTGATATCCATTTTTAATTATAACACTTAAATAAGCAGTAAGTTAGTAATAAATCTGAATCCAAAGAAAATGTAACTCTTTATACTGAGTATCTTCTTAATGTAAAACTGGACCAGCACAGAAAACCTTCTCTTCACAATGTCACATATAGAGATCTTCTAATTATACATCCAGGTGCAACCATTATTGAGCAGTCTTCATCATTTTAGGCACAGAAACACTAGCCAAAGAAAACGATGCAAAATCTTTGAATACCATCAGAGGTCTACTAAACATTTAGCAGTTAAAGGTTATAAAGTAATTCCTGTATTAGAACAAGGGTGAGATTTACTTGCCCAAATTAGATCTGTAGAAGTTGAATGTATGAGTCTGAACAGCTCTCTTTAAAGAGGTTCTCTTTACTGAAGAGAACACCTCAGATTCTCTTTAAACTCTGAAGATTTTCACATAATAGAACTCCAGAAGTTCTCTTAAATGCTAAACCTCCAGAAGATGATTTATCTTTTTCTAAGACAGTTTCTTTCTCCAAGACAGTTGAGTGTGAATCAGCCTCAACAGGGATACTTATTACTCTCCACTGGCTATTAAAAAGAAGAGCCCAGGCAATGTCCTTTGAGATATGTGAACTGAGGTAAGATGGATGCCAAACAAGGACAAGAATTCATAACTCTCATTCCAATCCAACCCAAAAATTCATCCTCCAATCAGCCTCACAGAGCTTCTTGTAGCATGTCAGAAATCCTGCACCAATTAAAACAAAATCAGGAAAGAACAAATCACAGATGATCTGAATGACGGAATAAAACCATGTATTTTGTGACCTTACCAAAGGGACTCTTCCTACTAGCAGAGATTCAGTTTCATTATGTAGGGCCTTCACATTGACAGCTATCTCCGTGGCAGTGTTTCTGGTAAGGCTCTGGGGAATAAGAAACACAGAAGTTATTTGAAGTGATGCCAGTCAAACTGAGAATAAGTTCTTTGGACTTACAGCACAGATCTTAAGCATCTTTTAGGATAAATACATCAATTTAGCTCTACACTGACAACTTCTTCAGCACTGAGAATAGAAAACAAAAATGTAGTATCTATTTTCCACAACTTCATTTAATATGACCTTACACGATCCTGAAGATCATCACCTGTGAGATGAATCCACAATTTTTACGGATGACAAAGGTCAGCAGAAAAGTTGTGAGGCTCATTTAACGACTGTTGATCTAAATTGTTGATCTTACCTTTAGCAGAAGTAAGCTGCTAGCCATGCTTTAAGAAACAAAGTTTAACTAATATATTTGCCGTATATAAATTTAGGTTAGATATAGACAGCCTTTACCTAATTGATCTTTTGTCCAGTCCCTGGAAAAACCCAGATTGTCTAGTGTGACGAGAGAAACCAGAAAACTCATTTCCTCTCAACCCCCTTTGCATTCTTTGCACAACACTTGGATAACAATTAAGCATGAAAATTTCTATAAATGCATTGACAAGTATTGACCTGCATGAGGAAGAGCATTTGTTCTGCTTTCGTCGTGCCTCCACCCTGTGTCTGGGGAGTTGTCTGCAAGCAGATGTGAGCTTCCTTTGCCTACTGTTTTTGCTGTTTGCTGACTCAAGTTTGGTTTATTCATGCTCAGAGCTACATTAGTACACCATCTCACTTAATTTCATAAGCACTGCTCCATCACTTCAGGATGAGCACCCCTGGACTTCCACCACAGGTGGTGAGAATTCTTTACTGCTTCCAAAAGGCAACATACCTTTTGGTTTGGACATACCCTTACCGTGCCCCTAATTCAAAACCCATACCTCCCTTTCAACTACTCATTTTCCCCTGCAGCAACACTCAGAAGGTCCACATTTTAAGTGTCATTAATGTCTATTTCTAACGTCCAGCATTCACAAAAGACAGTATCAGCTGAGGAGGACCCTGATGAAAGCAGAAACTGCACCATCTTCTGCCTTCTCAGGTATCATATTGATCTAACACCAGGAGGGGACTAGCCTCTTTAATACTCCTTTGTAAAAAGGCAGTTCTCCTAACTCCCCTTGCTGGCATTATTAATAAATTTCAGAATCATTGAGCATGATCTCTACCAAATCCATCAGCTCTGGGGTGTTCCCCTATGCATGTGAAGGGCTGAGACTCCCTGCTGCTATATACAGAGCAGCACTTTCAGAATCAAAAGTGACTCTCCCTTTTCAATCACCTTAGAAAAAGTGGCAAAAAAGGGGGGAAGTTACAGCATCCATACATCTGGTAAGCAATTTCATTCAAATTTGAGCATGCGTATGTATATTTAGGAATCTTGTTTATCAAAAACTTTAAGAATTATCATCCAACTTAAACAGGGAGTACAATACAGCTCCTGTGTCATGAACTTATGTGCACAGATATTATACCTTATTTACTTATACATAAATCTCTGATCTTCCTTTACCTCAGGAAACCTTGGGTTGGCTTTATTTAATGCATGTGAACATGCATTAACAGCATGAGCAAGCTCCTGCTCCAAGAGGCCATGTATTTTTGCTGCTTCACAGATCCTACAAAAATATGAAACAAGAGAAAAATATTTCTTACTTTCTTTAAAGAATAATTCTTAAGAGTACACAACTTCAGCAGATGAGAAAAACAAAGGTATGTTTCACAAAACACTTTAAAAAAAGTCCTTTATAACTAAAGTTGAAATACAAGTTTCTCTTCAAACAATACAGCACCTTGTATAAATGATATCCATAACACTGATGATTTATTCTGCTATGAAATACCAGGCCATATTTATTTGTCTTAAAACCACAAATGCTATGCAAAAATTCTACCAAAAAAATTTGAGGCTCTTAATTCAATTAAACTATAGAGGAAAACCCTAGCACACTAGTATAACTAATTTAAATTTATCTTGGAAACTATTCTATCTATTTTACAAGGCATATCCTTCAGATATGAAACTAAAATTGGCTGCAATCATTTGAGTTTATGGGAGGTCCAGCTGTAATTACAACCTCAGGACCATCTCTAGAACAGCAAAGTTTTTAAGCTGTCTTGACTAAACTTCAGTTTAGTAATTTATAACCTAAATTATTCTTCTATGTCTACTTAAGTCACCAGCACACTGTAAAAAGAACATGTAGTTCTTCAATTGCTTTCTTATATAATCAGTACAATTCAACAGAGACTCCAAGAATTTATTTTGATGCTTAAAACAATTTATTATCGTGATGAACTGAATACCAGCTTTACAAAATGTTCTGACGAAAAAAAAATGCTTATCCTAAAAAAAAATAGGGTTGGGTTTTTTTCTGTGAAAATTGAAATGTCTTCTTTATTAAAATATTTGCATCTCAGGAAGACAGTAGTTCTTGAAAACAAGCAAGGCTGTGGGATATGTTTTATACCATCAGCTCACTATCATCTCAACCCTGACAAATTTCTGAAGTGTCCAGGGGCACAAAGATGAGGATTTTGAGCATTAGGAATGAAATAGAAAGCTGCAGTAACAGTGAATGAGTGGATTAATGCAAAAAGAAATGAAAATTTTATCTAGCACTTTGGACTCCTTGAATGTTAACGTGTTAACTGTTTACTTGTAAAATATTTTAAGAATACTTTCAGGTTTATTGAAACATGCTCCTCTTTGAAACTGTAAATAACAAGGCTTTAAAAAGAAATAAGATCAGGAGAAGTCAAGGTCAGGTGGATACACCTACACTGTTGACTTCTAAAGTTGACTCCTAAGTGTGTTATTTTCAATAAATTTATTTTTGCTTTTGCATAAAACTAGAAGTTTCAATCAAAAGCCTCTCTTCAAAGAAGCCAGTTTTCCATTTATACTGCTCCTTTGGAAAGTTGGTTTTCACAACCAAAAAGATACATAAACACACAAAACTAAAATTGCAGAAATACATAACAAAAGCATACATAAACAAGTTAAGCCTTAAAAAAATATATTAAATTTAGTAAATAAAATAACTGATAAAGTGGGAACTAAACATTAAACAAAACCCAGGGAAAATATAAACTTCTAAATCTATGTATGCATTTCCATGAATAATTCATCTTGGTGCCTAAATTGCTAATCAAATATAATATAATATAATATATAATTTTACTCTACCTGGTAATCAGTTCTTCTGCAGCTTGTGAGCACAGCTGGATCTGTGCAACTTCTTCTTCTGTAGCCAACTCAACAGCCTGCTGAGGGTACAAGGGTGATCGAATGACAGGTTTACAGGAATCATACTTCTGTTTGTCTTCCCAAGACTTCAGGGTGTTTTCAAAGGCCTAAGAAAAATAAATTACACATTCAGTTCACAGCATTTGGAGTATTTTTACTTATTAAAAAAATAATTTTATATTTTATATAAATTTTAATTTCTAGAAAATTTTACTTAACACTAATTTAACAAAAAACCAAAACCTTTTAAATTTAATTTTAATTTTATATAAAGGGAGGGAGGATATATAAAATTTTGACCATTCTTTGACCATTAATAAGAATACAGGAATAGCACTAATAAAACTGATAAAAGCTAACAAAGCTTTGTCCCTTATACAAAAGAACAATTCTCTATCCGGCTCAATATAGAAATTATATAACTGTAAGTAATTATATAAGTTATATAAATAGTAATAAAACATTTTTATAAGCACTGTTTTGTTCATGTTATAACTGAATCAAATTATTACAGAGACCAATGTTAATAATGGTATTTCATAACACTTTCTGGTACATACTCTGTCTCGTGTTAGCATCTGCGCTCTGTTTTTATGTATGATCTTAATAACTCCTGGGGGCTGGATCCATGCCTCTCCATCGACTTGCACTGGAACCCCTTCATCTCCAAGTATGGTGATCTTTACTGACCGACACTGGAAAAGAACAAACACATTATTTTACAGAGCAATAAATACTAATGAAGCTGACGGGCCACCTGAAATATGTTGATTACGAGGAGCTGTGGCTTCCCTCCAGGATGAAGCACTTTTATACCTCATTCATCATTGAAGACAATTCATTACCCGTTAAAATTAAAACAATGTCAGCGCTTTATTAACGTGTAGGATGGTGGTCATCAAGAGTACCACTTCTTGCCAGCATCCCACACTGCTGCCAACCGTGTTGCATGCCTTCAAGTAAGACACAAACCTGAGCTATCCTGTGGTGCTGCAGTTTGATGACTCTTGAAACTGCCATCTGCATGCTGCCAAACACTGCAACAACTTCTAAGATTTTATCATCGAACGATGGAGCCCCAAATATCTGAAAGGAAAAGGAAATATTCCATTTCTGATGGTAAATCTAGTGCTTAGGTTGCATGCTCAACGAAACAGATTCATTTACAGATTCATTTTCAACTTTTAAATGCTCTGATGTATTTACTGTAGAATAACTACACTGTCTCTCAAAAGTCATAGAAGTGAGATAGCGTGGACAGTAGGCAAATACTGATTTAAAACAGCAATGCTAATAGCATTTCAAATATCTGAATGATAAGGCATATCCTTATATAGGAAGGATGGCATGTTCCAGTGTGCAGACTAAGAAATGTTTTTCAAGGCAAGATGAAAGTCCAATTCAAATCTCTGCTTGGTTAATATACTTAATATCTAATAGGTTCTTGAAGTTAAAAGAGGAATAATGGTGTCTTTTTTCTCAGAAGTGCATATCTTCTTTTATTTTGAATTCTCTGGAAACCAACACCTGAGTTCACACTTGGCTTTGTTAAACACAGCTTTCATCTTGAAGAGGATCTTGTTTGCGCTGTACACAATTATCCACTCTAAACAGGAAACCCACTTCTCTATGGAACAAACGTCCTGATATCCAACCATGACACTGAATTTCCACGAGTTTACACAAAGCACAGGAAGTCTCGTGCGTGTCTTTGCCCCCTGGTGTCCTGCAGGGGAATTCAGCCACACCATAGGACAAGTCTTAGGCTGGAGTTCAACTGGGTCTGGCAGGAGATACCATATTAAGGTCACTTGGAGCTTGACCATTTCATCCTGATATGCAATAGGGAGCAGCGAGGGAGAAAAATCAGCAGAAGAAATCACTGCAGAAGAGTTTAACTGGTAGAGAGATGATCTCTCTGAGTGGTACTCTGACTGCCTCAGTTGGCACCTTGGGCAAAGTAAGCTGCAACAGAGACAACTGAGACCAGACTGGAGAAAATCCCTGAAAGGAGCTCAGAAGCCACAGCTAGTTGGGTCCCATACCCTGATAGAGGACTTCCTGAAGGTGAAGAATAAGAGGGTGAAAATCCAGAGCTCTATAATTCAGGTTGTGTCTGCAGCAATGGCTCAGGGAGAGAGAGGATAGGCAACAGAGTGAGGGACTTTGGTCCATGGTGCCCACCAGGCCAGTGGGAGCCTTCACTCCAGTGCAGTGAGTGATGGCTTTGGCCAGGAGGCTGAGGAGGGCTTCTCAGGGAAAGGGCTGCACAGCGCAGTTGCCACAGTTTTATGCCACATCCAGGTGGCACTTCTCTTTGGAGCATCCCAGGATTGCACAGATTGATCTTGAGTAGGTGTCAAAGAATGAAAGTGCAATTTTACTTTGTGTTTTGAAGTGAAAGGCTTTTTTATCTGCATTTTTTCAATTTCCATGGAAATGTTTCCATTTTCACACGAGGATGTGAAAATTTTGAAAAGAGCAAAGACAGCGATTCTGTTATTCCAAGATAAAAAGTCTGGACAGTCCTTGATCCAGCTTTAACAAGTATAAGGGACATCTACAGGGCTAGTTCTGCAGGAGTTAAGAAAAAATAGTTGTAAAATCTCATGTATTTTGTGCTTCCATTTTAGCAAAAGGGTGGGCAAATCAAAACCCAGTCCGCTGTGTCTCTCCACCAGTTAAAATATATCCGTACTGAAAACCAACCATACTTTTTTTTTTTTTTTTTTTTTTTTTAAGTAAAGGCACACAATTCCTTGTGTATCAACATTCAAGAAACAATTCCCTCCTTTCTTGTTGCAGGTCGTGGTTCTGGCCCATCTTCTGGACACCAAAAAAGCACGCCTAAACAAGCCCAGCTCAAGTCGGTCAGCATGCGGCCACCCTGCTTGGCTCACTGATGTTTCAGGAATATCTGCAGCTGTCAAAGGAAGCATCTTGCTTTTGTCCAGATAAGCAGAAACACCAGCACTTCAGACCACCACCTCAGATGACCACTCAAGAGTACACTAAGGCAGTGAATTATGCTCCTAACTTGGTCCACAGCAACTATGTCACTTTGCTGGTACATCTGATCACCAGACGACTAAGAATATCAGTAAAACACACACATTTGCTGTATACCAGTATGACAGCTAGGACAGATCTTCTCTCTCAGTGAGGCAGTCCAGGGAGAAAAATAAACTCCTGAACAGGGGCTGAGCAGATGTTAGAGATGCTTTCAAGTTATGAATATGAACATGGAGTAGATATCCATAGCCAAATATAAACCATCCTCTAAGGTATACCAAAAATAACAAAAGGACATCGAAACATGTTTAAATATTTTTGTGACTTTTATCTAGGGGGGTGTGTGTGTACATATATATATATATAAAGCAAAGGATAATAACTCACAAAAAACCAAACGCATTAAGCGTTTTAGCAAAAAAAATCCTGGATTGTCTACATTAAAATCACAGACTAATTTGAAAGTGCAGTTTCAGGTGATGCAGACCTCACACACACTAAATCAGTTCATGAAGAACAGGGATAATCTGCTAGTAATTAAAATTGCTTCACTGTGCATGAAGTGGACAGCAGCAGTAAGACTGCTTCAAGTTGTAAGACACTTAGGTATCCATGTAGTGTCACATTTCTTAGGAGTTGTGAGGAAGAAGGGCAAAAAAGATATGTTAAATATTTTAGAATTGTAGAAGCTCATTGAAGATAATATTTAAAAAACAAGATTACTATCCCCACTAAACTATCAGTCACTAAATGCATCCATCCTCATTTCGTGAATCACCATCCCTTAGAGTCCAAAGCTGTTTGAAAAACAGAAGGAAAATTCAGATATAAGACATGAGTGATGATCCTTATCTACCTTGCTTATTGTTAGAATAACCTTATTTACAGGTTTACAACATAGAGACAAATTATTTGTGTCTCTGTTTATAAAATTAAAAACACTCATAGAGCCATTTAAAAAAATATCATTAAGCCTTATTATGAACATTTTTGTCTAATGGACATGACAGAAAGCAATAATGAAAAATCATAGGATATATTTCCAATTAAAGCATCAACAAGATGATACAGTTAAAACTGAAACAGCCTCTCTGAATAAGAGTTGCTATCCAAACTATATGCTACTAATATTAAAATTAAATGAGAAGAGCACTTCATGCTATTTATTGCTTGTTTTGCCCAGTAGATTACTTCTCTTTAATGTTACTCACATCATCTTCTTTGGTTCCACCCCAGAAATTAGTCCCACCAGCATAGCTGGGAATGTTTAGCACAGCTATGCCCTGCAGACTTGGAAGGGGGATGTACTGTCCGTCACACTGTAATGGATAAAAGCTCATTCAGTATATAAATAGTGTGATAAAAGTAATCAGTCATTTTTAATACATGAAGATTCAACAGAGCTGGCCGGGGAGGATGGTAGGTTGACACAAGCCAATTCCACCCCTGCTGTGAAGACTCTCTAATACAAACATCCCCAATAATTTTTGCAGAGCTGAAAAAACACTAGCATCAGGACAAGAGGTAACGGGCACAAACTTGAATATAAGAAGTTCCACATAAACATGAGAAGGGACTTCTTTACTTTGAGGGTGGCAGAGCACTGGAACAGGCTGCCCAGGGAGGTGGTGGAGTCTCCTTCTCTGGAGACATTCAAAAGCCGTCTGGGCACATTCCTATACAACCTGCTCTGAGTGGACCTGCTCTGGCAGGGGGGTTGGACTAGATGATCTCCAGAGGTCCCCTCCCACCCCATATCATTCTGTGATTGTGTGATCTACAGCAAAGGTAGACTTTGACTCTTCACAGGGCCACAAGTGTGGATCTGAAGCAAGTTAGAAATGTAAGATCGTAAAAGCTGGATGCAGGCGTCACTTTGGGGATCACGAATTTGCAGGTGAGGTTGCCTTTAAAGAAGATTGCTAGATTACTGCAAGTTACCAGTCCCACAGAAGGACCTTAAAACTAAACAAATGGAATAGAAATCCTCGGGAAATAAGGACAAAATCTAGCAATTTTATCAGGAGGAGAAAGAGATGCAAAATTATTTCCAGAAGTGCTTAGTGCTCTCTTTATATGATTTAATCTCAGCAACAATACAGAATTTAACATTTTGATCAAAATGTGACAGTATCCAAAACATGCCATGATATTAATAGATGCTGCAAACCCATTTGTATTATAGTAGGGGTCGGCCTCCAGTTCCTGAAATTGATATTTCCAATGCCATGCACCTCATCACACATTTTAGCATAAGGCTAATATTATGCAAGGCAATACTAAATATGAAATTTCTACTTGCTGGTTTACTTCCAGAAATATTAAAAATAATTATGGAAAGGTCAGATTTGAATGCCTTAGTGAATCATATTTGAATCTTATTCAAAAGATCCTTAAATTAGAATTCTATCTGCAGCACACATAACATCCTTTCCTGTCATTATATTTGCTAATTACTGCATAATTCCTTGATAATTACTCAGTCCTTAGATAACAGCAATCTGCTGTTATCAGACAAAATCCTCCTAAATCTCAGAGGCGTGAGAAAGAGTTCCAGTAATTTAAAATTATTCTTTCAGCTTAAAAAGTGATCTTCTTATAAATATCATGAACTTCAATATGAAATACTTGGCATGAAGTAAAAAGAGACATTACGTATGTTCTCTCTCAAAATTCAGCCTAGATATTCTTTGGGTGAAAATAACTGTAACCATCTCAAAGTCTCTTTCTGCATTTGGTAATTATTTTTATCTTTTTTAAGGCCCCGGTATTGTGAATAAGACTTAGATTTCATGTTAGAACTTAAAAAAAAATACAAAATAACCATGTTTAGATAATTTACACTGCATTTTTTGTGGCTTTAAGAATATCTTGCTTCTTTTGTGTGACTGTCTCCAACATCTATTACAGAAAGTCTCTACGGGTGTAGTTGGGGCTTCTTGTGACGCACATTCAGAATCCCTCCTCTTCTGTCAAGAATTTTGACTAAGATCATCTCTGTGCTCTCCCTTTGTGGGTGATCAAGCTCTCAGTTTAAAATGAACCTGGAGGTTCTCTTTCATTCTATTTAGTGTATGTTCACTTCATGTAAGAGTTTTCACTTCTTACATAGCACATTTTTACACGGTGCCTTTGAGATCAGCTTGGGTTGACACAAGAGCTCTAAAAGGTTTCAAGAGGAAGCCCAAATTCTTCCCTACACATTGTGCAAGGAAAAATACCCATTCTGCCCACAAATATAAAATTTACCTCAAGTTGAACTTTTTGTTCTAAGTTCTTGTAAGTTCTCTGCAGTAGCTCTTTTGTGCCAAGAACTCCATACCACATCATGTTTTTCGTCCGACTTCTGAAAACAGGTAAGACAAGATTCATATATTGAAATACACACACAGTGTATTGTATTTGTAGGATGAGAAAAAGTTAAGAAATTTAAATAAAGAGATAAGAAAAAGAAAATAATGGAAATGTCTTCGCTCTGGTACTGGCAATTATATTACCTGCACTTTTCAGGGTGCTCTTCTCGCTTGTTATTAAATTCTAGTGAAATTTTTGCATCTAACCCAATTCCAAAGTAGTTGTTCATGACACATTTTTCTGAATAGCCCTCCCTGTTAGGAGAAAAGAGATAATTAGGTGTACATTTGTACAGTACCTGGACACTTGGCCAAGATTGTGGTTGGTCTCAGAACAGATAGGTCAACCAAGAGATGTTACCTCTGAATCTCCCTGAGGAAACCCAAGGGCAGTCAAAGAGACAGACTTGCTCCTAGGTCCTTTGCAAGTGCAAGTTACTTCCCATAGGATAAAGAAGAAACTCTAGCACATCCCCATCCTAGCACCAGCTCCTCCATACCCCAAATTAACAGCAGACTCTGAGGAAAGAGCTGCCCCCTACAGGGTTCTGAGACAGGAGCACCACACTGGGCCAAGGACCCATGGTGTGTTTAGGTGTGTTGGTGCTCGATCTTTGGCTGATGCTGCCTGACTCAGCTTTGTCTTAGGGGAGTTGTGGCCTACAACCCAGATGCCATCCCTAAGTCTCTGCCAATGCTACACCCAGTTCTGGGAAAAACCCAGAAAGCGCAGAGGTAGGAAAAGACAAAATTTCTACCTCACTGCTCCAGTCCTTAAGGGGACTCTCTTCTTCTTCCTCCACTACAAAGTGCCCAGACGTGCTTCAACATCATGCTGGTGGCTGAGCTTGTGTTCACACCAGTGGTTTGGGCAGGAAAACCCAGCTCTGAAGGACTGCTGTCCTCCTCCTCTCAGAGGCAATGAGCAAGGGGGAAAGTGAGCAAATGTCTCCTATCATTTCTGTGGCTGCAAGACAATTCTGCACTATTCATAACTAAAGGGCACTATCTATTCAAACTTTGAGGTATACTGGCAAAAGGGTTAGAGTAAAACAGAATTTTAAAATAAAAAAAAATACCAAAAAAGCAAAGAAAAAATAAAAAAAAAGCTTAAGAAAAGCAAACTAAGGCAAAACAGCAATTTTGGGAAAAAATAATTCTTACAGTGAATCTGGATCCGGGTCAATAAACGGCGTAGCACCAAATGGATCAATGTTTGCTAGCAACATTTTGCTAATAATTGAACTTCCTGCAATAGAAGCAGCTAGACCAGCCCTCAGACCTGATTTAAAGAAAAAAAAAAAAAAAGAAAAAAATAATAAAAAAACCACAATTTGTATTTGATAAACAGAGAAACATACATTGTCTTAATATAAACCACATACTGAGAGACAAAATATTCATTAAATCCAGATAGGGAATGATGGTGTTTCTATCTCAGCGTTTACCTACATTGGTTATATTTCAGGTCTCTGGCTTTCTTCAGCAGACAGGCAGCTCTGCTGTGGTGTGGTGGCTGACTCTTCAGCTACCACCATTCAGAAAAAAAAACAAAAAACAATGAAAATTCAGGATTTCAGGCCAACGCTCACTGGCTGGCATAGTAACCAAATGGGTGATAAAATCCAAAAGGACTACTACAGCTTTTCATTTAGTCTAATTTTCACCTCCAAACTGTCCATGATTTTTCTTTGGTCCTTTCCTTTGTAAATATTCCTAATATTTTTACAACTGGAAGGGTCATAGTTTAACTTTACTTAATTTGTGGAAAGGCCAGAGCCTTGCCATAGAATCACAGAATCATTGAATGGTTTAAGTTGGAAGAGACCTTAAAGATCATGTAGGTCCAACCCCCCTGCTGTGGGCAGGGACACCTCCCACTAGAACAGGTGGTGATGCCTACCTTTGATTTACATTGAAGTCACTCTGCAAAACACTGTGTAATGCACATAAACTAAGAAAAGTACTTTGAAAAAGCTTTCACTTAAATTGACCTAAAGAAAAAATGCAGGCTCAGTGCCATTATGTTTTAACTATACTATTGAAGCTAATTAAAACAGTGTTTTACAGCTGTTCCCTAGTATTAATTGCATTTCGATGAGAACAGATTTTTTCCAGCTGTTAATTGCATTTGGATAAGAAGAGATTTTTTTTTTCTACTGGTTTTACTGCACAGCAGCTTTGTGTAGTTTCAGTTATCCATTTCCTGAGAGGCATCGACAGACATCTCTTATTCAGAGAGCTGACCTTCACACGGCTCTGTCCCTCAGCCGCTTCATAGCCTCTACTGAGTAGAATGAATGACAGAAGGAGCTGGGGGTACAGGTGGATGAAAAATTCATCATGAGCTGGCAATATGCACTCACAGCCCAGAAAGCCAACTGTATCCTGGGCTGCATAAAAAGTTCTGTGGCCAGCAGGTCAAGGGAGGTCATTCTGCCCCTCTGCTCCACTCTGGTGACACCTCACGTGGAGTACTGTGTCCAGCTCTAGAGCCCTCAGCACGGGAAAGAATGGACCTGTTGGAATGGGTCCAGAGGAGGGTCACGAAAATGATCAGAGGGACGGAGCACCTCTCCTGTGAAGACAGGCTGAGAGAGTTGGGGTTGTTCAGCCTGGAGAAGAGAAGGCTCTGGGGAGACCTTATTGAGGCCTTTCAAATTATAGAGGGGGCTTATAAGAAAGACTGAAAGACTTTTTACCAAGGACAAGGGGCAACAACTTTAAACTGAAAGACAGTAGGCTGATATTGGACATAAGGAAGAAAGTTTTTACAAAGAGGGTGGTGAAATACTGGCATGGGTTGCCCCAAGAAATTCTGGATGCCCCATCATAGGAAGCATTCAACATCAGGTTGGACAGGTCTTTGAGCCTGCACGTGGCAGAGGGTTGGACTAGATGATCTGTAGAGGTCCCTTCCAACCCAAACCACTCTGTGAGAGTCTGTGATTCTAAGATCCTGAATTTCATTTTTCACCCTCCAGAATCAAATGCAACACTTCTGCTGCGTCTGCTGTGATGCCAAACAATCAGGACTCCCTATGTTATTTTGTATTTTCTGCTATATGATACAACACAAAGATGTATGTATTGGTTCAAACAAATTCAGGGCTCCTGGCACAAAGTAAAAATTATTTGACAACAAGCAGGGGAACAAAAAGCTGTATTAAAGTAGTGTAAGGAACAGTAGGTTTCAGAATCGTAATTACCTGGGCAGATAATCCTAGTGTTAAGCACTGGGAGGTTTTCTTTGCTTGCAGCCAAAGCTGGAGCAGAGAAAGAGCCTGTCTGAGACTGGATACCTCGGCTTGTACGTCGATCTGGAGATCTTGGTGCAGTTTTGCCTGTGCAAAAGTAGTAAAAGTAAGAGCACTAATTAGGCCTATTATGACAATACCAAATACATTCTTTTTACAGCCCTGAACATATTTCAAAAGCATTAATTTAATCTGTTATCATTCATGACAAATGTCATTCGCTGTCACAGCAGTTTTTCTTCTAAATAGAGGGAAGAAAACTCAGGAACAGATCAAGTGACAAGCACAAATTAAAATGAACAAGTTGTGCATGGCATTCAATGTGACAAGTTCCCAATTTATTCTTCAAGCTCCTAGCAAAAATTGAATTATATCCACCTTAAATACAATAGCATTGAAAGCTGTAGTAAGCTTGAATAAACATGTTAATGAAGTAAAACAAATTTAAACTTAAATTTAAAATGTATTTACTTATAAATATACCTATATTATGTAGTTCTTTATTATTTGTAACACTTTTAATATCGATAATGAAGCTTTTTAACCCATAGGCCGTAAAAATACCTAATCTATTTGCTTCAAGCAGCTAAAATGGACACCAAGCCTGATTCAGGTTTCTGAAAAACCTAAGACAAAACTCTGACACCTTTATCTACAACTGACCTGAAATCTGCAAGAGAAGGGAAAGCCATGGTAAGACATTCTTGTCTTCTGCAGTTACAGTGATCACAGGGGAGACTGGTTTACCATCATCCTTTCTTTTTCACAAAAGCCCACATCAATTCCTAAAATAATTCTAACTTCTAATTCTAACTTATTTGTGAAAATCCTTGAGAAGCTGGATCAACAAAACCTTGTGACAGACAGCAAAGTCAGGTAGCTGATCAAGTTGTTGGTGACCAAAGCAGGTACTGGCTCAGGAAAATGAAGAGGAAGCACATCAAAGGGAAAGAGAAGGTGTTCACAGAGAGGAACTGGTAGCTCCATGAGGCCATTTTTCCCTGGGGCTGCCTCTGGAGGTGATGAAGGCGGCTGGGCTTTTCAGAGGACTGACCTCAGCTGCTCTAATCTACTTTCCTGGCAGAACTTGTTTCATGCAGAGTGAGAGAATATGACGGTGCCTGCTTTAGCCTGGGGAAGTTAATCTTTGTGAAATTCAGCCCCAACAGATGTAGCCAGAAATTAGTGCCCCAGGAAAGAAAGTTCGGGCATTACCAAATGCTTTGCTAGAGTATTTCCATGTGCATGTTGAAAGCTTTTGCACACCAGATGATCATAGACAGACATCTCTTGGCTACCTCTGCTCCAAATTATCTCACATGTTAAAACTACTTCAGCTGATGACAACTTCAGCCTTGACCATCTGAAGAAGCTCAGAACAAAAAATGAAATTATTTCAAAGTGATCTGATCTATTCCTCTCAAAACCTGAAAACTAATTTCACAAAAATAGAATGATTAGGACTAGCACCAAGAAAGCAGAAGACAAAAATCACCAGGAATGTAGTGGGAAGGATAAAATACACCCTTTTATGTGGCGGGAGGGGGACAGATCAGTTCACATCAACCATGATAGCTCAGCCTGAGAGTAACGTGGGTGTACTGTCTGAAGACATTAACAGAAAGCAAATGCAGAGTGGGAAAATCTAGACAAACAGATAACAAGAACCAAGGGTTAGAAATTGTGTTCAAATCAATTCCGGCCAGGATTTTGGCATTAATTTCTTTTCTAAGTGATGATAATCTAGCACAGAACAGTCAATGAAATGGCATATTCTTCACCCTCTTGTATCACAGTCACCCTTTCTGGATTACTTCCTTACATCAAACTGAAATTATCAGATGCAGGAGAGAGATTAATGGGTGAAATTTTATGGAATTTTTTATATGAAAGGTCTGACCAAGTGGCCTAATAGCTCCTTCTGACTTTAGTATCTGGATAACAGCCTTAGCAGTTATCACAAAATGCTATAGTACTTCATGATAACAATACAACACAATGATTTGTATTTGTGCACAACAAAACACTGTGACATAAAGTTAAAAAATGAAAAGAAATAATAACTGCAAGTGATATCTGACAAGGATTATTAAATATTTAGATGAAGGTAATTAACATATGGAGAAACATTCTCTTCATCAAATGACCAGGAAGATCCTCAGAGGGTAAAATATAATATTCAGAACAAAATCAGCATTCATTTTTCATAATGCTACTGAAAAATTCACAGTGCTATTCACACAGTCTGTTCTCTCTGTACTTGGGAAGAAGGCAGTTATATTAAATAGGAAAATCAACAGAGCAGCTGCTCTTTATTTGACGGATGAGGCTCGTGGGGATAACTGCAATAAAGATAAACTTTTGCTGTTCATGCTCTGATAAAAACAACAGAGCCCTAATGAGTAAAACTGATGTTTCCTTGCAGATAATTGAATTCATGTTTCATGCTTTGTCCCTAAACACCCATCTTCCACTGACAGCATTAATATGCACTCTATTTCACACATATCAGATGTATGAAGAATAATACAGCTCCTCAATAAACGCAGAAACTGTATCACCAAGAAGCAAGGGATTTATATATATTTCTACATATGGATATACACAGGTGTATATTTTTATTTTATTATATATTTATGGCAGCAGGATTGAGTCATCCATAAGACCAGCATCCTCCATGAGCTACTACTGAAACTGGACAACCAACAAGCATTGATTCCTATAACCAAGGGAAAAGGAGAGGGGCCAATGACTTCCACTTCATATAGAAGATTTAAATATTCTCTCTGTTCCAATAACTGTCTCAAGGGAAGTTCCCAGCTGAAGGCATCAGGCTTTCATTGTCAATACAACAAATAAATATGTCTGCTTCACACAATTTGAAACCCCTTAAACAGAAATGACTGACAGATATTCCTAGAATATATCCTAAAGTGCCTACAACTGAGACACAGTATCCCCACCATTACCTAAGTCCTAGTCCCTGCTAAGGTTCATGTAGGAAGGTGGGTGTAAACACTGGATTAAATGCAGGCACTTCTGTCCCCAACAAATACCTTCTCAGCTTTGTAAATCTGTTCCAAAAGACTGTTTATCTCATCTCCTGTATTTTTCCCTCAACTTTTATTTGTCCACATCTACTAAAATTTGTGACTAGTTTCCAGTGAAAAAAACATGCTAGTATGTTAAATTATGGAGCCAACTATGCTCCATAATACAACTATAAGGAGACAGCATAATTTTAAATTATTTTATTCCCAATTTACTCACTTGATGGGGACTCAAGTTCCTTTGTATCTTCCTCTTTTTCCTCTTCTTTGGATTCATCCAATTCTTTACTATATTCTGTTGGGGATTGGTTCACTTGTTCTTCAGTATGAGCATTCTGTTCATCCACAACTGCTTATTAAAAAAAAAAAAAAAAAGAAGTTTCAAGATCTTTAAAGAAAATTTGCAAAAATAGAAAATTAGATTCATTTTTTTTCTCTAGCTTTAACTTTCATTTTAAAAATATTAACAAAAGATTTCTATTACCAATTCAGTGAAAAAGAATCTAGCAATCCTTTGCCCATTGACAGAGATTTACTGCCAGAAATTTTCTTTTTGTGGAGTATAATAGTTACAAAAGAAACACACTTGTGTATGTGCACACACGTGCATACATATGTATTCATATACGCAGCCAGACAGTCATCAGCATCCAAAACAAGCTGCATTTCTTTCCCTTGCAGCCTGTAATAAGCATATAATTGTATCTATGTAAAAAACGTAGAAATCATGCTTTAATGCTGAAAATTTACGCTAGTAAAGGAAAAAAAGCCACATCATCATTCTATCAGTGGGGATCAGAACGTTGCTGATGTGCACCTTTCTCTGCTTGTTCGATGATCTGCCTCACAGCCTTCTTCAAGCTGTTCGCCCGCAGCATTAACTGCTCCCTCGGTTTGAAGAGTTTCTGGCTGGAAGACTTTGAGACACACTCCGCTAATTGCTCTCTACTTTCAGACAAGGATTCTTCGCTTGAGAACTCCTCTGCTTCTTCTTCCACGATGGGGGGAGTGATGCCTGGGAGAATGGGAGCAGCCTGGGCTTCTGTGTGAAGAGCCTGGAGCAATAGGTCTAGCTTCTCATTTAACTCGGTGCACTAAGATAAAGCAGAAAAGGGTTTAAAATTGTCTAAGTGTTCACGTCACTGTCTATGTAAAATCTGGCTCCAGGTTTAATATTTCATAACACCAGATTATGAGTAGGTCTGCATGGGTTTTTGCAGTTTTTATGACAGCAATTACAACATTATATTAACATTAATTTACAGAGCAATTTATAATATAAAAAAAACCCTACACTCAGACTAAAATAACACACTATGCTAAACTCAGCCTGCCACATAACTAAGGTACAGATTAGATCTTACTCCTCTCCCAACAGCCCAGAGAGCACAGATCTCACTCCACTTCCAACAGCACAGAGAGAACCAGCACAGATTTGCCCATACCCATGTGCACTATAACAAATTATGAGTGCTCAGTACCCCAATTTGGTGAGTACATGCCCAGCTGTTAGACTGAAAAAACATGGTTTGGTTTTGGGTTGTTTGTTTGGTTTGTGGTTTTCTGTTGTTTTTGTTTGTTTGTTTGTTTTTTTGCAACACAGCTGTACATTTAAGCAAGTGAGCAAAGAGGCTCAAGCCAGAACCAAATGATGTCAAACACTTCTACCCCTAACTGAGCAGTTGCTCTCTAGATACAATGGAAAAGAGCTGATTTTCTGTGCTTAAGAAAAAGGAAACCAACATTGTTTGGCCCTGGAACAGTAAAAAAGAAAATTAATTTTCTAAGCCGTGCACTGAATAGAAACATGAACCAGGAACTGCCATTTAGAAAGTACATTTCCTCACTCTCGGATTGTTAGCAATTTTGTTTTCTTCTTTTCTTTTCAGCTCATGTAAATTCTGTGCTTCATACCAAATCCTTCTGTTTTGGGCTTTTTTTTTTTTTTTTAATGCTTTTGCAACATGATCTCTACAATTTACAGCTTAAACCATTTTAAAACTGTAGACTCTCTTCCCTTCATTCTCCTAGCATATTCTCTCTTCATTATCCCATTTTTTTTCCTGTAGCTAACGCAATCCCTTTCAGAGAAAAGTGTAAGTCCTAATGCAGAGATTTCCATTTATCCCTATGTACGTTACCATGTACTGTAACCTTTCTGAAGGAAAAAAGTATAAACAGAGTTTATAGACATCTTACAGTTTAAAGACAGTTTGGAAATAAGAGTAGAATTTTAAAGTCACTGGTTGAAATGGAAGCAGAGCTGGGCATTCTGGAGAGGTTTAAAAAAATCAAGCACCCATGAGCTATAACACAAAACCACAACTTTAAACTCGAAGATTGTCATTGTCTTACTTTAATGGCCATGGCATCAGCTTCCTCTGCATTTTCCATCGGTTTTTCATAAGTTTTCCCTATTTTGGCAACGAAGTCCTTTACGGTTTCACATAATATTCTTCAGAGAAAAACGGGAGAGGGGAGAAATCAAATGAAATTAAATAGATATGCTTTGAAAATTAAATTCTCGTGGTAATTGGTTTATGTGCATGGCAATTGGTTTACATGCATACTGCTCTACACCGTTCGTGCTGGAAACTGAACTCTGTGATCACGCTTGTAAAGCAGATGATGCTCTTCTCCATGGCCTGCCAAATTCAAGCAATAAGCTTTACAAAAAAAACCCTCTTCCTCCCTTTTTATTTAAGCCTTTGCACACACTGTATCTAAGTCTTTCATTTCTAAGAACTGAAACAAACATGACTAATTTTATTCATTCCCTTGCTGGTACACCTTCCGTGCCAGAGTTGTTAGCAAACTTGCCTTCACTTTGTTAACATCAAACGCAGTCTTGCAAATTCCCACGTGAAGATGGAACCCAGAAACCACGGAGAAAACCTACTGACTTTAAAGGGGCACTTCTTGGATGACAGCATGTCCCACTGCACAGCTCGTGCTTTTGAACCCCAGCTGACCCTGAGGCGTATCTATGCGAACTACAGTGGCTGCAATGAATTTTCACTGTGTGAATCAGAGAAAGACTTGGGTTTTATTACCTACACTGCAGACAGTCAGCAAACACTAACGAGGTGTGGATAATTGCTTAGTACTGTTCATTTGGTTGAAATTTATTTGACAGAAACTAAATAGATTTAACAAGATACAGACCCAATTTGTAATGTGGAGTTATAATAATACCCTGCAGTTTAATTCTCAACATGTGGTATGTATACTTTAAAAATGAAATTTTATTAACTTGCTTGTAGCAGGAAAAAAAAAAAAAGGAGATATAATGACATTCAGACATATTATTGAAGATACTGTCACTGGTCTTCTGTGTATTGCAAAATGTATGATTTTTCACAGAGAAAGTATACACAGACTACTTCTGATTTCAGATGATGTCCATGATTTGCCAAGTAATTATATCTCATTTTTAAGTGTTTCAGTTTTGAGGAAAAAAAACTGTTGCCTGAGACAGTTTATTGAATTGATATAGACAGAGCTATGACAGACCTAGCTGAAGCTCTGCTTTCCATGTGTGAAGTGTTTAGTCCTCTTAATGATATGGATATTCATAAAGCAAAACATAAAAAATTTAATGTGAAGTAGATTGCATACCTGCATTAGTATCAATAAATTTCATATTTAAACTGCATACAGATTTGGAGTGATTTAAAATCACTTTATATTAATATTATGTGATTTTAAAAAAATGTTGATGTGTTTAGAATGAAGATATCCATTACAATTCTACCATATAAAATTTTTGCAGACAAAACACCCTCTCTAAAATACATACATCAAGATATATCAAGCCAAGCTAGCTGGGCCAGCCATAAGAAAATCAGGCTTAGACAGAAGGCTATTATGGTTAAGATGTTACACAGGGGATTTATCCCACACATCATGCATAAACCAGTCAACTCACTTGGCAGATGATATGACAACTGAGTGCTGATCGGAATTGAGAATTTTTGCAAGATGAGCAGCAACTGAGTCCTCATAAGCAGATATCTGAAAACAGAGAGAAAAGACTTAAACTTCCACTGGTTTCAGCAGTTTAACACCAAGTAATGAGTTAAAACCCCTCCAAAAATAGCACGATTTCCATTTCATATCTAATACAAGGACAAGCAGCTGGCAATGCAGATTCTACCTATACACAGTAGAATCTGTACAGTAGACTGTACACAGTCCCTGCAAGAATGTCTGGGAGAATAAGTGTGTGTGTTGTCCATCTTTTCTTGCACAGAAGAACTGTAAATCCTAAAATACTCCAGAAAAGATTTGGAATGGATCAGCTTTACCCCTTCAGGCACTATACCCCGTCTTAAAATAGGCATGGGTCTGACCTCAGTTTTAAGCAAAAATTCTAACCAAATTCCAAATCTAAAGGTAAACAATAAATGCAGTTCTGAAATTTTCTAACAGCTACCTTTAAGAATCTCTTAAAATCTCTATGTGTGGTTTTGCCCTTGATATGTAGCAGATGAATATAACACTCTTTTTTTCTCCCAAAACCCAGCCTTAGTTGTAGGACTCTGACAATAAATCAGTTTTTATTTCAAGGGGAAAATTGATTTGTAAGAATGAACTACTGTTGTTCAGTATGAAGCTTCTGGAAACAAATCAAGTGAAACAAATCTCCTGAATCTGTGGGAAAGAAAAAAAAAAAGGATACATACTTTTATTTACTTTTTGAGCTGCGCTTTTTGAAACTACACAAAAAACATTAAAATAGAGACTGAACAGGGTACTTAAAAGAAAACAGCCTTCTCCAACTCCGAGTAATGGCAGGTAACTATAGCCTACAAAACCGATTTTCCAAAAAAGAGGTTTTGTATGAGCAGTTCCTTCCATTTTCAGGAGAGGCTGAAGACAATTTCGAAGACAGAACTAACAAGAAAAAAATGGGTATTTTTTCCTTTACAAGATGAAGATACCCTTGAAAATTTTAACAGTCCTGCAAAATTAGGGAAGATAAAGCTTTGGCGCAACACTGGAAAAGGAGCTGTGTACAAAGCAGCTCCGTAAAAATCCCAGCCAATAGTGCCCCAACCTGTTTGCATCTCTATATCCAGCCAGCTATCTAAGGTGATAAACTCCTTGCCAATTAAAACAGACTGAATTATTAAATTATTCAAGAACCAGATGATTAATTATTGCTTCTCAAGTATTTTTAAGCTAAAGTTGGTGTGCATTAACTTTTTTTTCTCATTTTTAGACAGACATTTCATGTCAATTAATTTGATTAAAGCATCTCCCTCTGACTAAAAATCAAAACCTCATGAGACAGTACAAGCACAAGTCTAGTCTGAAAGATAGACTAAGCTTTTCTTTGAGGTCACTTATGATTTTGGGTTCTCTTTAAAAACAAAGAGAAAACCGGGTGGTATCACTTGGCGTAACTCACTTTCAGAAGCTGCAAAAAGATTTTTTCTTTCTTTCTTTCTTTTTTTCTTCTTGCCTTCAAAATACTGAGTTCTTTCAATGCTTATTCCAAACTCAAGATAGCAAAAATTTCACTTTTATAGATATATAGAAAATATTTTCATATATTTGTATATTTTAATAGTATACATAGTATTACTATATAATAACACGACATTATGGTATGTATGGTATGTAAAATAATATAAAATAAAATAATATAAAAATATATTCTTATATAAAATACTGATATATAGCATATGATAATATTATATAACAATAATATGCTATATTATATTCTTATATTTGATATAAGAATATATAAGATAGCTATAAAATATATTTTTTTGAGGAAGAAATTTTTCTGACTGAAAACTCCTCACCTTCATTCATTTTTAGGAAATAATACAGAACTGGGAACTCTACTTACTTGAGATACACACTATGAACAGACATTAACTCAGCTCAGTTAGCAGATCACGAAATATCTGTTTCTATTCCTCATGCAGGCACTTCAACCACAAATATTTTCATCCCAGAAGCTCAAATTTAAGTGTACAAAATAACAGAACTGCAAGTTCACCTGACATTCCTCTGACTCTTCTGCAGTCACTGGAAGAATAGAAGGCTTTGCTGGTAATTTCAGTTCATATGACATTATACTCCATCTGAAAGAAACACAACAACTTTAGATTTTCCAGATTATTAGTTTTATCCTTTCTCCAACATGTCAACAAAAAGAAAATTCAGTGTCACATTGATTCTTAAAACAAACTAATGAAGCATCTTAATTTTTAATTGTATGCCAATTGAATATAGGTGAAATAATTGACACTGAAGATAATTGGTTTTACTGTTTGGATTTTTTGTTAGTGATTTGATGATGAACCTTCTTTGTGAGCAAACCATGAGACATTCAATTCAGGCAACAAAGATTTTCTAGCAAAACATTCATGGTATAAACGAATTCATGAAAACAAACTGCAGAAGTCAAAGGAAAACAGAAGTGTTCCTAGAGAAAAAGCTCCAAGGTACCATCAGCTTTTCATCTCAACTAGGGGAGGGAGGCATGAGAACAAAGCAAATGGTTAAGTATCTTCACTGACATATATACATATATATATATATATATATATATATATATACTTTTGCCCCTGGTAAAGTACAGTACTCTACAGCATGGGTAGTATGAAACCACTGAGCGGCACATCATTCAAAGCCTGCTGAAAAGAACAGGTAATCACTGCAGATGGCCTCGGGAGCAAGTCTACTGAAATTAGAGCCAAAAAATGACACTGAGCTCTTTTCAGTACAGGAAAAGACAAACATGATTTAATCTACAAGTATTTCAGAATGCCCAGACCTACAATTACTTCTACGAATCCGTAACAAGCATTTCTACCTGTACTTTGCTGTAAAATGATGAAGTAGTCTGCAGAAAAGCTTAAAATAAAAAAGGACTCTATTAATTAAAAAAAAAAACTAAACCAAAATCCTCTATGATCACGTTCAAGTGTTTGTAACCAGAGCAAGAACAGAAACACCCCTGAGAGAAAGGAATAGAGTAAAAAATACTGCTGCCAAAACCAGAGTGCTAGACCTTCATTGGAATGACACAGTCATCATCTTCTCAGGCTTTTTTTGAAATTGGTATTGCTCCTTTGCTTTCTGGATGGAAACCACACAAAACAAGGAGTGGGAAGATCTCTTGGTTTTTTTCACTAGGAAAATGACTCAAACAGAAATATTAGTAGTGGATCAAGCCAAAGATCCAGTTAGCCCAGCACCTCATCCACAGCTGATGATGAAGGGAGAAAGCACACTATGTGACTCCTCCCCACATCGAAGGACAGAGAGCTCAGGTGTTTCCTAAATAAAGATGCCACCTTTAATGATACTTAATAGCGCATGGAGTCCATAAAACTGTCACAAAGGGTTTTTAATCTATCCAATTTCTTAATGCTTACAACTTCTTGTAACAGGCAGTTATGCAGCTTCATCAGTTACAAAATAAACTGTCACCTTCTCCTTATCTTTTGACAACACGCTCCCTAGTTTTATCAACTTCTCTCCCCTCTGACTCTTCAGCTTCAAAGAATTGTCCCTGTTAGTGCCTCAGCTTGCCTTATGATTACAACCTGCACCCTAAAAACCCAAACCACTGGAGAATTAAGTCTCTAAGATGGATTCAGGCCATCAGAAACCCCAACAAATACAATTTGCATCTCGTGGTAAATCATGTATATGCACGTTTAGGTTTACCTGTCTAACATTTTTGTGCTGGCTCGTTCTAGCTTCTCCAAAATCTGAGGAAGTTGCGTATCATCATCACAGGATCCTCCCCAACCAAGGACACGAGCGAGGTCATTCCCAGTACCAAGGGGTAACACTCCTAACTGACACTGAAACACAACACAGGAGCAAATCTACTATTGAAAACTACAAAGAAAAAAAGTACAAACTATTTCTAATGCTTGTTATTATAAGCAATAACTGTTATTCATATAGCTGATGTCTAAAGCTTCTAAATTGACATGTTCTGTGAAAATGTTCATTTATGAAATTTTCATTTAATAGTAACCATTGAGTTTGGCCCATGCACGGAGATATGAAAAAGAATCAAGTCAAGGAAAAATAAGCATACAAAGTACAGTCAGTATAGCCAAGGAAAGTATGTATGCACACTTGCCTGTTTGTGCAAGCTCAGCTTATCGATTTCTGACAAGACCCAACCCACGCTTCCATCGCCGCCACACACAAGAATCCTGAAGTTGTCAAACTTCTGAAATAACCGCAAACTGCAGAGAAAACAGCCTGTTAGAGCCAGTTATGTCCATTAGGGAGAGAGCAGTTACATTCATCAGCAACTGTCACAAGAAAATATGGTGCACAGCACCTCCTTTTATTGTTCTGGGATACGTGTATACAACCATCTACTTAATAAACCTATCTGCATCTAATCTATTGCTGTATATTCCCCTTACACTGACATTTCTGATAAATAACATGCCAAGTTTTACTTAAAAAAATTCCCTTGATATTGTTTTCAGGATTTTATTAATATGGGGTTTGTTGGGTTTTTTTTTAATATTAAAAAAAAAAAAATCTAAGTTATGAAATTTCAACTTCTCTATGACTCTCATTTCAGCCAAAAGCACAAGGCACCACGGGGAATTTTTCACGAGAGGAGATTAAGACACAATGACAGGATGTGCTCCACAATACAGGTGGGCTTTTGCCAATGCATGACTACCTAATTGCAAGGACCATTGCAGGCAATCATTACACATAAAGCGATCAGAACAATATAAGACAAATACTACTGGTATTTTATGTTAAATCCTTAAAGCTGTATCTTGCTTTCACTTTCTACAGTTCTTTCTCCTGTTCTCTGACTTTTAACACCTCCAGGATACAACACTTGGGCAGCACAGAAAAGGAGGACAAGAGAGACAGAACAAGCAGAAAGGTGAGAGACAGAGGAAAGGGGAATGAGATGAGAAGACGCAGCCAAGAGGTAAAAACAACAGGGATTTAAACTTTTAAAAAAAATAAAAAATTGGAAAGTAGAAACTCTTAAAATAATAAAAATAAAGATGTTTACTTTTAATGCATGTTATTTTCCAGAATATGTATAATCTCAGAACTATGTCTAAAAGCCAACATATTAAGATCACAAATTTTTGAAGCACTTATATTTTTTCTAAAGAAATAACATCACTTGTATATGATAGGCAGATACCTACTCAGGACAAAAGATTCAGATATTTAAGGAAAAATATGTTGATAACAGAACAATTTCTCCTACTCTTAGAAAAGAGCGCAAAAAATCTAGAAATACACTATCTCTAAGAATGCAATTCTGCTTTCTAAAACAACTAGACAAAAAAGAAGACATCAGCACATCCTGACAGAATGAGTGCTAAGGACCTCTCTTTGGAAACTGGGAAAAATATTTAAAAGCAACCAACCTGGCCTACGATTACTGTCTAAAACCAAAATAAGCCTCCTGAACCATGCTGCTGGTAGGTGCAACTAGATGAAGCAAGAGAACTTGTAGACAGACACACAGATTTCTTCCTCTCTCATTTTGTCCTCTCTCAAAAATTGTCTCTTCAACTGAGAAGAACCTTCTTTACTTTTATCCATCATTGTAAATACATGTACAATATGTTAGCCAAAAAAAGGACTTTGTTTAAATTCATATTTAAATCAGGGTTATAATGAAAAGAGCATTACAACTTAAAGAGTTAATATAACATGTTCATAACACAGTTATAACTAAAAAAATCCACATCTGTATTCCATTGTATTTCTATTATTTGCCCACTGCTTGAACTGAATTTTTGTGCATTTGTTTCATCTACTTTTTTATCATGCAAGCATAATTCTGCATCTGTACAAAACTTAGTGTTTCTAGTTGCTGTAACTGATATTAATAGGCCATTTAACCACAATGCTACATCTGAGTGGAATTAAGTTAAGCAACAGAAAAATGTGCATGAATTTAATCTTTATGAATATGCAAAGACACTTGGGTTGTGGCCACTGCTATGCAAATTTCATCCCTATCTTTCCAACAACCAACCCTTAGATTTTGTAGAATTCCTGATGGTTTTAATTGTGTTCTTGCTCCAAATTTTGTGAGAGGTTTATTTTCTTGATCATTTGCGTATGTTCCCTCAAACCATATTTTGAATGTAGTTTTCCAATGACAAAAGTTTTAGTGTACTCATCCATCACCCTCTACAGATTGTCCAACTGACATCCTCCTCCAAATGCAAAGAATTCAAAAAGATACAGAGTACAACAGTTTTATTCCACAGCTATTCACAACAAAGTCACAGGAATATCCGAATTGCACATATGAAATGGAAGAAAAGCACCCAGGCAAGTGTGCATAAGGTCCCTGATTCAGGAAAGCATCTTAACATATGTAACAGGTTTGAACCTTACCAGTTAACAGAAGTCAAAGCTAGCCAAAAAGCCACGAAAAACTTGAGCTGATGAGTTTTGGGGTTTGAATTTTCAAGTGACTACTCTTTTTTTCCTACAAAGAAAATATTATCCTACAATCCCTTCACCCACCAGAATTCATCCTGAAATTCTGTTATCTATTAGGTCTTAATTAGGAAGGCACAGTAGATACTGATGATAGAATTATAGCCAGGATGGCACAACACTATGCTTTGCACTAAATTCCCTTGTGGAAAGGATTGCTCAAGATTTCCAAGGTCATTACCCTAAGTGAGGTCCTCCATTCATTAAATCGAACACCTGAGCTGGATTTAATGACTGTTTGAATCGACGAAGAAACTTTACTCCCTGATTGTCTCCACTCTTTGAGTTAACAAAAACTAAAAGAGGACTGGCACAGGATGGCGGGCATGTGGCTTTCCAGAAACCTGCGAACATAGGTAGAAAGAATGAAATAAATAAGGCTTTCTAATATGAACAACACAAAAAGAAATCATGGGAAAGAGGAAGAAAGGGATGAAGGACAAAAGGGGTACATTTTATCTTCCATAATGTAAATGCTAAATTAAATATTAGCCCTGCAAGAAAACATAATTGCTCAAGATTTACCAGTTCGTTTTTTTCTTTCCAGATTTCCAGTGTCTAGATTTAGTAAAATCCTGAAGACAATAGTTTTATGGTTTTTTCACAGTGTTATTAACCTCCTAGAATACTTGTCCAATCTAGTCTTTACAGGTTATCACATAAT
>JAOTQQ010000001.1:174141588-174168603 GCA_026546715.1 Gallinago undulata | reverse complement strand
TTGTCAGAGTTAGGTTGATGGTTGGACTAGATGATCTTTAAGGTCCCTTCCAACCTAGACAATTCTATGATTCTAATCACCCGTCAATTAATTCAACTACGTTGGCAAGACACTCAATTTTCTTCTCCCTAAGCTTACCACTCTACCACCTATTTTATGATGAGTTTTCTCTTCTGTGTTCTTCAAAGAAAAACTGGCTCAGACTGTTCTTTTCCAGCTTCAAAGGCCAATGCTAAAGTTTTGAGACTGACCTGAAGATCCCTGAGCTGGTATCTATAGGCAAGATGGAAGGGTTTGTCCTCAGGTATTCCAAGAAACCTGCTGTTTTGTTTCCCAGAAAAATTTCACATAACGGATGGACAAGCCACAGTGAAAACAGTGTGATGCACATGAAAAGAGTAATCTAACTTATGTCTATGTTATAAAGGATAACATTAGGCAGTTTCTTGGAAGATTTTCCTATTTTCACCCAAATAAATAACTGCCTAATTCAATATTAAATACAGAGTGCTAAAAGAATACTCATATTACCAAGTCAAGTACTACAAAGTGAAGTTACTCCTGCAATACTTCACTTTGCAATACAGCTTCCCTATGCAGGTGTAAAGTCTTCAGTTACATGATCATACACATTTTGAGAATAGGACCCTCAGTCACTGCATGCAATGGATGGTTCTCGATAAGCATGCAGCTGTGCTGAACTCTGGTTCGTAATAATTTTCAACCGGTATTTACCTTATTTACCAAAATCTAATGAAATACTGCTTTTTCAACAACAATATTCATTTCTTCCTGACCTTTTAAAATAGTAATGATGATGATGATGATGATGATTACTACTCCTACTCCTATTATGCTCAGTACTACTACAATTAAGACCTTTTTTCCAATACTGCGTATCTTCAAATAATCAATGACTCCAGAACAGCTTCAAGGGATTTTTGCAGTTACAGAAAACTCAGAATTTCTGTGATACAGGTCCCAAGTTATAAAAACCACACAATTACTGGTTTGATCAAAAATCTTATTTAAGTGACTACAGAGGGGCACAGTGCGATACAAAGTCACAGAAGACAGTTTTTTATTTCTCCTTAGTTCTTTAATGATGAACATCCCTTCTACCCCATTCTCTATTCATTCTCCAGCCTGTGCAGAAAAGGTGACAAAAATCCCAGACACAACTACTACCCAAGTAGTGCATGTACAATACTCTATGAACACTCTATGTGGGCAGGAAGAACAGGGTTTGCATTTGCAGAGGCAATTTAATCCCAATATTTTCTTACCGCTTGACTCCACAATCCTAAAGTGTTCTTTCAATACTTTTCAATACTTTCAGTACTATTTGGTTGTGTAATTTATCACAGGAGAAAGCGTCTCATTTAAACTGTAATCCCCAGCTTATTAGATATATTTGATATTCAAGAATCAGGATTCAGTCATGATAATGAAAACACTACATGAAGAAATACATCTTTGAGAATAATAATAAAGGCAGTCATCCACTGGCATTGACTTGTATAGAAACGTGGTATTAATACAGAGTAATTGAGGTTACAGAGCTTTGAAAGAGTTTCTGTAGATAATGATCTATCGTTCTTTAGGTTTCTTTGCCTAAACATTCCATTTTTCCCTGTGTTCACCTGAAAACTTCTTAGGCTTAGACTCTCGAGGATATAGTAAGCTAAACTCTGAATAAGAGAAACCTTTGAGGAGCATAAAGAACAAAAGTCTTTCTTGATTCAGCTAATTTGGAGTTATTTCCAAAGCAAGGCAAAAAATTATAATTTCTCTGTCCTACTAAAGAATGTAGATGAATGTTGAGGAGATCAGTCCTTTAGAGCTAGCTGGAACAACACAACACACAGAGAATATTAGAAAAGTAGATTACCTTTTGAGAACATACAAAAGAAGGAACTAGTGGGAGGAATAGCACTGCATCTCAAAGGAGTGTGTGATTAAATTTTTCAAAAGTTTTTTGAGCAGTAGAAAGAATGAAGCCTGGTTTGATATGAATTTACATCTTCAGTTTGGGATACATACTGATTCTTCAACTTCTGAAAAGATGCAAGTTCACACTACAGTCTTTTCCCTTGCAAAGGTATTAACATGCCCTCTTTTCCTACACAGGAGTAACTTCAGGGTGGCCTGCAATTAATTTGATCAACCTTTGTGAAAGGCTACTGGGAGGGAAGGTGCCCTGAAAAAAGAAGGCACCCATCTTATCTCCAAAAGAAATGAGGTTTGTGGTGTGGTCAAGCTGAAAAAAAACAGTTCTGTAACGCTGCTGGAGACCAGCAGGTCTGAGAGAATAAAATATCACAGGACTGATCTTCTAAAGTATGGTAAGCTGCAAAATATCAGCAATGGGATTTATTTTTATTTTTACCTTAACAGTCAAGAATCAGACCGCAAAGAGCACAAAGCCTCTAAGCTACTTTCAAGATAACTTGGTGTGCCAGGAACCCAAACCACTGAGAGGAGGAAGAGCTCCAGTATCTCCTGGGAAGAAGCCTCTCCTTCTTCTCAATACAAGACATAATAGAGTAGCCTGGGATCAATGGCCATACAAATAATTGAATTTAGTATCCACATAAATGGATTCCCAGCGTAAAGCAGTGCTGGAGGTTTCAAAAGCCAGGCATGAATATTTAAACAGTCTTTTTAAAGATGTAATGAGAAAAAGTAGCACAGAACATGTCTGGGGAATCTTCAGACTCCATACTTCCCACATCATCTCCTCAAACAGTGTCTACTGCTAACACAGGGTAAGTCAAAAAAATAGATGGTGAAAGCCATTAGAAGTGCACATGGCAGAAGCAAGTAAATATGAACTAAATCACATTAGAATTTCAGATAAAGAAGTAGTATCAAACCAAAACACACTTCTTTGATGAAGAAATTAAGGATGATTATCACAGGGCTATACAGAATCAGAGATTTGTAAGAGTATTGCAGAAAAGAGGCAACTGTCAAATGATTTAGATTAGATGCATAATTAAAGTTTTCCTTTTATTTTAAAAAATACTTAGAAAAAGAAAACAGATATAAACTAGTAGCTAAGAAGTAAGAGAAGGTAAACTTAATACATAAAAGAATATAATAAATATACATATAAACCAATCCAGATCATACACATTTATGAAACTGGACCAGTGAAAGCAAACCCAAACTACCTTCACAAGCCATTTGTAAAATCTGCTGAAAGACCAACTGGCATCAGAATTGTGGATAAATGCAGCATTAGTTTGCAATAAATTATGGAGAAAGATGACAAAGTCCAAATCTGGAAATTAAGGAAACTTCCTTAATGTAAAGTTAATGCCAACACCTTAGAAATTAAAAACATACTTCGAAGCAAAATAAGACACCAAAAAAAGCAGAAAATTATGAACTACAATAATTAACAATTATAACCTTACAAGACTAATTCTTGCTAAACAGGCTTTTAAAATATCTATAATTAACTTCCGAAAGGATAAATTCTTTATGAAAGGGAAGAAGTCTTTCCTTTGCCTGAGCAAACATAACTGTATTTGCATACAGAGGCAATACAACCACATTTTCGTTAAGCACATGATACTTCCATCTGCCAATATCAGGCACTGAAAATACCATAATTGCCTAAAAACTGTCCAAGCAACTTATACACAGTGGAAAACATACACCAGAGAAGCTGGAAGTAACTATGCTACTTCTAATTTCTATGAAACAGGTTCACCCCGTTCCTTGGCAACTACACCATTAGCGACATTAAAAGCATGGACGATTCAGGACAGTGGGTTAATGTTTCCTCTGTAAGATTTCCTTAATACACGTTATTACACTCAGACCTCAAGTAGTATAACAGCATCAATAACAGAAATGCATTAGCAGTTGGGTAACACGGATCCAAAAAAGAAATGAAGTTTTGAATGGTGGAACTGTAACTCTTTTCCGGACAGTTAGCGATTTTGGTAATTAAATATCTCTATATTTCATATATATCATAAGGTCACATGAATTCTTTATTTCCTGCTGGATTCTAACACAAGCAGACTTGTCACCACTTTTTCACAGAACTTGCAGGAGAAAACAAATAAGTTGTTTCAGATTTATAATAAATATTTGTTTGCGAAATACCATTTCTCCAGATAAGCTTAATGTTGAAGGCTTAGCCACACCCCCTTTTTCTTTGTGCTCAATTTCATCTGTTGAACCATCAAAATGCAAAGGCACCTACATCTCTCCCCCCTCACTGCATAAGAGAATTTTTATACCAATAAATCAGTCCTCATCTGTCCTGCCTGTACAGCATAATCAAGCAGCAGCAACACAGCAAACGAGAATTGGAGGGGAAAAGGTCACGGTGCTGAACAAAGTGTTAATTTTTATGGATTTTGGGCAGAAACTACCATTATGTTTTTTTTTCCTAAGGTATGCTGATTCTGCAAACCAGTAAGACTATGTTGTTTCCCATTTTTGACGGGAAAATCAAATATATCCTAACTTTTCTTGCAACCTGTCCACCCAGCGCACTCCAAACTGGTCACTGCAGCAGAAGGAATCATTTTATTGAGATGAGTTAGAAAAAGGCACCTGGACCACGAAGAAAGCGATCCAGATCATTAGCAGTCCCTCCACCCAAAACAAAGTCACTCTACTGAATAGATGTCTCCCTTCGGGCTTTTCTCTTACTCATTATTTTCAGAATCATTACTCGTCTTAAACTTCTGCCTATATTATAAACAGGAGGAAGAAAGTGTTTATTTTACCTTCACATGACAGGCCGTGAGAAGTGACTCCAGAGAGGCTCTCTCTGCACACGTTACAGAAGGTAGGTCGGGCATGGGAGCAGGCGTACCAGTTATGCATCCCTGAGAAATGTTCCACATTAAACTGTGCGGTCTAGTAAAGGAGAAGTTAAGACAAATTTGCAAGTACAGAACACAGCTACGGTGACTGAAATTACCTACGGTCCCATATTACAGGGGACGGCAACGCAACGTTCACCAAAAGTATTTTCCAAAGAGTATTTAGCCTGCTTTCCCTTCACACTTCTAAACAAAAGTGTGATAATAAGATCTCATTTCAGTAAAGGTCTTAACATAAGTCTTGGCTCTGACATTAGACACACTTTTCACACTAAGGAGGGTGAATACGCCAGTTCTGTGTCCTGTAGCTTGATCTGGTGAGCTAGAACAGGTTGCACCAAGAGGGATGTCAACTTACCTCATAGTGTTCTCTGGACTGAACGGACTTCAGAGAGCTTATCCAGTCCTCCATTTCTTTTCTGTTCTCAGCACACAGTATTAGCCTCCTAAATGGAGTGATTATCTGAACAAGATAAAGCATTCTGATTAATCTAAATAGTAAAAACCACGATAGACTATAAAATTAAATATACTCTTTCCTGCAAGATGATGCAAAAGGAACACACGCCCTAGATCACAAGATATTAAATGCCTACAAATATTTTTTTAATACACTACCACCAACAAAGGAGTTTTTGATTTTCCTTTTTCAGCTCCCAATATTCGAATTAGGCTTCAGTATAGGTCTTCGGGATCTATATTGATCATTCTTTCTTCTCAGCTCTTTCTCTATGCACTGAGATTTAAATACTCAAATGCCAGGCGCTGAAACTGCTAAAACAGCCGTTCTGGAAATTACTAATTGACAATGATTGCAATCCTATTTCATAACAGCATTATAGCAACAGCAAGGTCCATTCCAATTGCCAGAGACAAAAACATATCAAAAGCAAAAGCCTGATAGTCTTAAACGACAACAAAAGCTTTCGTTGTATTTCTCTATTTTGTATATTGGTATTAAATTTACACAAATTTAAACATACATAAATTTAAACCAGAACTTTCTATATGAAACTCAGCATAAGAACACATACAAATGTTTATAAAAAGACACAAAGAACAGAAACAAACAGTTGAAATCATATCCTACTAGGATGGTTGAATGAATTCCTGGAATAAGTTGATGCTGGGGAGTTTTCAGTGGTCTGGTGTTGCATTCTAGAAATCTGAAAATCCTGTATTCTAGGAGGTTCAGAGTATAGGCTGTTTTGCCCCCTCCCTCACCAGTAGAAAAATAATTAAAACAACAGGAAGGCACCAGAAACTATCAGCTAACTCCCACTGAAATTATTTTGAGCACTGCACTAAAATAGACGATGCAGTTACTTACATAGCAAAGAATTTAAAACAAAGTAAGTACATGAAATTAAAGGAACTTGTTTTGCTGTAGAAAGTCTGGAAAATAAAATTAAGTCCTTTATCAGGCTCATACATAAATCCATTGCATAGTCTGCACCACCCACACTTGCAAATTACTTCAGTGAAACAAGGAGAGGACCACCAAAAAATGCAAGCTCTGAATATTCTTTTAAATGCTACAAGCTAGATATTGTAACAGTTGCACAATATTAAAGCAAATACTTATCTACAGTTGCATTTACTTACCCAATCTCTGCTGTAAATAGGCTCTAGCCTTGATTTGTCCTATCCACCTCTTCATTAAACTGAGCTGCACTTTAACGTATCTCAGAGGCAACGCAACTGAAGTGCAGCAAGCTGCAAGTCACATGGAGGGGAGGCAAAAACCCCTGTGGGCTTGTGGGCTTTAACCCCCCCTCCCCCCTTTTCTTTTTTTTTTTTTATTTATTCGCTTCACATGAAATGGAATAGTTTCTCTGTTTCCTATTACCTTCAATCTTCCTTAAGTTTTTAAATAAGGTTTATTAGTAGCTCTCCGCGGCTCTTCCTAAAGAACAGTTAATGCAAAGAGCAATGCTTCTCTCATTAGTTTGGAGCCAAACAGACGCTTTATTACTTCAAAATGTTTTTCTAGGCCAGGTCATCAAATGAAGCCCAGAAAAGCCATTAAATCATAATATAACCCTGGCTCCAACAACAATCAGCATTCTGCTGGAATTTCCAGGTTTCAGTGGACTAAGAAATCTTATTTGGGCAAATACACCCACCAGATTATTTCCTATTATATAGCATAATACGGATTAAGTAAGGACAAGCCCTCCCAAAACTCTTCCCTTTGTGTTTGTCTTTCCCCCGTGCTCATTACTGACGTTAACCTGTAACCAGATGCTGTGAAATGCCACGAAGCAACAACAGCTCATTTATTCCAGAAGTCTCCTGGCAATCTTGATCTTTTCAAGTAATATTTATTTATATTACTCGTGTCTTTAACGCTGATCACAGCAATCCCCTGTGCATGCCCTTCCCCTCCCAAAGTCATGGCCTTAGTTCAGTTGTTCACAGAAAGTTATCTAGTCCCAGTGGAGACGCCTTTTGGTACCCAAAGCATCAGCACAGGGCAGGTAAACACAACAGAGGACCATAACTCCCAGAACAGCTGCTACAAATAAGCCAAGTGGGACACCAAAGGCCATCTCAAAAGGTACTACACACCCACATATAGGCAACCAAATCATGTCACCAGGCATTGCTAATTAACGCATGTAAACATACCAGAAATTGCTATATCCCAACTTCTTATTGAATTCAGAGTGTAATAAATTTAATAAAGCTCAGAGCATTTCAACAGTCTAAAAGTTAAATTATATACTGATGATCACTTCAATGAAGGGCCAATTACCATTACTGCTATAAAGTGTAAAGCTGGAAGACACACAATGTAAATACAGCATCTATACCATGATGATTAAACTACATATTCTCTTTGATTTACATATTTTTAACAACAAAATTCAAGAAGATGGTTGATAACTTGAAAACAAAAAAAAATGCATTATATGCAAAAAATATAGACAATGCTTGGAATTTTTCTTAAAAAAAAAAAAGAGAAACAAAGCAAACTGTTTAGATTCTCATCTATTTCAGTCTACAAAATCACAGAGAAGATGTACTTCTTGTTATATATTAGATATTTCACCTAACATGAGAACTCAGGGAACCAAGGAAATGATTAGTGCTTTCTCCTAAATGTAATGCATTATTTAGACTTGAAAAGTATTCCTAAAGGATGCTGAGGAGACCAGAAGGATAAATGTCTAAACAGGTACTTCACTAATTCATCATAAATAGATGTATCATATACTGTAAAATGCAATATCCAAAACCTTCAGCTTAGTAGACCCTCAAAATCCAACAAGTGAACCCTGGGAAGTTACACAAGAGGAAGAATCACTGTCCATGCTCTGCTGCTTATACTCCTTTCTTGAGTACCTGCTACTGCTACTGCACTGCTTTGATTCAGTACAGTTTTATGAGCTTTAGGCTAACTCAGTATAGCTGTTCTTGCTTGTCCTAAACTAAGAGTTACTTCCTATAACCTTCTTATTTACCCAGAAGGCATGCTTTCTCATGGATGCCTACAGAAAGCTATGATTCAGTAACTTAAGTGGAATGTTTACAGTGCATTTGTTAAAGACAATTGAACCTGTATGCAGGCATAATCAACATTAAAATGGATTTAATTGTCCTAAAGACTATTGACCAGACATGTAAATTTGGATATTACTAGTAATCTTGTCTCTTTGTATGTAGTCATATTCAAAGTCCTGTATCTTTTCTCCTACCAACCAAAGTCAGTATCTTTTCTTCTATTATGTATTACCTTTTTTAAATTAATGCTCACTGCCCCAAATATTATTATTTATATATCACTCTGAATATAGAGAACTCTCAGCAGACAAGAAGAAATGATATAATACACTGACAAAGGTAGTGTCACACGGACCAATGGAAGACCATCGAAGTAACCTAAGAATGAGGGAACTCTTAAATCTTGGAGGAACTCAGGTGCTAACGGTTCACACGCTGACAAAGCAGAAGACAATTCAAGAAGAATTAAGACAGACAGACAAAAGGCCTTAAAAATAAATAAATCAAGCAGATTTAATTTAGAAGATTAAGTTACTTCGAAAATTTTCACCATTGTCAAGTAGCCAAGAAGAAGTCATTGCTGATTTTGGAAGAGAGAGATATCAAAGCCAGATACTGCAGTATATTGGAAAGCAATGAAATTGAGGTAGTGGGAATAAAAAATGTTTTTAATGCAGTAGGCATAGGGAAAGAGTAAGCATATACAGTCTTAAATGTTGAAGGTAAACAAAACAAATCCCAAAACATCATAGGGAATAAAGAATGTCTAGATAGGAAGAAAAATGTCCCATTACTGCAGTAATGTTCCTGGTCCGTTCAGAAAAATCGGGGGCTTTTTGAATGGGGAATGAAGGAGAGAACAAGAGGACATTGTTCAGTCTTACCACATCAGTCTTACCATAAATTGAGATTTTCACACATGTTGATGCTGGAATAATTTAGCTTCTAAAACCATACACATACTCATCTGTATGTGCACACACACATGGAAATTACTTTGATGAAATTACACAGTCAAGTTTTGGGCAACTACTGCAACTTTTCTTTCAGAGAGCAACTATTAGGAACAAGCTTAACATCTTGAAAGGAAACAAAATTGCCATTAAATTCAGTGTAAATTTGAAAGCACCTTTTGCTTTCAAAGGGGCTAACTTTACCAGTAACATTCTATATGCCTTCAACGCAATAGGTTTAGACTTTCAATCTGTAAAATAAAATCACAAAGAGTTCAATTAAAGGCTATTGCCTGATTTTTAACATATTTCATCATATCAGCAATATATAGGAAAATACAGCTCCCAAAGCTCGGGGGCTACATTTCTGATTTCCTTTACCAATTCAAAGAAAAATGCAGACACTACATTTGCTAATCAAGAAAATAATGGTCTACATCTCAGCAGCAGCAGAGCAACTATTGTAAAGCTTCCTGCAACCTGATAGTCGCATTAAGGCACCTTCTGCTGCTCTAAACTATTATCAGGCATTACACTAATAGCACTTTGTACGGCTGATCTTGAATTGACTTAGTAATGCAGAAACAACACTTAGAATCCAAAACGGGTGGGGAAATGGTTTTCTTGTTCTTTGAACAGATATTTTTAAAATATCTTTCTGGAACTAATGAAGAGAGGGGGGTATAACGAGAGAGAGTGAGAACGCACCTCCGCCATTCCTTAGGGACCGCACTGGATGCCTGGGGTAGGAACGTAAGAGATTTAATGCTTTGCAACTTCTCCATCCTACTAGGCATCGGCAAGTGAGTTTTGGCAAAGACCAGGAGAACATGTTATGCCTCCCTTGCTTTCTGTCTGCCCCTCCATTTCCCTGTCCTCACGCAGGTGGGTCCATATGAATGTGACGGATGACTGCACCTTCATCCCACTGGTGGGAGTAGGCTGCTGGGGTTATTGATGCACCCAGAGCAGAACATGTCTGCAAAAATCACACTGCTAACAACTGGGCAGCTTTCTACAGTACTTTTAATTTCTTGGGATCAGGATACTAGATAAAATATAACAGTACTGTCCCTGTCAAAGGTCTAGTTGGTGCTTTACGGTGAATCGTCACTATTATTTTTCAAGATGAGCTGAGCCAGGCAGAAGTATAAATTACAAAGGGAGAGAGGATTTAAAAGCAAGGCAAGTAATAAATGGCCATTATATTTGCCTGAGTACAATACGGAATTTATAATCAGAACAATTAGCTCGGTCTACTCCACTAAAACGTTGCTTCCCTCTTTTTGCTGGCCTTCTCCTATTTCACTGTTGCCAACCTCACAAGTAATGAAGTAATGTGTGGTTTTGGCCCCCATGATAAAAACTCTCTTAAGAGGGGGAAGATAAGGATTAGTTCCCCACAGCATCCCCTGCACCAGTACACCAGGACAAGTGGGGTTAACTAAAAGGCAGGAGAAAAGTGGTTAGATCACAGAAACAGGTATAAGGTCTACTCTGATTTCACTCTGTAGTAGAATCCAAGTGGGGTAATTAGGTGGCCTTGCCTTATATACCACATCCAGCAAAAATGAAGGAGCATCTCCCAGGATACGTCCGGGCACGCGAAGGACAAGAAACTAAATGGAAGTAGTCAGCATGGATTCACCAAGGGGAAGACATCCTTGAACAACCTGATAACCTATGATGAAATGACTGGCTTGGTGGATGAATAGACAAAGGTGGATATGGTACACCTTGCCTTCAATAAGCCTTTCAGCATCATCACTCAAGATCCTCACAGATAAGCCGCTAAGTATGGGCTCGATGAGCAGACAGTGAGACTGACTGAAACCTGCCTGAATGGCTGGGCCCAGAGGTTGGTGATCAGTGGCATAAAGTCTAGTTGAAGGCCAGTAATTAGCAGTGTACCCCAAAGGTACACTGCTAGTTACTGGGAAGAACAGCTGATACGCCAAGAGGCTCATGCTGCCATCCAAAGGGACCTCGACAGGCTGGAGAAACTGGCTGACAAGAACCTCATGAAGTTGAACAACAAGACTAAAGTCCTGCACCTGGGGAGGAACAACCCCAGGCATCAGTGGACGCTTGGGGCCACCCAGCTGGAAAGCAGCTTGGCAGAAAAGGACGTGTGGTCCTGTTGGACAACAAATTGAATATGAACCAGCTACGTGTACTTGCAGCAAGGAAGACAAATGGTATCCTGGGCTGCATTAGGAGTGTTGCTAACATGTCGAGGGAGGTGATCCTGCCCCTCTGCTCAGCACTGGTGTGGCCACACTTGGAGTACTGTGTCCAGTTCCGGGCTCCTCAGGACAAGAGAGACATGGACATACTGGATACAGTCCAGGGAAGGGCCACAAGGATGATGAAGGGACTGGAGCATCTGACATATGAGGAGAGGCTGAGAGAGCTGGGACTGTTTTGCCTGGAGAAGAGAAGGCTCAGGGGGATCTTATTTATACATGTAATTATCTGAAGGGAGGGTGCAAAGAGAACGCCTCTTTCCAGTGGTGCCCAGTGACAAGCTAAGAGGCAATGGACACAAAGTTCACACAGGGCTCTGTGTGAAGGTGACTAAGCACTGGCACAGGTTGCTCAAAACAGTTGTGGAGTCTCCATCCTTGGAGATATTGAAAAGACATGGTCCTGGGCAGCCTGCTCTAGGTGGCCCTGCTTCAGCAGGGAGGTTGGACCAGATGACCTTTAAAGGTCTCTTCCCATCTCCAAATCACACTGTGATTCTGTGAAAATAGTATCCAGGTAAATCAAGTAATCTAGTGATGACATGTCCACCCTCAAACAGTAAAACAGATGCAAAAAGTATCCAGCAAAGATCACTTTGTCAGAAATCTACAGTTCCCTAAATCTGACCTCATGTATCCAACGTCAACCAACTGCTAACAGAAAATTATTATTCTTTCAAGTATAACTTCATAATGAGACAGTTACAAGAAGCAGGGTAGGAAAGTTTAATGAATTTGGACCAAAGAAGCAGAAATTTATCTTAAATCAGTACTTAAATATAGAAACACCAATAAACCATTCTTGTAAATGTAAACTGGAAACTGCTATATATAGTTCAAGGCCTCCACGTTTCTTTAAAGTCCTTACATGAAGATTTGCTAAGCACGTTACTTCGCACTGCTGTGCCCTTAGCCCCAGCTTCACCAGCTCATGATGTGTCTATCAGATAGGATGGCTTCTGTACTTAAAAGAAAACATTTAGTTATATATTTAAAGGCACTAGGTGCATAGTTATACAAAATAAAACAGCAAGTGACTATTTTTTTTTCCATCTGTAATAACAGATGCTTGTTTAAACATGATGCAGCTGCCTGAAGCCAGGGATCCTTGCTCACTACATGCAGGAAATTTATTCAACGTTTACACCAATGGCTTTGTTTATAAAATTATTTGGTATAAAGAAACTGCACCGAGGGATATTTTTTCAGGTTTCTGCAGGTATTTTAACCACTTTTAAAGCAAGAACACAAAAAAAGGTCAGAGAATAAGTAAGCATATAACTGCAGGAAGAACAAAATCTGGCAATCCTCTTGCAGTAATTCACAGACCAGTGTTCGTTCTCCAAATACCCCAACTGCTTCGTCAGTGCTATACCATGAGTTCAGACAAGGAAATAAAAGGTATTTTTAATGCATTTTCTCCTATGCAGATCTTCTTATTGCGTTTCACAAATGAAAGAAACTGAAGGAAGAAATAGAGGCATTTTCTCTGAACTGTTTTCAAAAAGTTTCTGCTTAAGCTTGGAGTTTGTGGAAAACAAGCTCCAGGTAAATGTAACTAGAATCCAAGTGTACAGTATAGCCCAGAATGGTCACATTTTTAAGCCTCCCCTTTCTTTTTCCTCGTCTAAAAAATGTTCAGCTTTCTTGTAATAGCTCAATCCCGAGCGGTTCATCTATGGATTTTAGCCTTACAGCTGAAATGCTTTATTGCTTTTTCATAATGAAATTTAAAGCTTCAACATTTTCAGACACTCTAGAGAGACAGTGCATCAAGTCAGAGATAAGTAGCTTTAAACTTGAAAGTCACACCCAAAGCTACCCAAAGAACTCTCAGCTTCATTACTTTTTTTTTTTTTGTCACTGTCGGAGGATGGCGGAAAATGAGCAAACGTTAAATGGAGGGAAAAAACCTAAGTGCATCACAAGTGCACACTAATTGCTTTTGTCTCTCCAGCTTTTTTTTCCCTGCAGCATATTAATTTGCTATTTCAGTTTTTGTTTTGTTTCTAGGCTGCCTGAATATAGGAAAAAAAAAAAAAAGAATGGAAAATTGAACAAAATGGAATACAAAGCACTTCCCCTCTCTTTCTGTGGTTTGGGTATTGCTCGGGCTGGGAGCATTAAAAAGCCTCCATCATTTAGAGGCTCATCAGCATCTGTATGAAACAGCAGATAGCTGACAACCAGGGAAAAAACTAAATCCATCCAAGAATTAGCGACCCCTGCAAAGCTGAGTCACGCTGGTGAGGCCAGCTCAGGAACTTGAACTGTTTCCAGCCATATTCTGTCTCCTGGAGATGACAACAGGCCCTGAGATCTTCAAGGATGTCACTCCAGGACCTCTGTCAGCCCTGTGCTGACAGTCCTACAAACGGGGCATGGGGAATACCCGGACATGGCATTTCCCCATCTTGAAACAGTGCCACGCACTGACCCTTCTGATAACACCAAGGGCAAAATTTGAAATACCATTTTTCTAGGAGAAGGATTTGGCTCTCAGAGGAATGCACTTTAAGTAAAGACGTCTACAAATATGTCTGAACTCCCACCATCATCAATATATACCGTTAACAATGTTTACACTCAACTGAAACGCACAGGAAATTTCGAAGTGTACCCAAACCCAGGAAATTACTGCACAGCTGAAGGAAAAATCTGATGTAAAGTACGCTGAGAGCAATCCTAAGGATAGCACCACACTGATATTTCTTTAGTTTGCCTTAGACAAAGAATTTCATAATACTAACATACACTCCTAAACCACACATGGATCACTGTTACTATTATTATTACAATATTAGTATGCATTTAAGATATACCAATAGCCAAGGTTCAAGCAGACTAAAGAGTGTTCACACAAAACTGCATTCAGTTAAACACACTTAACGTGTAATTGAAATTTGTGGTTTATGTAAGTTTATCAAGAAACAGAAATACGTTTCCAAAGAGAAATCTATTCCTTTGGTGTTCCTGTGGTTTATTAAAGGGAGAAGTCAAGCAAGAGTGTCTCCCTTCAAGGGAACATCAGCAGAGATTGCATGTAGAAATTTACTCAAAATACATTTTTTCACAAAGAAATAAAATTGCAGAGTATTCCTACAGAACAGAATGGAAAGTTTAATCATCTAGGCTGTGAACAAGGCAGTGAAAAATGTTTGCTTAGCAATAGCTGAAACCAGAGGAAATCACCCCAAGTCTGGAACAAGCCAAAACCTTGAAGGTGGCTGCTAACGACTATTTGATGTCAGGAACCTCCCAGCACAGGAGTAGCAAGATGACTTCACCAAACGACAAAATAAGACAGACAGTGAAAAAGAAGCAGCAGAAAGCCCAGAAAAGGTCAGTACAACCTTTAGGTGAGTGGTGCTTGGAAAAAACAGGCTGAAGTGTCTGAAAGAGGCTTGAGGCTATGAGCAAAGAAACCATTTCCTAGTGTCCACTGAGATCAAACTGCAGTAAATTGGATTTTGTAAACAAGCAGGACAGCATCAGAGAAATACCTCCACTGGCATCCCTAAGCTTTTTTGCACTTAAATAAAGCTCAGGACCCTGAACTTTGGGCAAATCAAGAGTCAGTAATAAACTGGAATTGATGCTAGATGATTTAAATAGGAAAAGAAATATTATCTAGTATTAGGATAATTATCCCCAGCTTTAGGATCATCTCTCTTTGTCTCTGATACTTGAAAAGATAGAAGACTGGAGTGCCCAAACCCAAAGATGAAAGGTTTTAAACTCCTTTGGGAAAAGGCTCTTCTCATTTCCTCTTGATGTGGCTTGGGGAAGGTTGAGCAGTTCTCATATTCCCTGAAGTTCTCATAGTCCTTGCAGAAAAGCCTCGACAACAACTCCAAAAAAAATAACTGAGTGGCAAGAAAGGAAGCAAAATATGTCAAAGTGTAAGAAATTCCCATTATCTACCCAACATATTGCAAAGGTCTGGCAACACATTCCGTTTTCAAAGCCCATCATGAGTATTAAAAGTTAATTTTCTAAAATCAATTAGAAGGACCTAATCTCATCGATGAGCAGAGAACTGACTGATGTCAGAAACAGCAGGGCTGAAATAAACTGTTAAAAAGCAATAAGTTTTCAGGCCGAGCTGTAACATTTAGCTTGAAAATTCTGATGAATTTCAATAATTGAATTTCCAGTACAAATGGGCAATTTCCCATTAAAAACAGTGGCTGTACAGGAGGATTCAAAGATGAAAAGAATTGGTTTATGATTTAGCCTCCACATAAATTATATTCCAGTAAACTTACAGCCCCAGCCAAGACGCAAGATACACTACATTCAGAAATATGGGTAGAAAATAGGGTAATCAGAGTTCTGGAAGAAAAAAATATATTAACTGTAAGAAAACAATATAAATTTTAACCACAGTTGAAGCACAGCTGCTCCAATGGAGTATTTGGCCTCACTAACCTCTAAAAAGTACCTAATCATCTCAAAATAATAGGTTGATGGAAAAACAGCAAGTATGTGTCCAGTTTTCCAATATCTACCAAAATTTACAGAATATCAGGGAAGTCGCAGACAACTGGGAAAATATTTTTTTTGTTTAAAAATATATTAAGCAGAACCCTCTGTTTTCAGGTCAAAGCAAACTGATAAGTCTGACTAAAAAGTGGAAATCAGAGAAAAATACCCTAACTTTTTGTAACAAAATTGCATTCAGGGACTAACTTTAAGGAAATGCCATGTATCTTTTGTGGGTTTTTTTATATAATATGAAAAAAAATACTTTAAAATAAAATTTAATCCCTTTAAATTAAACTAAATTCAGTATTTCTCTTCCAAAAAGAGAATTTAACAAAAGAGTATTTAACTTCCAAAAAGTTAAAACATCAGGTTGACCCCTAATTATTTTTATTTCAGTCATTGAACCAAAATAGCAATTATTTTTGTGTCCCAGTCATGTGGTGAGATGAAAACCTAAGGGACATAACAACATTAAGATAGAATAATAGGAATTTTTAATATGGGAAAAGACTAATACATAAAAAGCATCTTATTATTCTCCTACATAATTTTGTTATGCAATTCTTAAACTGGAAGAAAAATGTAAAGGAGTGATATGGGAACATTTACAGATAGAACAGAATTTTGATTACTCAATTCCCCCCTTGATCACCAAGGCACTTCATAGTGAGCCAAGCAACATATTAAACAGACAGCACAGTTTCTTGAAAAAGTCCAGTGTTAGTAAAAACAGAGAAATGCACACCAGAGAAAAATCACAGAAGTACAGAAGTATTAATGAATTAGAGAGAGCTCCAAATTAACAGGAAAAGGATCTTAGTATCATTATAGAGGGGGGAAAAGTGCATTGCTGCTGCAGAAAACAGACAAAATGTGGGATCCATAAAGAAGGTAAATGAGCATTAATTTAGAAAATAGTCCCAAATATCCTTGATTTCCTGAGTGGGAAACTGGTCACTTCACTTACAGGATGATGCTGCAGAATAATAGTCAGAGGAACAGCAAGAATATGTAAAAGTATGATAAGAAATGTTTACAAAGATTATGTAGCTTAGAAAATAGTCAAATCAAAAGGAGGCAATAAAAAATATAAAATAAAGAACAGACAGTTGATAGGTTTCTGCTGCCTTTGCCTCAACACATTAGGTGAGAATACTTAATTAAAGCCCAGTACATTAACAGTTCTCCAAGGAAGCATTTTACCACAGAATAAATAATTGGACCCTATGGTGTATATGGTCTATATCATCACTAAAACCAATAAATCAGCAAAATTTACAATATTAGACATTTTTGCAAGCATACCCAGAGCCCTAGTAATCAGCATTACTGGCTGGAATTTATAGAATCATTTCCAGCCAATTTGTAATTAGTAAGAAGTGCAGCAGGCTTTCCAGGATCTGCCTACTGCAGCTTCCTTCCACTGCAAGATGACCACTTTCCAGGATCTGCCTACTGCAGTTTCCTTCCACTGCAAGATGACCACTTTCAGAAGATGCATATTCAAAAAAAAAAAAAAAGGACTTGGTAGAGCACCTGATTCAGAAAGTCAAAACCAGGGGTCTGTATTTTAGGTGTCCTGGATGACAAAGCTCCTATTGTAGCTAAGGGAGAGTCAGTTAATAATTAGTGCAGTCTATACTGAATTGAGCATCTACAGGAATCTACTTTAAACAACTACTAATCTTATCCTAAATACCTAAATTTAGCGGGGTTATAAACTCATCATTGAGTCCCACTCTGAAGTTAGGGCAAGCTGACTCCCCATCCTGAGTATCATCTAGCATGTTAATTTTCATATTGCTGGAATGCACCTTCCAGAATGACAGTGAAATTATTTCCTTTCTTAACTCTCAGACGCAATTAGTTAACAGAATTAATCTAGCCAGGATATTCAGTTTTCTGAATATACATATAGTAAGAAATTGAGTGGCTTTTGTGGCCTAACCCAAATCAAATGTCTAAAGCCAGCTACATGAAGTAATGCCCCAAATCCAGTATTTCTACTCTAAAAGTATTATTTTCCATCACATTTATCACAAAAACCCCATAACTGAATCAAATGTTTCAAACATCAGTTCAGATGGATTAAACATAGATGCTGCCACATGATGCCCTGTGCATATTACATGAAACTCTAGGATATATTTATAATAGCCCAGGGCATTTTATACATCCATGTGGCTCAAAAACTGAAAGGCAGCATGGTTAACATCTACAGAATTTTTTCCTCATCACTGTGCATCAGTTCTTCATCATCAGAAGCATGGCAGAGGTAGAAACCTAAGCCAAAAGCTAACCTGTCAAAATCTCCTTTTATATCACAATTCATAATGACCTACATTGTCCTGAGGAACTTCATTAATTGAATATGCCCGTTAAAGAATAATTTCGGTATTTAAATTCCTATTCCTTTTATCTGTTAGAACAAAAGCATGCCACCAGTGGTCCACACGCCCATGCTTGCATGCTGGAGAGCGCTATTCAGCCTCATTCAGTCTCAAGTCTTGTTTTGAGAACAATAAAGAGATTTTTCTAAATCCACTTGATATATCTACAAGCCATCTATCTTCCATCCCTGCAAACCAAAACGCATAAAGAATTGCGGCTCTCAGCAGAATTGGACACAGCCCCATCTGCTTGCGTGCCATAAGGGTGGGAGACTGACTCATCCCCACAGTCTCCCCAAAGGGGAGGGCAACTGCACTCCTCAGGTTGTGCTGAGACAACATAAACCACCCTCCAAAGCAGAAGCAAAAATGTTCTGCAGAGTACCCACAAAGACTCAGCGCCCACCCACGCCCCTGAACTGGGGTGGAACAAAAGCCCACGTGGCCTCCTGATGTGGCTCATGCACATCTTTGATGGGCTGAATTGGCTTCGTGAATCTCTTCTCTCTCTTCCCACAGACTTAGGAGACAGGTACCTAAAAAGCAAGCACGAAGAATCTGGTCTTGAGGGTCTCATATAAAGTCTCCAAAATCAAGGGACACCTTCTCGTCTATTTAATAGCCTCTTCAACATGCCTATAATCTATTACAAGGCACCATAGTGCAAGCTTGTGCACTAGGAACTATTTATTAGAAATTAGTTGGTTGTTCATCAAAAAGTAACATCATTATCAATAAAGAAAAAACTGAAACAGATGAACTGGTTTAAATTTAGCAGCTTCTCATATTAATTAGCAGATATTTATTTACCTCAGCTTTCCCCTTAACCTCAATTTGTTTGTAATAAGAAAGGAAAAGTAATTCTGGTGAATAAACACTGATATTTAGTTACATAAAATATTCTGCAAGCATGGGCATTACAAATAAACTCAACCTTAAATCTGTGTGTTATGACTAATTTTAGGACTTGAGTTTTAGCCAAAAAAAAGAGCATGGAAAATCTTGACACGCACACCTCTGTCTCTAAAGAGACAAACTAGAAAGGGACAAAGAAGGCATACCAGTAGCTTCTACAAGCCGGGGGTGGGGGAGAGGGACGCTGAGGGGAGGGAGAGGATTTAAGTGAAATGACAAAAGGATTTGTAAAAAAAAATAGTTCATTCATTTTAATTTAAATTTTTAAAAGTGTTTTACCCTGGAAAAATGGTCATTTGGTGTTTATTCCACCTACATAAGTTTGTGTTAAAAATATTCTTTATTGGGACAAAGAAACAAGAGGCATACGTTAACTAGAGAAAGCTGAAGATGTAATTTTTGCTTTTTTAACAAAGAAAATGCTAACAGAGCACTTAGAACATAAAGAAAAAAAAAAAGAAGTAATTTTTAAAAAGGCTGGATTATCTTTTTTTAAGACGGGAAAAAAAAAGGCAAAAAGAAATGTTTCTTTTTATTTATAAGGAGTATTGTTGGAAAGCTAACCACCCACCCCACCCCCCCAACTTCAAACCAGTGCAGGCAAGGCCAGAGATGTCTTACTTCACTGAGCCACGTTGCTGGGAGACTGGGTTAGGCAAACACAGAGAAAGAAGCCAAAAGATTAAGCGAGATGACGACTATTACAATATTTCACTGTCAAATCAGATGACACTTCAATCCAGGAGAGCTATAAATCCAAATAATTTTTCAAAATGAATTTGAAGACTCCTTAGAGAAAACACTGCTTGCCCTAAATTACCCAGGACATGAGAATAAATAGTGTCTCCAAAGCTGTTAAAGCTGTAGCCCTTGAGATTTCTTTTTTCACTACTGTGTTCCCCAGAAGTTTTGATACAGGATACAAAACATGCCTTTGGTGAAGAATGAGATACTGAGTGGCCTAAAGGGTTATAAAGGATAGCAAAACACAAACACTGTAATAAAAAAAAAAAAAACACCTCACCCAAAGCACTTTTCTTCCCCACACAAAATTACATCAAGATCACAGAGAATCTCAGGTTGGAAGGGACCCATAAGGATCTTCTTCCTGCCCCTCGCCAGACCACCTCTAACTAAATGATATGACTAAGAGCATTGTCCAGGTGCTCCCTGAACTCTAACAGGTTTGGTGCCATGACCACTAGGGAGCTTGCTCCAGTGACCAACCACCCTCTCAGCGAAGAACTTTATCCTAATTTCCAACCTGGAATTCCCCTGGTGCAGTTTCTTTCCATTCCCTCACCACCAGAGAGTGGAGATCAGCACTTTCCCCTCCACTGCACCCCTTGAGGAAGCTGTCGACTGCCCTGAGGTCACCCCTCAGCCTTCTACTGTCCAAGCTGAACAAACCAAGTGATCTCAGCTGCTCCTTGTAATTCTTGCCCTCAAGATCTTTCACCATCTTGGTCACCCTCCTCCAGACTCACTCTAATAGATTGATGTCCTTCTATTGAGATGCCCAAAACTGCACAGAGTACTCAAGGCAGGAAGAAGCACTCTACACACCAGTGCAGTGTAGAGTGGGACAGTCGCCTCCTTTGACTGGCTAGCTATGCTGTGCTTGATGCACCCCAGAACACTGTTGGCCCTTTTGACTGCCAGGGCACGCTGCTGACTCATATTCAACTTGCCAACAACCCAAAGCCCCAGATCTCTCTCTGCAGGGCCAGATCTCTTTCCCAGATCTCTTTCCTCCAGCCCCTCATCCCCCAATTTGTACATCTAACTTGATCTTGTTAAATTTCATACAGTTGGTGATTGCCCACCTCTCTGGTCTATCCAGATCTCTAGATGAATGACTTATTTCATAAATCAGTGATCAACAGCAGTTACCAGCATTCTTAGCAGTCCTGGCTAACCATGGAAGTTCCACTCGGCTAGAAATTAGAAAACACAATGCCCATGCATCTGATGGAGCTTTCAGGAGGTTTGCATTGCACTGCCTTGGAGAAGAACAACCAGCACTGGGAACACGGGTCACCTGTGGAATGAAAATCCTCAGGAAAATGGAAAATCTAGATTTTAGTAAAGAATAATGAGATTTGCAGGTTAAGAAAAACGATGCCATTGCAGTAAGGAGGAGAACTCAAGACCTTCGGAGCAACAACTTTACCCACAATCTTCCTCATAGCCAGTTCCTGTTCAAAAAATTTACTTTTGCAGAGGTTAAGAATCAGCAGCAGATGATGCCATCAGATGGTACCACTTAGTTCCAGCAAAGCAGCTGAATAATAAATGGCAAGACCTGTGCGTAAAACATACTTCTGAACTTACAGAAACTCTTTGTTTCTTATACCAGTATCAGAATCAAGGCATGACTGTGAAGGCAGCTTTTCCACGGGACTTGGAAACATATAGATATATGATCGGCATTGAAAAAAATAAAATACATTCAATACGACAAAAAAACCCCAAAAAGTTATTTTAAGAAATTACAACAATAACACAAATACATTTGAATGAATTCAGTGTGTCACCTCAAACTACAGAATAAAATCAAGCTGTACTAAATAAGTACTGAAAAAGTACTAACACTGAATCTAGCTGAGTTTTTAATACCTTGTACCATCATTTTTTGAAGCACCTGTTATCTAACATTCTCATTTCTGCTAAAAAGAAATCACAGAAACAAATTTATCAACAGCTGATGTGATATTGGTCTGATATGTTATGCCAATTCCAAATAAAGATTTTATTTCCAAATAGAGGAAAATAAGAAGCAACTCAGAGGATTCTTGATTTTCTTAGTAACAGTCTATCCACAGCTTTCAAGATCAGTATTATATTGGTTCCATACCGTGAAGCTGTTGTTGACATTTTTTGTGCTTGATTCAGCTACGCTGGCATCTGACAGGTCAACTTCATCAAATATTAGAGACTGTGAACGGAAAAGAACATAAAAATATTAAACATCATCTGAGTCCACTTTGAGGTATGCTTACAGTCTGTGCTTTCATTCCCTTGTGTCCATTCCAATTAGAAAATTAAAATAGAAAAAAAAAAGTGTTAAAAAAATAGAAAACACTGATGATGTGAGAAAACTTCCTATTCAACCCCTAAACACAGTCCTGTTTGCTAAGTGGTACATGAAAGCATAAAATAGTGGCTCCAACATACATATGTCTTTAAAATCTTTTTCAAAGTTTTTTTTTCTTTTTTTTTTAAATAGGTGCAGCTTTGGCATGTCTACTGTGTAGCATGAATGTGACATGAGAGCAAAGAGACTCACACTTAGTAAAATATAAATTAATTAGTTTTAGGATGGAACTCAGAATTCACAAAGTGGAATCTATGATATAGTATTCATACGAGAAAATGGACCTCAAGGGTCTGAAGAGATCCCTTTCACTCCTTTGTCTGATATTTCAGCAAGAGAAATACCTGCCTCTAAAAACATCAACCTCTGGCAAAGGATTAATTAGGTTCTGTTAAACTCGTGGTGGGTTTTGAAGCACAGAAGGGAAGTCCAACAAAAATGCCTCCTTTTTTGAGCAATACCATGCTCTTCCATGCCACAGGAAGGAGAATCAATGCTGGGGGAGTTTCAGCATGTCTGGATTCAACGTTATAGAGTATGTATGCAATTGCCTATTCATTACACCTCATCTTCTCATCCTTATGGCACAGATGATGTTGCCATTCTCAGAGCTCTTATTTGCCATGTTCATTAAGTCTTTATATAAACTGCTTGCGGTAGCACCATGTGCAGAGAAGTGTGACAACAGATACTTCAGTGCTGGGCTCCCTGGAGAGATGATGTTTTCCTTGATTCATCACAGCCACACGACTGTGCGCCAAGCAATTATACAGTCCTAGAAAGAGAGGTCTCCATACCCTAGTAAAAGTTTAAATGAGAAGACCAGGCTACAGAAGATGACAGAGACCTGAAGCACTTCACCAACAGCTCCCACGAGTTACTGCAACCCTGCAGGGTATAGAAAAGTAATGCCAACCGCTATGGAACAGCATAATCTGCTGTTCCCAAGAAGCCAAAAACTTCTTGGTCCCAGCCCTGAGGGGGAGGGAGGAAATGCCTTTCAGAAAGGAGACAAGTATTCCCCTTTGCCCACCCCCAATATTCCCACCAAAAATGTCAATTGATAGGAAACAGCTTTTCCCCTTATATATCAGATTTGGCAGAAAATCTTCTGATCTTTATTTCATGTAACCACTTTCACCTCTTTAATAGGCGTTAGACTAGAAGAGTTTTAATGGAATGCAGTTTGAAGGATAACTTCTAAGCATAACACTATTTTTACCTTTTTTTTAAAAATGTTAGATTTGACTGCCTGAGAGCCATCCCGCAAAAAAAACCCACAACTCCTTCAAATGAATTTCTTATTTGTCTGAACAGTCAAAAAGATTAAACATAACTGTGATAAACTTCATTTTAAAAACAAAACAAAACACAACATGAGAGAAATCAGCAGTCTTCCTTAGTTAAAGCTGATTTAACACACTGTATCTTATATATAGGAATTTTTAAATAAAACAACCACTAAAAATAATTATTACATTGTTATTATTATTACTATTACACTTAGAAATCTAAACAAAATTGAAGTTACAAGTGCCATTAGACACTAATTGCATAGAATTACCTTTGAATCCTTAGCATAGTAAAGGGTACGCCCTCGAAGTTTGAAATAACGCTTTTTCCACCTCTGAAAAGAACTGGTTTGCTTCAGTAGTAAACCTTCTTTTATACTTGTCTGAAAAATATTAAAATACAGAAGACAAAGTAAATACATATCTAAATAGCTATGCATATAGATGAATGTTACACTTCTTAAAATTTATGTTACATCTCATATAAATTTGAGTTTAAATGTGTATCTATTCACTCTAAATTGAGATTAATTCTTTTAACAACCAGACTTTGCGTCGCTACTTTTTAAACAATGGCAATGTTGGCAAAATGATAATTTTATATGTAAACTGAAAAGGCAGTCTAGAGGCATATAATTATTGTGAAGAACACAAAATAATTCAATTGTCTGCACAGCTGCAAACCTACAAATACTAAAGTGAGCAACAACTGATGGTGGCACAATTCGGAAACAGAAAAAATCTAGACAAGGTCATTTCCAGTTCCAAATTTGACTACGTTGAAGAGAAAAACAATTTCCACGTAGGCACTAATTCAGCAAGGCACTTCAATGTGTGTCTGATTCAAGTACACGAATTACGCCTTTAAAATAGAGGGAATGATCCACTATGATGCAAGTCATGCATGACTTCAAGCGCATTGCTGAACTGAAGCCTTCAACGTGAAATCAGCTTACCATTAGGGATAATTATTATATGGAAAGTATGAGAACAGTAACAGCTAGGGATATTTTTATCGAAATATTTTTAGTCAAAAAAAACCGATTCGCTGATCCAAACCTTTCCACTGCAGACTGAACCCTGCCTACATAAAGCCCTTTTCTTCAAATGAGTAAGACACAAATTCGCATATTTTAAACGTGTACGTTGCTTTCACCACTGCATGTGGGATTCATCCAACCGATTACAGAAATTCTCCCCTTAATCAGATGAAATGACATAGCATACTAATTGCACAAGTCTCAAAATTAATTCTCTTCAGCTTTGAAGCACACATAGGGTATGAGCAAGTACATTTGGATATTATATGCTAAAATGTTTCCAGAATATTTCCAATTTGTAGTGCAATAAAGTGATGTGAATCTTATGATTTCTAGACCATGTGATATAAATATCCTTTAAAGTTATTCTAGACCTTTTAGAGACTTAACCAAGACCAGACCTAAAATTCATAAGCATCTTCTTCTGTTATCATCTGTCAAAATTCTCCTTGACTTTAACGCAAGCAATAAAAAAACAGAAAAAGAAGAAATGAGATAATAAATGAGAAATATCAATGTTATGTATCACGCCCTTCATTTAGATACTTGTAACATCATAAACTAAGAATATGGTCCAATGATCACAAAGCAATTGAATTAATGCTCTTGAAAAAGCAACCCTGTGACATGAAACGTTGCAGCTGAAAGTTTGGATTTATCTGCCTCTACTTCACCTCCAACAACCTGGACGTATTCAGTCAGCCCTCCTTCTCTTTGCCAAGGGGTAGCACCTCCCAGATGAAAGGGTCTGCTCATCACACACCATTTTAACATTGCTTGAAATTATCTGACCAGATATTAAGATAATCTTATATATATAGATATAAATAGATTTAATCAGTTAACGAGTACAAGCACTTATTCAAAGCTGTTTATTGTAGCCACACAGAACTTTTATATCACTCTCTGAGATTTTGGAAGCTCATCACACGGGATGGGAGTAGATGACTTGTGTGCTTATCAAGGGTCAGGAGATGTAAGATCAGAGAAATTCAGTTCCAAGGGAACAGTATTTCACATACATGGCAGGCACTGACTTACTGGAAAAATTTCCAAAATGGGAGGAAATCCACATTGCCTAAAATGCACTATGTGTACTAGGAGACACAGCACATACATTATACTGAATATTTTCAGGAATTTTAAAAAATGGAATATAAATCTCCCTAAAGCTTGAGCTATTACTCACCAAATAATTAATCAACTCTTCCATGTAATTTTTTTGACTATATAAGCCATTACCCCTTATTTCTACTTATGCCTTAAAAAGACCAGTATCCCTAAATCAAACAAATTCAAAATTAAACCTATTTTGCCCATGAGCTATTTAACATTAACTCCCTAAAGTTGGCAGTAAATAACCATGCAGGCTCTACAGAATGTATTTTTTGTATCAAAATGTTTAAAAAATACTGAAGTGATAAATATTTACCCAAGAAACCTAAGCACTCCATAGAACCATAGAATGGTTTGAGTTGGAAGGGACCTTAAAGGTCATCCTGTTCCAACCTGCCTGACATGGGCAGGGACACCTCCCAATAGACCAGGTTGCTCAAATGAAGTATTTACATCTGAAATTTACATTTTAACAGCAACAGATGTACTGGGCTGAGGTTTAAGCATCTTAAATAGAAAATTCCATGGCTGCAGGCATGAAAACTGAGCATAAAGCGTTGGCCCAATATCCTTAATTAACTTTGTATAGTCTTTAAAATGTGCAGAAAACTTCTAGCTGAGTCATTAGGTAATCTGCTAATAATGCTTTCCTGAATCTACACACAAGTCACAGCACTTGCAGTAATTTGAGATGAGAAGAGACCTCTCAGACTGTTGAATTTAGTTCCATATTAATGCCTACAACCAGGTCATGTAAAGATTTTTCAAAAGCAATGATCAGGATATACCTACACCTTAAGAAAGAGATCGGTACCTTTTCCTCTCCCAACAGCAATTAAGACAGTGCTCTAAGATCTTGCTGTTCTGCGAAACCTTCTCCTAATTAAGCTCAGCTGGACATTAAATCTGAAGCATAAGCAATAATCACTGCCAGTTACATTAACTACTTTCCTACTGTAATTTAGGAGAAACAAGAAATGCACATCCCACAATCCCACACTACTTCTCACATTTACAGAATCACCTCTTATCTGCCAAAACCTCTGACTTTCCCATACAGAATCTTGTATCATCTAGTAATACAACATCCCTCCAGAAGTATTGGACCATAATTGGAA
>JAOTQQ010000001.1:174106250-174134611 GCA_026546715.1 Gallinago undulata | reverse complement strand
TCCATGTCTCTCTTCTACTGAGAAGCCCTCAACTGGACACAACACTCCAGGTGTGGCCTCACCAATGCTAAGCAGAGGGTTCACCTCCCTTGACCTGCTGGCAATACTCCTCCTAATGCAGCCCAGAGTACCGTTGGCCTTCACTGCCCCATGGTCCCTCTCTGCTAAGATGCTTTCCAATCAGGAAGTCCCCAACCCAGGAACAGGACACAGCAATTGCCTTTGCTGAAATTCATGAGGTTTCTGTTGGACCATTTCTCCAGACTGTCTCTCTGAATGGCAGCACAGCCACCTAGTGTATCAGCCACTCCTCCTCATTTTGTATTGTCTGTACACTTTTTATGGGAATGCTCTCTATTATCATCCTGGCCATTATTTAAGATGTTACAAAGCACTGTCCCCAGTAACAATCCCTGGGGTCCACCAGTAGTGACTGACCTCTAACTGTACTTTGTGTCACCGATCACAACACTTCGAGCCTGGCAGCTCACCCAGTTTTCTGCCCATCTCATCATCCATTTATCCAGCTTGTACTTCATCTGTTTGTCTATTAGAGTGTTTTGGGAGACAGTGTCAAGTCTTGCTCAATTAAAGATAACAACCTCTATTGCTCCTCCTCATCCACTGAGCCAGTCACTTGGCTGCAGAATGTTATCAGGCTGATAGTTTCCAGTTCATAAAACCACGCTGACTAGTCCCAATCACTGTCTTGTCTTTAATGTGTTTGGAAATGGTTTCCAGGATTACTTGCTCCATTATCTTCTAAGGGATTGAGGTGAGGCTGACTGGTCTGCACTTCCCAAAATCCTCCTTCTTGCTCTTCTTGAGTATAAGAGTTTGCATCCTTCCACTCCTCAGGAACCACCTCCAGTTGCTATGACCTTTGAAACCTAATGGAGAATGGCCTTGCAGTGCCATCAAGCAGTAGGTCCCTCAGCACCAAGATGTGTAACCCATCAGGTTCACTGGACTTGTGTACATGCAGTTCCCAAACTTGACCCTCCTCCACCTAAGGTAAGTCTTCTGTGCTCCTGACTTTCCCACTGGTCTCAGAGAGCTGGGATTGCTGAAGGCTGCTCCTACCAGTAAAGACCAAGGTGAAGAAGGCACTGAGTAACTTGGCCTTCCCCATGTCCTTTATCACCAGGTCCTCTGCCTCATTCAGCAGCAGGCACAAGTTTTCCCTGGTCTTCCTTTTTCTGCTGATGGACCTGTAGAAGGCGGCCAACTTCTTGTTGGCCTTCACGTTCCTTGCTAGATTCAACTCCAGGTGTGCTTTGGCTTTCCTAATCCCCAATCCTGCCTGATTTTTTTCTCCAAATTCCTTCTGGATCACCTGCTGCTGCTTCCACCTTTTGTACGCTTCCTTTTACGTCTGAGTGTTTTTTCAGAAGTGCCTTGTTCACCCATACAGTAGACTGCTCTTAAGATTGTAAGACCATCACAAACAGCCAGATTCTGACTCTCTGTCTTTCACTCCACGTTCTGTTAGTTCTAAAAGTGAAATTCCTTGTAACAAAACCACACTTTCTTTCTAAGTTTGCTTTTACATCATTCCTTACAAATGTTATTAAGGCGTGCCTTGCACAATTTCTACCAACCAGGATTTTCTTATACGAAAGCCTATCAGTTCTAGACCCAAAGTGACACCAAAAATTCCAGTTCCAGTTACTGTATTTTGATTAATTTGGAGTTATTAAATTTAGTAATTGGGTATTTTATAGCTTGGTGCATTTTGGAGGAAAATTAAAAAAAAAAAAAAATCAGTTTGTGATACAGTACCAAGTAAGTGCCAAACAGATCTGAAGTTTACTTTCCAGGGCAATACTAGTCTTCTGTAATCTCTGGTAGGTGACTTATTCATTGCACCCCAATTCTGAACAGGCAGAAAAGAAATAATACTTCTTCACCTCCAAGGGATGATGCTGATACATTCACTTGTTTGGGCAGCTCCATATCATAGAATCATAGAATCATTTAGGTTGGAAAAGACCCTTGGGATCATCGAGTCCAACCATGTATAAGCACTACATGTGTTCCTACTGACCCACAATAAATTTAGGAAATCGATTATTACCACAAGAGTGTTAATGAATTCCCTAAAACAGCAAGGCACTTTTACTAAAGGAGAAGGTCTCTGCTGTTTGTAGCGTTTCTCATGGTAAAACCCAATTTTCCTTCCTGGTCTTTAGCAGCATCCCCAGCGGAAGCAGAATTCTCACATTACAATGACAAGAGGAAATTCTCTGAGATGACCAGACTGGAGAGCAGAAGAATAACATTCATGGGACCCTCCCTTCCCCTCTGCTTACTGACGGGAAATAAGAGCCTGTAATTACTTTTGAATTCACGTTCCCTTTGTGACCAGGCTCATTCATGTACATGCTATTTTCTCTCATTCAGAAAACACAGTAAGGCTTCTTCCAAAATACATGTCTGCTCCCAGAATGAGGCAGATCAGCAATTCTCAGAGGTTTATACAGCATGGCTCATGCTTTTCTATCCATCAAGGAATCTGTCCTTCAGCTCTATGTAGGCTCTGGCTCTTACTGTGTGTCCAAACCCTTGAGTTGTGGAATACAACGGAATGCCTCACTGCAGTCCATGGGAAAATCAGGGACTGGATCCTCTTGAAACATATTTCTGGACACATGAAGGAGAAGGGGGTAACTAGACCCAGTTGCCATGGTCGTGCCAAAGGTAAATCATGTCTGAACATCAAGGAAACTTTTCTAAGACCCCTGCATAGGACAATAGCACCTCCCATCCCACTTGCTGTTTAACTGCTCTTATTGCTAAAAGGTAATAAATGTAGTCAGTTGCTTTTCTTATTTTGGTGACTTGAGCAGTTAAGTATGGACTTTGTCTTTTCTGTTTTAAACAGCTGGATTGCATTTTTTTACATTTAAACAATTTAAATTGCTAGTAATGAAACAGCCCTAGTATAAAATTAAGTAGAACTAGAAACATGGAAGTAAATGTGCTAGAGTAAAACTTAACTATAGTTGTGATTGTTCTTTTTGTTTTCATTGAGGGAAGTACTTTCCATGTAAATAAATTCCCAGTTTTATAAAACCTGTCACTTTACATAACCACAGTGTAAGGGGATTTGGCACCTTGAAGGTAAGAGCATTTATTTGTTTTACAGTGTACTTGCTTTCACATCGTGATGCAAAAGCTACTTTCCAGGGGAGCTAAAAAAGGCAAATTCTCTTTCAGCTTCAATAAAACCTAAAAAATATTCTGACATCTTTGTTTAACAATGTATCCTCTAAACCCACTAACAAAATCAGAGACTCATAAATCACCTAGAACAGACATAAAAAGATCTTTTAGTCCACACTCTCCCCCAAGGTAATACTAACTGCACACAGATTTGCAGAAACAGGTTATCATCTTACTTAGGTGTCACATTTTTTCATTTGAAACTTTTTTCCGGCTCGTTTATTAGCAGAAGGCCACTATCATCCAACATCTGCATCAGAAGACAGAAACACACGAGCAGCAGAGGCACTGCATCTCGTAAGCCTGCATTCATTGCTTCTGTAGAGTTAATCTTCACATGCCCAGCTCCAAATCACAGAGTCCCTACACAGAACGACGGGGGATCTAAAATTTGGCTTTTCACATGACCTGACTGTCATTACAAAAATACACCATCCTTCTTTCCTTTCTATTTAAATGAGGTCTGCATCTGCCTTTGTCAGCCATCCTTAGACTATTCCCATACGACACTTGCCTAAGATGTTCTTAGAGGCCCCAGTTACAAAGATCCTCTACCACTAAAATGTTTTCCCTTGTGTAAGCTTCCCTTGTTGCACTTTAAACTCATAAAGTGCCGTTGCAGGGCAATGATGCAGATGTAAAATGTCAATACATGAACTCAAAACTCAAAGGCCGCTCCTAATTCAGAGTACTTTGTAAGGAGAAAAACAGGGAGAAGAGCATTCACTTGATAGGATGATTGTTATTTCTCTTCACTTGGCGCACTCCAACTTTCCTTTGTTCAAATCACACTTGCTTTTCACCAGGAGAAAACATTATGAACACGCAGTTACCAAATGAGTCATAAGGTTGTTCTGCATTTTGACCAAACTAACCAATTTACATCTAGAAGTATTTTTAAACAGAACAAAGATGGAGAATTGCAAATGCTTTTCCACAGCGGATATAGGTTTTGAAAGTCTTATATCCTGCTAAGTGCTAAGATTAGGCTTAGCATACAGCCCTTGAGGTAGATCTGATTATGCTATGTGAAACCTCTCAATGAAGTACCATCTTCAAGAACTTTTATGACCAAGAAGCTCTCCTCTCCTCTGGGATGCAGATCAAGTGTCCTATTTATTTCATTGGCCTTTCACATAGAAGTGGAAAGCATGGAAAATATTTTTTAAAAATAGATGTGGTAAATCAGATTTCCTCTTACATTTCCTAGTCACGTTTCTTTGGTATCTACTGTCTTTTGTTTAAAATACTTTTAGTCTCATAATTGCTTATTTGTGTTTAATACAGATATTATAAACTTTTGAGATTCATCCAGTTGCTAAGTACTAAGTACTTAGGGACCGTCTGTAGCTGCTATCTTTTCCCTGTGATAAAGCTGGAGGACTTTGCCAGATAAACCCTAGAAAATCTTGTCCATGCCATCTCCTATGCTGTTAAATTGTTGTTAAGACAACACCATTAGGAGCTTCAATGACTGAGGCACAAGCACGTGTATTTAGGACCAGTAATTCGGAGCACAAAGGCAGGGCAAGTGCTCCTTAGAACTAAACTCACCGAAACTTCTGAGCTAGAGCATCCCATTTTCTTCGCATGCCTGTGCTGGAGGCTGAGTTATGTTAGAACTTTCTCCATGCATAGAGGAAGTCAGAGAAAAAAAAAACACTTAAAGTCATTAAAAATATATTAATCAGATCTAAGCTGTGTGATGAAAATTTTAAATCTACAGGATGATCTTCAATTTCCATCCAAACTAGATAGGCTTCAAAGAAAAGGCTAGGTAATTATAGTCTTACGGTATCTTAATTCCAACAAAAATAACTGTAGCTATTTCCTATAATGCTTTTCTTTTTTAAAAAATAAAAGCCCCTTCAGATGGAATATTTTAAGAAAAAAACTTTAGTCCAAGATCTCAGCTGCACAAAGATACTGTGGGTTTATTAATTGGTTCCAGACAGTAGTTAGAGGTGCTAATCACAAGGACCTAGATGAGAGAAAGGCGACAACAAAGTCAAAGCACCCACATCAAGTGATTTTTGAGTCATCTGAACTTATCACTCTCACTTCTTCCAACCAGATTCCTGACCTGGTCTTATACTAGCAAGAAGTCTGGGAATAAATGCAATTAATACTCTTCCCCCACCCACCCCTCTTTTTTTTGTTGTTTTGTTTGTTTGCTTGCTTGCTTGGTTTTTATTTGTTTTTACACCAAAGAGATGCTCCTCAAACAGTTAAACCATATGCACACTTCCTATCTTGCTATGCTAGACCCACTGATTCATCTGGGGAAACAGAAAAAAACAACCTACACATGCTTATTTATACGTATGACACACGGGCTTTATTTACCTGGGCTGAAACTACCATCACTAGCAATTCTAGAGACACAGCAGTTAACACCACAAAAAAAAAAAAAAAAAAGGATGTTTCCCGCAATCTAAAGCAACTTTCAAATCAGCAGTGCTGATTTTAAAGCCTTTCCACTGATTTATCCCCTCAGCTGCCAAGACTGCAAGTGTTCTCCTTTAACACCACCGCTACTTGTGGATTTTCAGGTCGCTAATTGAAAGGTGATCAACCAGTGAAACTGCTGAACAGCAGCCAGAGATTTCAAGAAGCATTTGATCGAGCTTCATCGAGCAGCAGCCTCTGAGGGTGCTCATCTGCTCTACAGTTGCGCAAACTGACAGAGGATTATTCATCTAATGACGTTGTAGTCGCTGCTTTCAAACTATCGTTCAAGACGTTGAACAGGTTTTCCACACACAATACGAGCATACAGCAAAAACGTAAGGTATTTTGATTACAAAGGAGGAAATACTTCTCCCCAGACTTTTTTTCTCTAAACTACAAATCAGAATCCCTTGGAGACTTTCACTCACACTTCAAAATGTAGCTCCATACCCTCAGAAGGAGCAGAATATATCAAGGTCTAGGCACATGTTCCTTTCCATTAACTGGTGTGGTAAATGGCCTGTCAGCACAATACCATGGGCGTCATCGCCAACAACAGCCTTAAATCTCTTTATTCTCCACTGGAAGTCATGGTTTAATTTATATACCCATTAGTTAATGAAGGTCTTAAACTCACAAAAGAAGCCCGTGGGGGAAAACGCACAGACAGGCGCTGACAAGCTAATAGATGAGGAGAACAACAGGAGGCCTTGAGGTAGGTTGGTTATTGAAGGCTAATGGGCTCCTCCATCTTCCTTGTGCCCACCCCATCTATCTGGAACACAGCACGAGCCACAGAAGCCCATTTAATTAATGGGCCCTGCTACACACCAGGCCTTTTGCTTTTTTTCTGCTTTAGAAACTGGTTGTGTTAGAATTCTCAATGAGAAGGCTGAAGATCCCTTCATGTTTTTTCTAATACACCTTAAAGTTGATAGAATGAAAATACTAATTTTCTGTATGTAAAAAAAAGTTGGAGACAAAGATCAGGGAAGTTGTAATTTTTACATTTCCAATAAGGAACATCTTTTTGTTTTGTTTTATTACTTATAATACTCTATTTTAAGACTCAACTTCAATGGGTGGGAGGTTAATGAGAACATAACTACAAATAAATATTCTGACACATGAAGCATAGTGACTGGAGGGGGGAACGGTTTTCTTTGCAGGTTGGTAGCGTGTTTTTTAAAGAACTTTTACAGTCATTTTACTTTCTGCTGCCTTAATCATCAAAGATGAATGCAGAGCCTACTGTGCCTTAGAGCATCCTTTTGGTGCCATTTATGATTGGACTAAAAAATGTGCTGAATCTGGTCCAGGGCACAAAACAAGGAGTTACTACCCCAAAGAGCCTGCAGCTTTAAACAATCCAGATAGATAGAAAAAGGATGCACTAAGGCACCCTATGGAAGGAATATGTCAGTTTTAACTCAGGAGCAATAACATTTTTACTACTGTTTGAATACCAAAAGGAGACAAAGGCATTTAAATGAAGAGAGAAAAGTGGCATGATATGCATGAAATGAGAAAGAGGACCTTTAAAGCAGCACTGACATAAAAAAAAGGACAAGGAAGAAAAAAACAAAACAGGATTATTAAATCTAGCATCAAAACCACACGTAAATCTGCAAGGGTCATTTGCAGTGTGAGCCTACATCCTCTAATTTACAGTAACCATTCACATATGCTATGAATAATCAAGAATTATTCATATGAATAATTGGTGATTGAGAAAAACCACACTTTATAGCCTCCAGTTAAATTTGTTAACAACATTTGTTATCAGTTGATACACAGTGTCACTGAAATCCTATAATTAAATTTAGGTGTTCAGTTCACCTGCCTAGAAACCTCTTCAATAAACAAATGGGATCAATATCGAAACAGAGAGAATGTGCACTAACATTGCTATCAAGAAGGGGGGACTTCTTTCTGAAGAAGCAAGCCCCAGCACTATTAAACTGGAGAGGGATATAAAGTACATCTCCTCACTTACTCGAAAGCAAAGTAGAATGTTCTTGTTCTAAGGAAACTGGTTCTAACCAGTTGTCTGAGGAAGATCCACAAAAAAAGTATAAATACAACAAATTTTAAAATTACACTAACATTTCTCTAGTATGGAAGAGAAATAATCTCTGAGCAGAGTCCAACTGGAGTATAATTCAATTATATGTTAACATATAGCATATGTGTTTATATATGTATATATAATTCAAACATGTTAATAGTAAAAGCTGGGGGAAAAATTAAAAAGTGGAAACCACTTTATTTAAGAATAGATGTTGGATAATACTAATACAGAAAATGTTTATTTTCTGTCTCTTAAGAATGATTCGTGTACTGTTATCTACAAATTGGGATTTGAATAATAAATGATGACCTCTGGTTGCCTTTTTGTGTTTAGTGAAGATTGAGACAGGTTCTTGAAACCAGCAGTAAAGAAAAAGCCCTCTCCACCACGAACTGCCCTAGCATACGCGGTGTTAAATTTTACATAAAAGATGCAACAGAGTTATTCTGGGTCTGGATGGTTGGCAAAAACTGTAATTAGTCCTAGAAATTATTTGCTATAATTGTGCCATAGGAGGAAGATAACATGGAAGCTATCAACATGGAGGAACCACACATTACCTTTCCATGGGACCTACATATAGGTGAGAAAATACAATCCCAATAATGAAATGAGTCAGTTTACAACACAAGACACAAAAATAGCTCCACAACCAACTTGGTACTCAGTGTAAGGAATTCTGTCAGAATTTGACAGAATTTAGATATGATAATGATAATTTTGACTTCAGAGGTACATCATTAGCATGAACAAAAATAATTTAATCTTTTGTAAATTCTAAATGCTATCACTATGAAATAAGAGTTTCCTGCAATGTTTCAAAAAATACATTATTTATCAAATTTATTACATATTGCAATGATAAGAGATTATTAGGAAACAATAAACATGATTTTTTAATTTTAATGTGAGCATTTCACACTCTGCATAATTAATACCTGCCTATATACTTCCTAAAAAGAGATCATAAACTTGTTTATAATAAGTAATTCCGCTTTCTACAATAAATAGATGAGTCATATAAATAAAGAGCATTTCCACATCTTCCTAGAAGTTACCTATTGCTTTGAACCAAGCATTTCTTTCCTTAATGTTTCTCACATATCCTTCTGAGTACTCTTGTTCTTTACACTACTCTTTTCCATACCAGCATGTCATGGGTATTTCCAATGCATAGACTTTTTGGACATAAAAACTACTTCGGAAGTGAATACTGTGAATAATAATTTAATACAAAACAGCTGATGCCAATGGAATCTCATGTTAATCTTCCTTATACGTGTTCCAATTTATGTTTCACAGGTTATAACAATTACTTTAGATTCTATACCTGAAATTTCCAGGTGTTATTTCTCTAATGAAACCATAAAAGCTGTTGGAAAAGCTGGTTCTAATAGTAACTTCCTAAGAACACTGACTTTATCACAGCATTATATGTAAAGGAGAACATGTACTAATTTTTATAATCCCCCAATACTCTGCATTTAATGTCTTGAACAAATATCAAGATAAAACACAAACACAGCGTCCTTCTAAAATTGGTAATTTTCCTTTTAAATGAAAATAATCTGCAAAAACTTTTAATCCTTTTTATAAAAATTGGATTATAGTTAACGGCCACACGGGGGTAGTAGTGTGATGGTAATGCTCGGCTACAGTGACCACAGTGTCTGTGTGAAATGTGTATTTTTGATTCTTTATAACATATGTACTTTAACTGTAGGAGGTACATACATGTGGCCAATTGCAGTATCAAAATCTAAAATTTGAGAGACTCAGGGAAGAACTGTTGTAAGTTATCCTGGCCTTCTAAGAAGGATTTGTTGTGGAAAAAACAAATAGTTAAAAATCAACATTTAGTGAGAAAATATGTAAGAGTTTTGGCAGTCATTTAGCAAAAACTGACATTTTCAACCCCTAAGTTACAGAAGAGTAAACATTTTTGCTAAGGCAAGTTGGTAAGTTATCAGTAGTCATTTCTGCCCTTAAATACAGATTTGAGTTTTCTATACATAAAGAAGGCTGCTCAAGCCCTGCTCTTATAAAAAGAAAGGTTAACAACACTAAAACTCTTTTTGTGCAAAATAGGGTCAATCTTTTTCTCTCACTGGCTGATGTAACTAACTCACAAGAGTTGGTCGTGTGAAAGTCACTTGCCTTTTTTAAGAATATAAATATTTATTAGATTTGTACTGCATGCAAACATAAGAGGAGAAAAAAGCAAAAGTGGTTACTTGCTATATAAATAGCTGTGAGTACATACAAGATCATACAGTTCAATTAAGCCTTTATAAAAAAAATCGGTTTGCTATGATTTGTTCTTATTCAGCTACGTTGATTCACAGACTTTTTATTATTTTACTCACATATATTCTATTTTTGATCTATAATAACATATATTACAAACATTTATTATTTTTTTTTAGACGTATGGGGTCCCAAATGCATTTGTTAGCATTGTTACCCATGGTCAGAGACTGGCAAGAGAATGTAGGCAGGAAAAGAAAGAAGTCTTGAAGCTGGCAAGCCAAGCTGAGCTACAGGCCACCGATTTCTTCCTCTCCAACCTTTTTTCACCCGATGCTTTTGCAAGTAATATGTTGCAAAGTCAATAAACTCCAGCCTTCCCACCATCCGTGTACAGTCAGCATTTGTACTAAAATGGAAAGAAGTATTGTTAAGGGCTTGCCCAGACTTGAAAGTTGATGCAGATTATGGGAATGTTTGACACTAAAGCGTAATAGCCGGTCCATAACCCAATGTGCAGTCACTCATACCCTCAAGCAAAAGCATCACATTCCTGTTTTGCTTAATCCCCAGTTAAAGAACAACTTCTTCGTTGTCAGGATGATTCATTAAATCAACAGCTACGTCTGAAATAATTCTTCAACAGAGCAAATTCAGCTCTGACAACCCAAGGAAAACACAGGAAGAAAAAAAAGGTCAGGATGGGGTAAGGCACCTCTTGGTGAAAACAGAGTCAGGGTGTACAAGTGAGGGCAGCAGCATCTTCAGCAGTTCCCACTAAATACGACAAAATTCAAGAGCATAAAACTTATTTACCACATCAAGTCCCTCCAAAGAACAGGAGGTTGCTTTTAAACAGGAATCTCAACTGCCTGGTTAAATACAATCTCATCTCACTTTATATGAATAATGTTACCTTTTTATAATACGATATTATATTAAATAGTATTAATTAAGATGATACTACCACTGTAATAGCTAAGGGCTTCATTTGTTAGGAAAAATCCTTTTTCCTAAGCCAGATGAGGCTGAGCAGTTTGTGCTGGCACAACTATGTTCAACAGGCTTAAAATGACCATAATCAAAGGGGATTAGAAAGCATATTCTTGTTTTTTTACTTCATATGTTTGCTAAATCTTTTACAAAACAGTTGCTTTAATTGTAAAATATGGTAGAGTCAATTATTACCCTTTGTAAAGCTCTCCACAGTGCAGCAGAGAAAGACATTGCAAAACAGTAATAAAACAGAAAAATGCAACTTAAAAAAAACCCCAGTGTTTTAAGAACATGACAAGTACCGAAAATTTCTTAGAATTCTTTAAAGTACTTCTGCCCTTTCATTTGCAACACTCAAAGCTTGCAGGCAGTAAAAGAAAGTAAGAGGAATAGTGTATTTTTAGGCTGAGCTGCTGATATGTAGAAAACTTAAGTGACTTGTGTAAGGTCACGGTGAGTCAGCACCAACAGAACAGTGAATCGAAATCCTAATGCCATTCTCAAACTACTGGATTGACTCATTTCCCACATCCAGTTACTCTGCTTGGATTTTATGCAATACCCTGCTCAAAGCATAAAGTTGCTTCTGTAAATGGAATTTTTCGTGTTACAGCCATGTCTTGTAAATCAATCAAGGAAACATTTCATTACTTTTTAATCAACTTCTGTGATCTCACTTCCCATGTCATACTGTATATCCTTGCTTAATGCTACATAAATGAGTCAAGTTGGGCATTCCAGATAGTTTCAATGCATCTCCTTAGGAATATGTTTCTACAAAAACCCTTGATCACAAAAAAAAGTAAGTTAAAACATGGATATCGTCATAATTGTAAATCAATGCACAAGATTCTTCTGGAATCAATTCTCTGTCTTAGAGAAGAAAATAACATACCTCAAGCCTTTTTTCATACAAAATGACCTGATGATTTCAAAATTCCTAAAGGTAGGAATAAATGATCCTGAAGATCCTAAGAAAGTTAGAATCATAGAATTGTCTAGGTTGGAAGATACCTCTCAGATCATCTAGTCCAACCATCAACCTAACACTGACAAAAAGCACGACTAAACCATGTTCCTAAGCACTATGTCTACCCGTTTTTTAAATAACTTTAAAGTTACCTCTCCTAATCTCATGAAAGGTCCGCTGCAGAAAAAAAAAGCACTTCAGAAGTCCGAAAACCAGTTTAGCTGGGATCTGATCATTGAAAGTTCCGGAGTTACCTGCTGAAAAGAGGGCAGTGTCTTATTCTGCCTCCAATTGTTGTGGACAACAGATCTATGCAAATACCAAGGGCTTCCCTTCTGCACTTTATCGAAATCTGTAAACCTGTGTGTTTCAAACTTCATTGAGAGGAGAAAGAGCTGCTTCCCTTGTCAACATTAAGAACTTTGAGAGAGTCAAGAAGAGAGTGTCATAAATACAGCTAATCCCTTCCTCTACAGCAGAAGATATGGAGGTATCGGGGCTGGGTGAAGGCAATTCCATTTGGTTGGTAGGTACCCAAAGGATGTGCCCAGCCAGGTTAAGAAAAAACCCAAAACTTAACTCTGAAGAGCACCAGGGAGTCAGATAGCCTTTTCTGGTATCACCTCAAATGCTGGCATTTGTCAGTCACATTTTAATTTCAAAATTGTTTTTCATCTCTTCATTCACAAATGAATCAAAAGGAAGCGACAAAAAACTCAGTTGCTAATATATTAACTGCTGCCTATAGGAAATAGTTGAATTCTTATCATTCTGTTGCAATTTCTTCATACCTCCCAAGGCTGCAGCAGCATAGACTATCAGTTGCATTACAGGAAGTAGGAAAGATGTGAAATTCTGACTGGAGATAGTCATCAGACAAAGATTTCTTAAGCCGTATGTTACATTTCTAAAATAAAAGTCAGATGCATGACACACCTGATTATGTTAAGCAGTCTGGAGGCTATGAAATGGTTAGTTGACTGTACATCCTTGTGAATGTGAGGCCCTAGAGGTATGTGAACTACCTGAAAGACTATAAATAATCAATATCTTATATTTGTTTATATTTACATAACATTTAAAAATATTTAAAGCAAACTCAGTATGTGAGAAAATTCAAAAATATAACACTAAAGAAAGGTAAAGAACACAAGATCTGGAATAGAGATCTTGGTTATGGGGTCACTAGATGCCCTTCCTACACATCACCTCTTCACCCCTCGAAAGCCACCAATGTGAAACTTTCTGTTACCAATTGCTCAAAAGCTGGAAAATGAGCTGCTACCCAGGAGCACATGAGGTGTTATGGGTTACTCCTTGAAAAAGCAGAAAACATTGAAAGCCCAGGAAAAAAAAGAAAAAAAAAAAAAGAAGAGAAACAGAAGAAACATCTACTGACAGCTTCCACCAAGGTTTTTAAGACAACTATCTCAAAATCGCTGCCTTCTAGTTGCATTAGAAAGTGGTAGAGCTGCAATGACACGTGTCTGTATGACAACAGACTTTTACAGATGCTGTGAGAGTCAGACAGATACATTAGCAAATTGAATTTTTGCCAGCCTAAATTATATAGGTTGCCTGAAAAATTATCATTTGTACTAGGAAAGAATTTTAACACACTATACTATAAAGCTTCTAGTGGTCTTTTTGCTAGAGTTTAGATTCCTGATGAAAAAATAAAAGTAATCATGCTCCAACCCCACACTCACAATGACACAAGTTTTTCTTGGGTTTCACAGACCCCAAACCTCCGTGCAGATGCTCAAACACTGGCTCAATGAATTCCACAAGAGCACTTGTCTAAGCCTAACTCTGAAGGAATCAAATCCAAAAAGGTTTTCCTAACTGTCAAATTTGACAAATTAACGTCAAATCTATGTTAAAGACAATATCAGACTGCATACTTCACTCACTTCATAATTACAAAGCTGGACAGAACAAAGATTTTCAATTAGTTTTAGCTACCAACCAAATTCAAGACCTCTACATTCCATTTCCGGAGAACTCCAATATCAACTGTCCACAAATCTTTAAGAAATGCAAAGTATTTAGTGTGAGAACATAGAAATAACAAACTCCTGAAAATGCTAAGCCAGACAGTGCTCTTCCACGCTGCTTTCTGACACACAGAAAAATCTCCATTTTCTGGCACATCAAAAGAAACTGATTTTTGCAGTTTTCTGCTCTTGTTTCTCATTTACCCCAATAAAGTAGATCCCTGCACTAGGTAAGGCTAGTTAACAAAAGCCTTCAAGCTTGTAGAGAACGTAATTTTTTCCACTGATGTAACTGTCACGTCTCTAACTGTGGAATATATAAATCATTACTGCCATCAGAAATTTGAATCTCCATCTACACACCAAAATGAGGGGTGCAACAGCTTCTTTCCTAAATCGCTTCCTCCAGCTCTGCTTGATCCAGAATAGAGCTAGATCTACCTATCACTGCTGAAATAATATATTCTTAGGATATCCATCCTCCCCTTCTGCAAGTAAAAGGAATGCCAATTGCAACAAAAGGGCAGAGGGCAACACCAAGTGCATCCCTTCTTGCGGAGGGCTTCATATGAAGTTTGCTGAAAGTATTTTTCAGCAGAGACAACAAGAATAAGGAGGAACTACATTTGAAGTAATACCACTTTCTCAAATTGCTACATTAGTCATAACAATAACATGGAACGGCAGGTCCCTAACACCATTTCTTCAAATTTTACAAAACTGCGTGCCTATGGTACTTCAGGAACCTAAAGACAGATATTACAGGTACCTATAAATTAAATTCATATTGCAATGTAAAAGACATTCAATAACTACATTCACTGTGTCCTCTCCCATTGCCTTAGAAAACAGAAAAAAAATAGATGTAAGTAGTTCCTCTCCACATGCAAAAAACAAACTCAGAACCACTCCCTGCTTTACAAACATTTTTTTTCTGATTAGTTCAGCCAGAGCACACCCAAACTTCGGCCACACTCTCCCCAGCACCATGACCTCTCACAACCTTCCTGGTAGGCTTATGCAACTGGGAAACCAACAGCAATTCTGTGCAATTTGGCTAATTTCAACCCATCAGGACGTTTTAAATTAAAAACAAATAACTGTTCCCAAATTTAGAATCAGCAGGAAAAAGTGATTCGGAAAATGAGTATAAAAGCACACTGAAAATTCCAAAGGCTCTGACATTTTTTTCTGTTTTTCAATCAAATTCACAAAAGCATTTTACTTCAGTTAATTGCTCCTTTCCAGTTCTGAAATAGAGAACATTAGAATTCTGTAACCTGTTAAAAACAGCAAAGTCTGGGTGCTAAATGTGCGTTTCTGTCACAATTTCAAATGAAACTTTCACCCCACTGTTGCATTAATCAGATGCTTTATGCCAAATTATTACTTCAATCAATCTTCAGAAATTGCATTTAATCAGTTTTACTTCAGCTTAGTAATATCCTTCATCAGAAGACCATTTAAAAATTAGTTATAATAGCTCCGTACAGAAATACAGTCTTTTTGAACATTTACACACAGACTCGAAGGCTTAGTAAAATTGTTACGTATACATGAGCTGAACACAGAAAATAGTTTCCAGTGTCGCTGAACTACGGCAGAAGAGAAGGTTTCCATATGGATACGTGAGTGTGAGCTTGTGAGCACCAGTGATACACAGAATGCTTTCAAAAATCTTCTACGCTGCAAGCGTATCTACGTAGAGGGGGCACATCTCCATCTCCTCCTCCATAGGTGATATGGGGAGACCAGATTTTTTTCTGTCACACCAAAATAATATCTCCTCTTTGTGGCACACGTGTCTTCATCTGGGATCAGCAGGTTCAAACCACCCAACAAAGAATAGCAAGCGGGAATTGGGACAAAAATCACTATCTGTAAACAACTTCATGGGAAGCTTGAGGAATTGCACACCCTGTACATGCTATTGCTACAGAAAGCGGGGAAATTATGTTTTTAGGGAAAGGATGAAGGAAAAAATCATAGCCAGAACATTCCTCATTATATCACACACAATGATCCTTCTTCCAACAAGGCAGATGAACAGGACAGAACAGTGAGTTTTCCACACAGCCTAAGAGGGGGAGCATGAAAAGAAAAAGAAAGGCCATCATCAAATTGGTTCTAGCTAAGTCATCTTACCGTGGCAGAGATAAGATCTCTGGCAAACAGCTAAATTTTGCTGTATTTTTCTAAAAATAGCAGCCTGCCTGAAGCACTGGGCAGCTGAAAAATGAAAATGTTTTCTTGAGTGGAAGTGACTCCAGATATGAGAAACTTGGCTTCACCACAGCCTGGTTTACTTTCTGTCTCCATCTGCTGGTACGTCACATTGCCATGTTAGATAACTCAATATTTCAAAACTCCCTTAAAATGTCTTTAAAATATAATAGAGTGGTGCAGCTCCCACTAGCATCAGCAGAATAACAGCTAAAATTTTATGGGGAAAAAAAGTCCATTAAAAGTTTCACCTCTACAACCGCGTTCAACATCGCTTCAAATAGAACAGTCAACAATGGATGCCTGGATGTGAAACGAATATACAGTCTCCAAATGGTTCATTGCTACCACATTTAAGTAATGATTTACTTTAAAGAGAGTAATGAACATACTTTCCTTTGGTTTTTAGAAAAGCTTTCACTTTTGCTATCTCTTATCTTCTCACATAGCTAAAAACGATTTAAAGAAAATCCTCAAGTTTATACACTGAATTACCAAATAATAACAAAACTGAAACTTTTATACACACATACAAAATAATTGTTTGAAGAGTGACTATAAAGCACCACTGGTCACTGCTTTACTGTTACTTTAGTACTCAAATAGAAATCCCTGGCTGGTCCCTAAAATGCTCTGTATTCCCACTCAACCTTTGCAAGATAAAAACCTATGTCATAAACCTCTTCATAAGCAACTTCCTGATCATGTTAAACTGACCTTAGATTCATTGCATCCACATTTATCGAGCACCTATTTTTATCATGACCACGTTTATAATAATCATACCAGGTTATGGGAAGACAATACAGCAGGGAAAAAAGGAAAAAGAAATCAATACACTCAATAAATACACATTAATATATCCAAGGTATCCACTGGAAGAGATGCCAGCTTGCCATAAGCCTTCAGTTGAAGCTGCAACTCCGAAGTCACTAAAAATAATGTTTTCCTTTGGAAAAATTGATTTTCATTTACAAGCCAGTCATAGTAGTTTTGCATCAATCCAATTACTTCACTTCAAATTACTGAAAGACAATATAGTACGATAATTACTTGGGAACAGATAGGAAACTAGGCAATTGGTGTTTAATACAGTGAAATAATTGCAAATTAAAAATATAATTTATCAAGATTTGCCTTATCTGTATTCAGTTTCTTCTCAGGGTGTAAGGCTTGGTTCAATAGTCTTCATATTAAACCAGAACTGCAGAGAGGAAAGTGTTTTTAAAAGGCTCCATCCTTTTAATATAAGAAAAAAATATTACACCTTCTGGTTAAGATAATTATGCATATTAATTTCTAACCACACGGAGTGACAAAAAAAATTTAACAAATATTTACTCTGTCATCCTGACAGACAAGTAGAGCATCCATTTTTATATTTTACAATAAAATATCCCATGTTAGTTTCTCTCCTATTACATGACAAAAGGCTGGTGAAGCCTTTAGAAAAGCTGAAGACAGTTGAACATACTTCTCAAAGCACAGCTCAGTGACAGAGAGGGAAGGATGTGAAAATCCTGTTTCTTCTGTCTCCTAGTGGCATTTTTCAAGAAACTGAGGCAGGAGGCAGTTTTATTTTAAGATCTGGATCAATTGCTCAGTTGGTGAGATAAGATTTACCAAACCATGAGCCTGCTCATCAGCCAGCACGAGATCTGGCTGCCCACTTTGCCATCCAGACCCAGCTTACTCAAGCAGTGACGGGCCCTTCGCAAGACAGTGTTCATTTTCAGAGAGAAAAGTATTTCTTAGTTGCTCCCCATTCCCTCCCCAACACCTCTGCAAGACACCAGGGCAGGGATGCTGCTGGTGGCCACCTCTGAATAACATTCCAGTTTCTGATGCAAGCTTTGGAGAAAAAGAGGCTTCTGAAGGCAAAATACCCTCCTTGTAAAAAAAGGGTTGGAATCAAAAGCCAGGCAAAACCACTTCTTCTATCAAGCAGAAGCCATTTTACTTAGTATTTGCAATGCACATTTCTTATTTCCATCCCAGGTACCCAGGAAAAACACCTGTAAGGAAATAGTGGCTGTATCACATTGATAAAGCCTGCAGTATTTAAATCAGGCAGCTGGCAGCCCTCCACCTTCTCACATGGCGATGGAAAACTCAAAACTACCTGTCACTACCTGTGTCGAAATTCAGAGGGCTTTGCTTAGCATTAGCTGGTTGTTGCAGAAAAGTTAATGCAAAAAGAAGTATCATTTTTCAATTCCTACTTACGTAAAACACATACCCTTTGACAGTACTACATTAAAAAATGTTATGCCAAAACACCTCCAGAAGCTACAGAGGACCAGGTTCTTCAAATCTGACTTTCCCTTTTGCAGATATACCCGAGAGAATATCATATCCACATTTTTTTGTTTATGATTGCAATATTACATATACAAAGGAAAAATAGCAGGTTTCTTCTTTGTGTTCATGTATCAGATTTTTGATGGCTTTGGGGAAAAAATGCAAAAACTTCCAAGAAATTTCTAAAGAGATTCTCCCAAGTAATAACCTCGGCAAATAAAGCCTTATTCCCGAGTATGCATAACGACTTGGTAAAATTAATTACTTTCCTTTTTAACCCATTAATCATCTGGGTTTCATTCTAGAGGAAGCCCAGAGTTTCATCTTCCTTTGTACTGCAACATTAAACCAAGAAAATTGCCAGTGGCAAAATAAACATCATAATGCTTCATGTAAGGTTTCCAAGATTCTGATGGGAGCTCTGTACAGAAGTATTTCTGTACTCTGGGTTACGACATTCTGTTATTTAAATATTAATAAAAGAATGATGTAAACCACATTAGAAAAGAAAACAAATCTTTTCAATTAAGTTTATTTTTAGAACAAGTCCTAGGATTCTGAATACAGCAGCGTTTTCTGAACACAGTGTTTTTCCCTTAAGATTTCTCACTGGCAAGACTCCATAATCTACTCTGTTTGGTGGTGGGAGGTGAACTTTTGTAGAGAGAACAGAGGCAGTTTAAAGGGTACCTCAGAACATTTCTAAATGGGCAGTCAACACACTCAATAGCTCCTAGAAATTTTTAAACGGAATAAAAATTGCGATTAGAAGTAAAATTCAGAATTTTTCGTGACATGGAGCACCAAGTTACAAGGAGTTTTTTTCAAGAGTCTTTAGTAAACTAAACTCTGAGGGATAAAACAAAGAATATTAGCTCACAGCACAAGAGAAATAGGGCTAAGCAGTGCTGTAACAAACCTAATTTCTTCACCAGACTGATGCAATCTGGCCTCAACCAGATTGTATTGTCACATCTCTATATGGAAAAAAAATAAATATCAAAACCTGGTTTTTTAGGGGAAAATATATTTCTTTTACATTTCTGGATAGTAGCCAGCAGCACAGGGCTATGTCAAGATGATGGAATAACCCAACCTTACATCTCTAAGCATCACGGTCACAGGAAACAGAGGCCAAGGCTAAAATGTGACCTATTGTGGGAGGATTTAGTTAATCTCAAGCTTTAAGTAGAGCAATTTCTTTCTTAAAAAAAAAAAGACATTGATAAGTTAAGTACACGGGTCAGACTATATTTGTTTAGTAACCATAAAATACCCACTCACACTTTCCATGCCACACTTCCATGAGGGGAATGATGTACATGCATCTCTCTCATGTACATTCCCTCAAAAGACCAGTCAGAAATGAGACGTAGCTCTGAACTTTCTTTCTCAAGAACAGCAAACACCCCCAAGAAACTCCCTGTCCTGTCACGACCGATTGGCAAAGGCTCTATTAGAAATGGGATTTTTTCATTCCTATGAGAACACCTGCTGCTGATGGACAGCTGGTATTTTAACACAAGTATTAGTAGTGCTTAAAGCTTAATACCAGGCTTTTCAACAGAGGACGTGAAAGCGCTTGCTGACACACATTTACAAACTCATTTAGCAGAGGATAGGGGGGAGCAGGGACCCCGCGAGGAGAAACAGCCGAGTTCGTGCCTAGCGTAGGGTTAAAGAGGAGGGCTGGCAGGCAGGAACAGAAGGCAGCTGCCAAAAACCTCCACTTCTCCGCTTTACGAAAACCATTCCTCCCCTGCGGCCGCGCCGCTCCCAGCGCCCCGTTAACTGGAGGTGCAGGCGCGGGCAAGCACGAACAGAACGTGGCTCCGTAAGGAGAACCATAAATACTGCGCTCCCAAAGAATGCGCAGAACGTATAAATACTCCCAACTCAAAACAATCTGTCACTAGCGACATAAAGAGGTTTCCTAGGGGGCAAAAATTCTGTTAAGGGTCAAGCAGGCAAAATGCCGGAAGTGAAAAAAGGCAAAATAATCATAAAAAAAAGAATAAAAATAATAAAAAATATATATATAACTCACCCCGAATCCCTAAGCCCCTTTTAAGTCTACGTAATGCTCATGATTCACATAATCACACTTCTGATTACACTGACGTGCTGAGGTTTTCTTGTTACTTGTTTTCTTGTTACTTGTTCCAGCTACTGTGCACTGAGAAATCCAAGCATGAAAAACAGATACAAAACAGGTACATTGGGACTTAAGGGAAGAATTCAGTGTTTAACATAGACCTTTTCTTTTTGTGGGTGTACCAACAGAAGAGGGGTTGGATAAAGAGTTGAATTTTTGATACACCCATGGACTTCAAGAAAGAAATAAACAGAAAAACCTCATATTTAACAATACAGATCTTAATACTCAGATACATCACTGAGGACACTCCTTCCAGGAATTCTAGTTGTCCCACACAAACATATCTGGAAACATTACATCAGTAAACAGTCATGGTATTTAACAAAAATCACAATCCCATCTAGTAAAGATCAAAGATAGGGATAAATGTCAAAAATAATCATAATAAAAGCCAGGAGGAACTGGTTTCATAGCTCTTCATAGGAACTATATAGCAGCAGTAGTATACAGTCTACATACCTTACATGCATGTATTTCCCTAAGGGGAAAGAAAATAGCAACAGACGTGACACTGGACTTCATCATAGGTCTGGAAGATAAGTGAACAACTAACAAACATGGGGACATACAAAAAAGAAGGAGAATTAATACCCTCTCACAAAAATGCCCAAAGGGAAGAGCAAAGTTCATATAACCATATAACTGCAAACAGTCCAAGCCTGGAACACACTTTGAGACAAAACCTCACATATATATGCTTCAAATAGTACAGAAGGATGCAAGTCCACTGTACAGGTCTGCACACCCTGCTGATGTCTGATCACTCACCGCAGCACAAGAGCAATTAACGGGGACAAGCAAAATCAGCAGTTTCATGACAAACTATGGAACCATGCTGGAAGGCAAAGAGTTTATGTCCCAAAAGTTTATGTCCTCTTGTAGCAGGAGAACAAGAGGTAAAGGAATAGACTTTTACAGATACTGAAAAGTGTATCAGCTATCTTAAAATACCTATAAATACCAAAACTGATATAGTTACTTTTTCGTACTTTTGAAAGTACAGTACCTCTTGCATTTCACCCCATCAGTCAGGACCAAAGATAAATAAGGAGCACATCCCTACAGATTTGAAATCCTCTTACCCGAAGTACCACGCATCTCTAAAATTTACATTCATTAAAACACATTGATCAACACACGTTTTACCAAGTGCCTGCCTTCTGCCCTCCTTGCCTCCACTAAGCGTGGAGAGGGACATACAGGAGAAAAGTTTTCTCAACAGAAACTGTGCCTTTAGGTGAGAAGTACCCAAAAAGTGAAAGCTCTTCTGCCAAGAAAACCCAAACTAAACCCAGAGCATGACCCTGATAGGTGACACCCTCCATAGACATTTAAGCTGATGGATTAAGAAACTAATTTCTCTGGTTTGTGACAGAACAATTTATATGAAGTATTAAAGCTCCAAAACATAACTGCAAAAAAACCACCATCTGGTTCTTCAGGCTCCTCCATTTCCAAATAGTATATAGGGGGCTAAAGCTCTTGTACTGCAAGTGTCCAGATTGGGCCTAGCAGTGAGCACTGCAGATGCTCGCTCCCATCAAAACATGCCTGGGATTCTCATAATACCCGTGAAGAGTCCGATGTAGCAAGTGCTGTCAACATAAATATGCTCAAAATCTGCACCGTACCAACAGGAAAGATGTTTTTGCAAAAGAGCCATCACAATCACTTGTATTGAGGAACATACAAAAGGGCTGATGGTCCAAGTAGATCACAGTTAAAAGTGTTGGCCCACAATGCAAGAAATCTATGCTTGCACTCCATTCTTCAGCTAGAGGGGGCCCAAATCCATATGTCTCTTTTTGAAGACAGTAACTTCACTAGAAGCTGTTCAGCCACGAAACAACGCTATACTCATCCTGCTGAAGGGGCACCACTCCACAAAAAAATAATTAGCATTCAAATGGGTTTAAAAAAATCAAGACTCCATGCGCCAACAGACGCTTCCACAGAAAACATCAGACCAAGGTTCTGACTTCTGCTCCGTCGACCATTTATGCGGTGTATATTATACAGTCGCTGACTAAACACAGCTATGGGTTGGGTTTTTTTTGTATTGGATGCATCACTCTGTGGATTTAATAGTATGATTTTCAGGCCATAACATCATAATTATGTCTTTGCCACTTAACTCTTGAGGGAAGTAAGCATAATGTCTAAAACATAATCAGAGCAAACTTTTAAACCAAAATCTGCATCTCTGAAGTTATAAGAAAGCCAGTCATTTCTGCTGGCTTTGTCCTTATTTTCCTTCTATTTCTGCAGAAAAACGACCTCGGACTGTACTTCCTATCCAGAATCGGTTGGGCAGTGCTGTAGTACCTACAGAAATGCTACTTGACCTCTATTCAATCCATAAACTTTGACTCAGTCCCCAGAAAAAAAAAAAGGCAGTTTTATTTTCAGAATGAAATAGTAAAAATCTATTTTTATAGATGTATTTAGACCACAAAATCTTGTAAATTAGCATCTCAGTTTTACATCTGTACCTTTTTTGAGTCCCCTGTCACTATTGCTCTTATGCCTTCAACAAGCCAATTACCTTAAAATAACCACCAGTACCCCAAAATAACTATTTTTGAATGTGTAATACTATGTTTGACACTCATTAGCCAATTAATATTCTGGTTTTAGCACGTCAGTTTATAATTTTTCAAGTCTATTTTAATTTCTTCAAGTACTTTGGTTGCTGATATTTCGATCTGTTTAAAATGGCCTAGTACAGAAAAAAATAAAATAAAATTCAACCCCCTTCTACCAGGTTAATGCTCTAATATCTAGGCTGCAGATAATCCCAAATAGACGCTTTCATGAGTTACCGTGTCATTTAGTGCCAAAGCAAGTGAGAGGACTACATTTGTTTAAGACACAACAAAAGCACATGACATCCTGTGCTACACATCCGGATACTACTGTCATGAACAGGGAAGTAATTTTGAGTACGGCTGCCAAATTACACTTTTTTTCCAGCATGAAGTCCCAACAGGGAGCACAGCTTCTTCCTTTTCTGCATTGATCCAGGAGTCCCAAAGGCAGACACAGCGACCTGTTAAGCCCGGATCTGATTCAAGGTCCTCTCCAAGTCAACAGCAAAAATTCCTTTGTTTACGATGGGAGGAGGATCAGGTTCCCAAGGAACTCACCGTTCAGCTTCCCTTGTAAGAACCTTTTCAGCCCAGGACCTACATGGCTTTTCACAGCATCCTATTTCATCTTCCTCCTCCCGATTCTCAGCTCAACTTACTAACAGAAAAATCTCCAAGCCTGTTTGTACTCAAATGGGCCGCATACTCCATTTAGATACAAATTTGGGAACATTCCAGAACTTTATGCTAACTCAGACACTCATGAAGAATTAACCATCTGTGTTACCCCATCTGTTGCCTGGTGTACCTCAGAGCAGCCCAAAACACAGTTTGGCACATCTCATTTTCTTGCCACCTAAAGTCAAAAGGTTTTTGTTTTTTTTTTTTTGTTACAAAAAGCAATGCGAGAGACTAAAAATCATACATTTTTCTATACTTTGGGATAGGGTTGGCTGTTTCAGAGAACGTTACAAACATGTTTTTGTTGGCAACTTACTGGTTTTCAAATTGCATTTGTTAAATTATTGTTAGTCTGCAATAACCAAATAAAAAGGAAGTTTTCTGTATTAGAACAATGAAGAAATGTAAAAATAATTGTATTCAAAAATAACTTTTTTTTTTTACTCTTTCTTTAAATAAATGGAGACAACAGACCTACCACACGGCATATTTAATAGCAGTTTACATGCATTAACTCTTACGAAGTGAAGTAACATCTATCTCCTGAAATAAATTTTCTCAAAAGCTCCTTCTAAACAGCAAGCAACCAAGGCAAAAATGCTGATCATAAATAATGAGTAAACACTATTACCCCATTATGTTGTTATTTCATCAATATTTCTGCCAGAAAGACGGAAAAAAATTGCACCAAAATACAGTGATATTATACAGGTATCCAGTGACTGTATCATCTGGACTTCACTTACATTGTAGATAATAAATATCCACTGTGGCATCTTGGTTTCCACTTATATTGTAGATAAAAAAATGCTGATATGTTTATGGAATAGTTATCCTCAACAGAATCAGATCCAATCCAAGAACCCCTGAGAATGTCAAATTCTGTGTATTTGGTCCTAAAGAAGAAAAATTTCACCAAGAGCTTCTGCAATCTAGATTAAGGTTTCACATTTTGCATCAAAAATTGACAAAAAGTGCAAATAAGGTTTCTGTATTCCACACCTATTTTTCTTAGCCTGTATGTATCTCAGTATTTCTAAAATAACACCTCTTACAAATGCTCACATGGGCAACTGCATTAGAGTCAGCCTAGAGGCTTTGGTGACTCTTTGCTAATGTCATCTCACAGAAGAGGAACCTAAAAGACACAGTGGGTGGAAACGCACTTTATACCCTGCCCGATCTTACGTAAAAACTGAAAGTAAATTAACAAGTACAGATATCTTACGGAATATAGACAGTACTGAAAAAATATGAATTTTACAAAACACTATAAGCAGCCCAGGAAAAACAGTGTGGCAAAGGCATGACTTGTGAATCAGGGACAGGGACTCAATTCCCACCTGCCACAGACTTCCTGATGATTGCATTAGGCAACTTTTCATTCTTCTTTTTTACCTTCATTTCAGTCGGAAATAGCAAAAATACTGTCTTATTCATAGAATGGGGAAAAGATAAATTTAGTTCTTTTGATGAATCATTCAGACACAATAGCCATGGCAGTCATTCTAATATCCAGAATAAGTTAGACCAGCAGGCGTTACCGGCAGAATTTTCAAATAATCTTTATGCAACATCAAATTATACTGCAGTCTATCGAACAATGAGAAGGGAACCATCTATTCTTTTAAAGAGCATTCACATCGGATTTCCAGATAAGATAAAAGACTGTATGGCATGATGAATTTAACACAGTGTTAAACAGTACATTGCCCTGTTAAATGTTTTTAAAGTACAGCTACCTAAATAATATAAGAAAGTGGGTTTATACTTACGTTTTCTGGAAGCATCTAGAGTCAGTTCAACACTTGCACAGGTGGCAACAGCTTCTTAATTCACTTCACTTGCCTACCAATGTGGGAGCACTGCTTACCTTTACACAAAGGACAGAGTATAACTCTATTCACAGACTTTCTAGAGTAAAATACACAGTTTATTTCTAAATATAAAACCTTTCTCTGTGTATGTTTAAAAAACTTTACACAAAGCAGACAATTTTGACCTAAACTGTTTAGATAAAGAGGATGATTTTAGCTGCAGGAACCCTAGAAAGAATGTTTTGAGACTGTTTAGATGAATACCTGCAAAGTTGTTTGAATCTAATCAGAAATTAAAAATATAACAAGGCAAGATACTCTAACCCAGGTAATAGAAAGAATGCAGCTCAGATGATAGACAGAATCTCAGAACAGACTTTTAATCCAGAGTACTTGACTTAGGGGTGTTCCCAGTAGTACTTACAGTTTAATTTAAAGGGTTATCTACACTTCAAAAGTGAAATCAGTCAAGTTAACCTGCAACAGTCATCTGAATTTACAATTTTTTTAGTCTAAAACATCTGACTTGTTAGACATGTCATTATATCAATTTTGATATATATATGTGCGTACTTTGACACTGAAGTACCTTCGCTGACAACTTCAGCAAAATAATTGTATGTCTAACTGTCCTACAACAATGGCTGACTGCCTGCCAAGTCCTCCAGGTATTAGTCCTCATGCTTTTCGGGCAATGTGGACAGCCCAACTTTTTATCTGAATATCATAAAAGCTAGCGAATTTATATATCATGTTGGGTCACCACTGACCCAACGTTAGCTTGCTATTTAAGTGTGAGCACACAGTTAGTTGGTGACTATTTATGACACAGAATTCATATGCAGTGTTATAACCTTTTTCATTTGAGTATCAACATGGCCTCTTGACCACTATGCCATTGGGAAGAAGTGTTTGAAAGTCCATCTGTACTCTGTCCTGCTTTGTTGATAAACCTCCAGGTCACTGTGTAGGACCAGTATACTCAAGTACAGCCCCATGTCAGTGGTTTTCAACGTTTTTTGTTTGTTTGTTTGTTTTTTTGTTTTGTTTTGTTTTTTTACCTGAAGGCCCCCAAAACAAAAGAATAAACCCCTGAAAAGCAGTTTTACAATTTCTGACAACAGACTTGGCTTCCTCTATGACTTTTTGGAAGCCTGTGTCCCCAGACACAAACTAAAAAATGCTGGGGTTTTGAGAAATGCACTCCAAGAAGTCAGACGATAACATTTCACTTTCCAATATGGCTCTGGGTGCCGCAGTATCTATAAGACTGTAAAAACACCCCACTGCTCAACCAGTGCATTTTCTGGGAAATTCCCCATCAGCCACCAAAACAAAATTCTTGGATCTTATTACCAAGAAAAACAAGAGACATAAATCCATGAAGGTCATGGATTTGAGTGTAAATGCTGGATGACAGAACACGGTATCAAGGGATACGACTGTGAGGCAGACCATTCATGAAGTTCAAACATCACATAAGCCTACTTCTTATGGGTCACCAGACTAATGCAATAGGATCCAGATTCCATTTTTTTTAATTACATCAACTCCAAGTCATTATGTCAGTCATTCGCCCGAGAGCCAGCATTTCTGTTGTCATAAGACAGGTGAGTGTAAGCAGAATCGGTTTCCAACTCTTTTTCTTCTCCCTACAGCTGCTGATACTTCCTTAGTATCAGTTAAATCATCTGTGAAGAATCAAAGATACTCAAAGAATTCTTGGGATCACCAGGGAAGGAGAGAAACTTTGACGGGCTGGGTTGCCAAAGGAGACACAAAAGAACAGGCAATTCTCACAGACATGATTTTTGGAAATGGAGGACCTTGGCTAGATAATAACAAGAAGTTCATGTGGTTCGTGATTGTCACATACTTTAGATGTACTCTTGCAGTCTTCAGTCTCTCAATACCCTGAAGTACTAGACATGTCCCTTACAGCTCTCCAAACAAGTCCTCTTCTAGGTATTATAAAACAGATGCAGACAATAAGAAATTCCCTTTCCTCCCTTTAGCCATTCCTGCACTGCTTTAACGCTTTTACCTTTCACAGAAGGCTCTGCCATCATGGACCTTAACAGGCACTCTATTAATATACTTATTGTGTAAATCTCACGTAAAGCATTCCAACTTTGCACAATGCACACACCAGCATGGGCAGCCTTGCCAATAAGCCTTCACACACAAGCAAAGCAAGATGTTTCCTGGTGTGCAATCCTTGGAAAAAGTCCCTCCAGCTGCCCAAAAAGTTAATTAAACAGATCTTTATGGTACCCATCTCTCCGAGTATCCACAGGCTTGGATTCCTTGTTCTTAGAAAAGTCTTATCAAAACAGAACAAAAAACAGGCAAAGGCAGATATTTTTCCTCTCCTTAGAGCACGGCCATCAGATATCTCAGTTTGCCTTTCAGTTTCCCAAATGCCCATTCTGTTTTAATTCCACTACTACTACAAAGATAGTTGCAGCACCTTTCTCCCACCCACGTCCTCCCAAAAAGTCCATAGAAGCAAAATTGTGTAGCTACAAAAGAAATCTAAACCATTCAAAAATTTCACCTTGAGATTCCTTTCCAGAAAAAGATATGCTGATGATGCCAACAGAATTGGAAAGCTCGGCCTTAATATCCTATCAGTA
>JAOTQQ010000001.1:174087948-174106150 GCA_026546715.1 Gallinago undulata | reverse complement strand
TGAGATTCCTTTCCAGAAAAAGATATGCTGATGATGCCAACAGAATTGGAAAGCTCGGCCTTAATATCCTATCAGTAAAACTTTCCATATGGTACTCCAGCTTGTGATCAGGAAAGAAAAGTATCCTTTGATAACAGCACAGGCTTCCTCAATACAGTTGCTCTGAATTTCCCCCTTTCCACAGCAGCAACCTGGTCAGCTTTTCACCAGAATCACATGGGAAGTAAACTAGACATGTCAAGGTGAAAAGTCTGATGCTCCTTGTCTGCCTCGGAACATTAATAGATAGGCTGCTTCTGCGTTTCCAAGGCAAGATCAGATATCTGGGAAAGTGTTTCTTTAGGCTGTGAAAATCTTGTCACGTTTTCAGGACTATCCACTCACTGCTAATAGTCCAAAGCAGCATTCACCAGAAAAGCTGCCAGACCTCTCCCACTCCGGTTCTCACTGCAGAAGTTGAATTAGGAATCATAGCTGCCTGCTTAAAATCAGCACTGAGGAAATTAATGTGTAGCTATTTCTCAGCCCCGATGGTTTTTTACCCACTCGAGGTTCTCCCTCTACCAGCCAACAAATGTTACGCTGATGACTTAAGTGTATATTTGAATTTTTAAAGTTAAAGTTTCATTAAAAGTACAACATAGCCCCTAGCCAAAGATGCATACTAGTTCAAAACACATCCACTCTGTTCACACCAGTGTTTTCTACTAAGATCAAATATAGTGATATGAACCAAATTTAAAATTAAGTGAGCAGTGTCACACAGGATTGGTTCAAGTTCAGCTACATTGTTTTGAAAAGTTGTTTTCCATTATTCTGTACAATGTCTCTGAAAGTCCAGACATTGGGACTTTAAACTTCTGATCTTTTTTCTGGGTTTTTTTTTTTGAGGATAAAAGCAAAACTAATCTAGAGTCAGATTTGTTTTTAACAAAGCTGTACTGAAAAAAAAAAAAAGATATTTTAAGGACTGGATTTACTGGACTCATTACATTAACTTTGACCAGAATATTCATATAGTGTTCAAATTCTTCAGCCTTCAGAGAATCATCAGATCAAAACTGTGTCTTTTACAAGGTCTGTAGTTACAGGACAAAGGGTAACCATTTTGAATTAGAAGAGGGCAGGTTTAGACTGAATACAAGGAAGAAATTCTTTTTGATGAAGGTGGTGAGACACTGGCACAGGTTGCCCAGAGAAGTTGTGGATGCCCCATCCCTGAAAGCGTTCAAGGTCAGGCTGGACAGGTCTTTGAGCAACCTGCTCTAGTGCAAGATGTCCCTGCCATGGCAGGAGGGTTTGACTAGACGATGTCCCTTTCAACCCAGATCATTCTACTACTCTGTGATTCTCCTAAAACTGGTTAAAGACCTGCCCAGCTCCTCCACATCACGTAGCTATGGGAGGTATAGTTCTTTTATCTACTACATAAAGGTTAAGAACAAGATCAGAGTAACAAGGGGAGTGAGAAGACTAGGCCAAGGAGTCTTTCAGACCTGAAAACCCACTCTAAAGGTCCCCATTAAAATTTTTGGTAAGGTGTGGCTGGATTCACTGGTCATTCCAAAAACTGAGGAAAAAAAGGAAGAGCACTAAGTTGATGTTTTCTCTTAAATGCCTTGACAAAATTTCTTCAAAATACAGTAGAAAATTGAGCTACTTTTCAACAAAGATGCATCAAGTCTACAGGATGAAACATCAATACAAACAACATATAACAACGTTTTCAGTTGGATGACCAACCTATAAAGAGTCATAGAAAAATCAGTCAACTCAAGAAAGTTTGACCAAACTTCTTCCCATAACACATTTTTATCAAAACATGAGGCTTATTTGCATTTGGACTATGAAATGGCAGACTGCACATCACTGCCTTTCTTATGTACTCCAGAGTGCCATATGAAACGCTTCAAGAATTGGAGACTCACCACATTAGTGCTGTCTGTGTGTTGAAGGTTTCATGTTGTAGACCAGGTAGAATCCTCCTGGCTCTGTAAAATAGGCATAACCCTCCAGAACAATTCATGGAGCACCCAGCTTGATGGGGGTCAGTTCTGTTTGTGAGCCACCTTCAGGCCATCACTTTCACTACAGTACAGGCTTTATATTCTTTGGTGGATTCTCTCTCATTGCATGAGTACTTTTGATACAAAGGAACTAGAACAGGATGGGCAAAAAACTTCAACAGATTCTGGATGCCCAAAAGCAAGCCACAAGAGTGACTGATTTCTCTGAAGAACTCACGCCCCTGTGAAGTACAGCAAATCGAGTACTGTCCCACAAATGGAAAAAATAATGAATAAGGAGGAAACAGACATTAATTAATCATAATTTCATGTATTGTTCCACACTAGACTATAACTGGGGACTCTTTATATGTGTAATTTGTCATAACTTAATCTCAGAATTTTGTTAGCATCCACCAGCAGACCTGATACATAAAACTTTCCTCCCCAAACCTGCATCTAGTAAGACAACTGCAAAAATGTGTGAGGCTTACACTTTACTACCAACAACCCTTGCTTGCTACTCAAAACCAGGCAACTAAAAAAGGTCTATTGAGAGTCCACACACTGACACAATCAAGAAAATTAGGTTAAAGTGTGATAATTTTCAGCATTCAACACTACCAAGGTGAAATCAATTATAAGACAGACATTCTATATGTACACTAAGAACTTGAAATCATTTGTATCAAAATCAGTTACCAACATCTCCATTTTCAAATATTTGTCTGTCATTATCCTTTTTCCTCAGTATTATATGAATAATCTGGTTTAGTTGATATTTATCCTGGCTAAAAATAAGTGAGCACTTACTTCTCAGCTGTTTCAAGCCCTAATTAAAACCAGTTCTACAGCCAGACACAGACACTACGCCAAGAAGAAACAGCCTCAAGTAACACAATTTTCATTGTTAAAGAAAGTGGTTCATAAGCAATTATATCTTGTCAGCTCTAACAGTTAATCTAACCTCTTCAATGACACCCAGTTATTTGCACACTCAACATCCTGCCACGAACCAGTAATTATGGCCTGTACTTGCTACCTCCACTGGCACTGATTTCCAGACTACAGAGACATCGGCAAATGAGCTTATAACCTTACGATAAGCAAAGGACACTAAAGAGGTTATTTTTTGCAACATGACATTTATTCCTGAAATTGTTTGACCACTAAACAATAATCATTTCATAATGTAATCTGATTCTAACCAAGACTCTGCTTCAGATGTTTTTCCACTTCTTTCTACTTGCAGCAAGTCATTAAAAAAAAATTAATACATGATGAAAAGACTGCAATGAAGGGGGGGAACCTGTAGATCTTATTTTGCTCCAGAGAGATTAAGATTTCTCTTGCTGGAGAAGGGGGAGGAGGGAAAATTAAAACTGTCAAGCAGTGGTTTCACAAGTACAGACTCCAAACCCCTTCGCCTGACTTCCCGAAAATGACTGCCAAAAGACATCAGTTCTCAACATTTGGTTGCAGTCTGACAGAATTCATGCCAGAACATCAACAATAACCTTTGAGAAGTCAGGGAGTCAGGGAAGTGCAGCTCAGTAAGACCAAAGAGAAAAACATCATCCTTGTCTCTAAAAAGGGATTAAAGGAAGAACCAGCGCATAATGAAAAATACTGAGAAATACAATAAGGTACCATCTGTGGGTACAGCAAAAGCAACATCTTCTAAAACTGTTTAACAATCCCTCATGACATTCTCATCACAAGATAGGAAGTTAGTCTTGTGTGGTTGTAAAAGTGGCTAGGAATCATCCAATCATTTTGGTTGGAAGAGACCTTTAAGATCATCAAAGCCTGGGAAAAACAGAAATGGAAACACAAGAAAGACATTGAGGGCAACGAAGCTGGTGAGGGGTCTGGAGCACAAGTCTTATGAGGAGAGGCTAAGGGAGCTGGGGTTGTTCAGTCTGGGGAAGAGGAGGCTAAGGGGAGACCTTATCGCTCTCTACAACTACCTGAAAGGAGGGTGTAGAGAGGTGGTGGTCGGTCTCTTCTCCCAAGTCACAGATGATAGGACAAGGGGTAATGGGTTCAAGTTGCGCCAGGGGAGGTTCAGGTTAGATATTAGGAAATATTTCTTTACTGAAAGGGTTATCAGGCATTGGAATGGGATTGCCCAGGGAGGTGGTTGAAGCACCATCCCTGGAGGTATTCAAAAGATGAGTTGACATGGTGCTTGGGGATATGGATTAGTGTTGGGTTGGTGGTGTTTTGGGTGTGGTGGTTTTGTGGTGGTTTTTTTTTCTTCATTGGTTGGAATAGATGATCTTAAAAGGTCCCTTCCAACCTAGGTGCTTCTGTGATTTAAAAGAGTAATATGGGTTATTGAGAACCTTTATAAATTTGAAGGTCATAACTGAAAGATATGTCCTCACAATAGCAAGTATCAGTGGGTATTTAAACAGATTTTTCAATTAAACATTGCAATGTCAATAGTAAGTATAAGAAAAACACACTATAGGGCATATAATTCTACAGATTTGCCTAAGAACACAAGGCATAAGCTGTGCCTGCAGATATTGCAAAGGAATTTAAGGATGTTAAGCACCAAAAGAAGGAATTGAAGAGATGGCGTGATTCTATTCAGTTGCTATGGACAATTGATTGTTAAGATACAGAGACTTATTGTATTACATCAACAAAACGAGGTACATAGTCTGTGATTTATACTGATTTCTTTGGTGTCCTCTCCTAACCCAAGCCACAACACAGCTGATTTTAAAATGAACAATACTTTTAGTAGTTACTCAAGTGGGGGACTGTTAGAACTAGTGCTACTTTGTATGTAATGTCTGGTACATCAATTTTTGCCAGAGTAGGATACATCTTGGAAAAGTTTTGCTTTAGGTTATTGTCTAAAAGTTTCATGTTTGTATGTCATGTTTATCAACTTTAACATATGTAACTACTCTCAAGAGAAGTCTGAAGCCTGTATACTGGAACAAGTTAAGCACCACAAGAATTTTGTGTTTTCATGACACCAATCTTCCAGATCTCTTTGGTCATAAAACCAACTAATTTTCTTCTAAAAGAGCTGAGAAATCTGAATAATGTCCACCCAATAGGTTACAGTTACCTAAATTTTCCTGATGCAGCTTTCTATACAAAAGAGTCAAGTGATTAAGGAAAGGAGGAAAATGTAGAATGTTACTAAACAAAAGAAAGCTCTAGGATATCACCTTAGTCCAAAACATGTTTCATTAATACACATTTCTTTTTTTCTGTGTCTCAGTGATGTGATCAAAAGTTCACCAGCTCTCTTGGTTACCAACCTGCAAGATTTAAGACTTTTCTATTCCATCTTTCGTTTTCCTTTTTCTTTCCCCCACCACACTCTGTAGTTTGCCAACTGCCCTTCAGTGCCCAAATTTCCATTGAAAGAAAGTTCAACTCAGCCAAGAAAACCAAAAGAATTTGGAGGCTGCACAGATGGGAAATCATTACATGAAAAACATTCAAGAGAAAGACATTAATTGCTCTTTCACTTCCTCTTACAATGAGGAACTTTTCCAATGTTCAGTTAAGGTGCCACAGACGAGCAGACATCTAAAGAATCAAATTCCATTTTAAATCAGACTAAAATTTATTTATCCTCGCAAAAAAAAAAATGTAAAAAGCAAAGTAAAATAAGACGACACAGACAATATTCTCCCCCCTCTGCATCTTCAGGCTATTGGATCGTTCTTATTTTATAGTAATGAAACTCTGAGAGGTTTATAAGGAAATTTAGTCTAGTGAAAAAATAAATGGTGACTCAGCAGCCAAACTGGTTTGGATATCCATGTACAGTTTGGAGAACAATTCTTCACAGTGCAAACACAGAGTTTTCACTGCCAGAGCAAAAAGTTTAAATAAGAGCATGATTTTAAGCATTTAACATCTTTTCCCTTCCATTGAAACTCTCTTTTCTTTTGTTAAGCGAAAGACTTATTTTCTAAGAACAAACTAAACACAGAGAAGGATCAATCTTACCACACAGAGTACACTGGAAAATCCTGAACACCAGTCACATTCTTCAGAAAACTGAGAGTAAGGAGGTCATGAGTTTATAACCAGAAGCTGGCCATCCCTACTAGCACCAGATAGTGCGTTTTCTGCTGAGTACTCGCCTCAAAACAGGTAACATCATCTTCTCAGAATAAAGAGAAGATGAAAAAAATCTGTTTAAACATTCACCATATTGCACGTAGTATATTAAGCAGCCTGTATAAGGAATACTTTGGTAGAAGTATTTTCCTCCATTCCTAAAGCTCTCTAGGAACATAACAACAAAAAAACACAGGAGTACGAACAGAGAGCTGAGCTATAAATAGAAAACTTTCCCACTAAAATTATTACTAGAATTTCTTGGTAAACTTCTTTAGCTGAAAGAAGCCTGAGAGAAAGTTTGATATGATCCCCTTGCAACCAGCAAAATATCCACTTCTAATCAGACTTCATAGAAAACCAAATAGAGATGCTACTGCCTGAAATAAGACAGGCCATCAGAGACATCTAATTATACTCCGTAACACTTTGCTATTTACACAAAACAACAATAAACAATATAAAAACCACTCCCATTTTTCATACAGGAAATTAAAAGCCCTAATTATACAATCAGCACTAGCAACACAAATGTAACTATTCAGAGCAAGAGAAGCACTTTACAATCACAGAGGGAAAAGGAACAAAGAAACAAATATTTATACTGCCTCTATCTTTTTTTCAATAAAGTATGATCATATTACATTCATTGAACACTTTTTCAGTGACAAAGTCAAGCACTCAGAAACTCAGACTGGAACAGTCTGGCTGAGCAATCATAATTTAGCTCCATAAATCACACATGTATTTTTTACAGACCTGTAATTACAAAATGATATGCCATTTCTCCCCACTGGAGCCTCACTCCAGGCAGGTGAGCCAGTAAGCAGGATACAAGATGTTCAAAGAGCAAAAAAAAATCATGTATTTATTTTTTATCCTGATCATTTGGGGATGCCACGTCACCCCGTCTTTTTGTTGGCTTCAGAACTGTTAATTTCCTATTAGGAACACACATTTCACTGTGATGTCATTCAAGCATCAGTGCATGTTATCTTCTTATCTGCTCTGTGGAATAAGAACATGCTATCTTTCTCCTTTAATAAAAAAGGACAGTGAATCACTGTCGGAGCAGAGGGCCGAACTTCAGAATGTGTCTCCAGTCACAGATTCACAGATTGCTCATTCTTTTAGATCACAGATGGACTTAGCATTTAACTTTCCCACGGACCTCAGGAGAAGTGCAATGAGTCCAATTCTGCCATAAATAATAGCCAAAAAGGGGATGACTTGTAATTTCAGTGGCCATCCATCCTAAAATCACTTTAGCTAATCCTGTAAAGAGGAAGCAAGGCTTATAAGACAGGCTCTTTGCTATATCATTGATCTAATTCATAAGAACAGCCTACCTGTCCTATGTAATCTCCAGCTTCATTCCCTACACACATGGTGCTCTGTCAGGTGAGACGTGGCACCTTCAAACTACAGACCCAGCATCTTGCCTTCACTCTTACTGAACTTCTTGAGCCCTGCCCATCTGTTACCTATGTATTACTAAATAAAAAAACTGCCCTTCTCACAGTTTCTTCTTCCCAGTGTCACCGTTCCCTCCCTCCTTCCCAGTAAAGCACCGTGCACTGCTGACAGCAGTGCGGGACCAGGTTTTGATAAGAATATTTGTGCTCAGGCAGTGTTTTGACAAGCTGCCAAAATTCTGCAGACAACAAAAGCAACAAGAGAAAAAGAGTATCTGTTTTCAATCTTTTGTAACTGAGCTAAAAAAAAAACACTCCAGGATTTCAAGCAACACAGAAAAAGCACTTTTTTTTGGCTCTGTGGTTATCTCCACTGAATTCCAAAGATCTGCAGTAAATAATAGAATTAATAGAATGTCATTTAAAAAAAATAGAGGTACAAAAATCTTTTATCATGAAAAGTGTTAGGCAACCTAGTCTAGCATAAAAGGACATCAACTGCAAGACCTGTGGTGCCCTTGAAAAATAATTAAAAGTGTAGTTCATCAGACAGCAGCAGTAGCCAACGGCCTGATAACGTGCAAATCCCAAATTCACCTCTTTGAAACGATACTTCCACATCTGTGCAATGCTGACCTAATTTCTTCCCTTTCCCATCCCACACTCTTCCTGATCTACCAACCCTGTCCAATTAAAATAATGTTGCCTGAGGCTGTATCACTTCTTTCATAGGTTTAGGGTTTTTTTTCGCCAATGATATGGCAGGGAAACAAGAGGGAAGCAGCTAGGAGCTCAAATTCAGAAGAGAAGAGAGCCACAACCTCTGAATCAGTAGCTACCAAAAACGCAGCCCCTGCCACAGAAAACCATCACAATTTTTATCCTAAGCATCGCACTACAAAGTAAACTGTACAAGGAAATCTCCATGGAGGTTTCTATGGAAAATATTCCGCAATGCAACTTCAAACAGCTCGGGGGGGGGGGGAACAGTCAAACTCCTCAAACTCTCTGTAGTATACAGCACTGAAACCTCCTTGTTCTGGTGCTCAAAATATTAAACCCAGTAAATAAGCAGCCCTCCCCCCCCCTTTCAGCAGAGCTACATCAAGGAGCATTTAAAAAAAATCTAAAGACGTGGACTATACAGGATAATGACTAATTGTTTCAAAGCTGTGTGAATGACTTAGTTTTCAGCGATCCTGTCAAATCATCCTCTTGGCAGTCACAAAACATCCACACAGAGGCATCTTTCTTCAAAAGTTTAATTTAAATGTATTCAACAGGTTTGACTTGGCTCTGAATTGTAGGAGATTCATTGCTCTGAAACATCAATATACCATTAGATTGTCCTAAAACAGCCAGCAAGTGTGTTGCTAATGACTCAACAGGGAAATTACATCTGCGTGCCTCTGCACATCTAGTCTTCTCTTGGGACGAGGACAAAATGCACATCCTTAGCCTAGAAACTCCTTCCTGAAATTCAAGCACCTTCCCCCAATGTCCGATTAGCTACTAGAATGAAATTTTTTTTGCTATAGGCAGAAGGCAGTCTCTAATACAGATATGAGTTGATCCACTAACATTTTTGAGAACCACAATCAAACTCTCAGCTGTCCCTAAAAAACAATTGGGGGTGTAATAGCAATTGCAGAACACAGAAGTGACACAGTTGGATGCAGATACAATGTGGACAAGGAGAAGCACTATATAGTTGTTCCCCCTATTGGTGGGGGGGAGGGGGGGCGGAGGGGAGGGAGGGGTCCAGCAGTCCACTCACTAATGGTAGAAAAAAAAAAAAACTAGTCATGTCCTTCACCCTCATCGTAAATCTGCCCCATCAGTGGTACAGGAAAGAAAAGCTACCCAACACTGTGCAAGAGGAAACCATCTCTCATCCTTCAAATCAAGCATAGGAATAATCTAGTCAATAGATTATTCGGTCACAAAAAAGTGTGCAGGCTCCTTCTCTAGTCTAATACGCTCAAGAAAAAAACTGGCTGATGTTTAACCATGCTTTCAGCACGGTCTTCGTAAACACACGGAAGATACATCCTCTTTGGAAGGATGGGGTGAATTCTACTAACAAGATAAAGTTGGAAAATGTTGTTTCACCCTCTGTCATCACTTCATTAGGTTTCTCCCTATTGTTGGAGGCTGTAAGACTTTTTCCTCTAATGAGTTTCATTTTGTGAGTCATTAGGCTGCTTCCTTTGTAATTCAGAATCCTACCTGTGATTATACCACAAGCTTGACTTTAAGCGACACAGTAAAAATCCTCTGTGAGCAAAGCACCTTTCCTGATACCCTTTTGTTACCCTTGCAAAAGCTGATGCAGGAAGCAGGCAGTACTGTGGGATCCATCCCAGCCCGTCCCCCTCGCCTTGCCTTGCCTGGGCAGGCAGTGGAGAAAAGGTTTTTCTACCATTTGATTCATTTTATCCTGAAGTAGGCATCTAAACCAGGCCAAACATCAACCTAAAGGTGCCCATTTCTCTCCACTGATTACAAAGTGGAAGTGACCAGCTCAATATTAGGGAAGATTAATATTACCTCTGACTGTCACATTTCCTGGTACAAACTCATTTCTGCTTTGCTTCCTCCTTCTCCCCCCCACCCCTCCACACAGCCCTCCCCATTTCTGAATAGCATAACCTGTATGCTTGCAGCTGCTGTTTGCTCTTCTTTGCCAGTTCTCTTCCTGGGTTACAACTCCATTACCTGCTTTCCCCCACCAGAGATTCATTCTTACCAAATGTCAACTGGATTCTCTGCCTGAACAATACTGTATCTTAGTTTAATTAAAAAAAAAAAAAAAAAAAAAAAAAAAAAAACACCAACAACAAAAAAAACAACCACCAAAAAAAAAACCCAAAAAAAAAAACAACTAATTAAAACAAAAATTAATTATAAACGTAATATTTAGATTCAGGGTTTTGGTTAGAGGTAAACTTAGGGATTTACTTTGATCAAGGCAGATGAAAGCCCATCCTGACAGCGAAAATCCAAGCAGACAACTTGTTTTTGCAGAATCCTGTCTGCATACAAATTGCCAAAGAGCTCGATGATGCACCCAATGCAGGGATTAGAGTCACTGCAAAAAGGTGATAAATAGATAAAGACCTAGACTTTATCTGCTACTACCCACTGTAGGTTTTCATCATTATTTTTCATACTCTTGGGATTTTTGCATGTGTGCGTTATACATGTCTATCACTCTGTTCACTCTTCTTTTGCTTCTAGCTTGCCTAGCTACTCCTTCCCTTTGGACAGGAATCATCAATATGCTCCATCAGGAAACTTCAGGCTCGAACCACTTACTTCTCACATTCTGCTTCTTTAATAAAGAATATTAAGATTAGGACCGAAGCAGCAGAAAGTCTTTATTTGTATTTTAGCAGTCAAGCCTCAGCAGGTTGCTAAAAAGCAGCGTAAACTGCTGTTTCCCCTGAGCTGCTGTGTTCTCAGTTTCAGAAGGGAGGGACTATGGCAATTCACAAATTTGATGGTTAACAGTAAGGACAGAAAGAACAAGAAGAAAAGATCACAATCACCCACAAAAACACACACACAGAATTAACAGGACTGAATTAGACCATTCTGGAGAAAGGAGTATTTATGCTGTTCTATTTATGATTCAGTGATTAAGTCAAATATATCTGAATTACTTTTAAGAAAAAAATTAAATTAGCATCTATAAAAATCTCAACATCAATAATTCTGAAGAGCTGAAAATCTCAGATTAACTTGGTCAACGATAAAAAAAAAACAACACATTCTCTCTCAGATTTCTTACACGTTTTCTTCATTAGAAAAATTACATGGGCCAAGTAAATGAGCTGACGGATTGACTATTTCAAGCAATGTGATTTTAAACTCTTCTCAAAACATACAATCATATGTCTAATGAAGTCAAGAATGTCAAATACTCCTTCTATTGGGGACGGCGAGCCTTTAATCTCATGCTTCAGATCACTGCAGGCGAGTTTATGAAATATGCCAGCTTTCGCATACCCTCACAAGCTGAAAATATGGTTGTACGCTCGAAAGAGAAGGTATCTGGACATTCAGCATACGAGAGCAGTGAGGAGACACACACAGAGCCACAGTCCACCTCCTTTGGTAAAAGCTGCATCTAGCAGGATGTTTAAAAATGAAGTGTTTGTTCCTCAAAGTAAATCATTGAAACATTAAAGCAGAGTTTTAAAAATAGCTTTTCTATCATTCGAGAATTTACATTTTTATGTCACACTGTATTTACAAGCAGCTTCTCTACCCAAACATCGACTTGACATTAAAAAAAAAAACTATATCAAAGGAATTGTATGCAAAATAATAACTGAACATCAGCGAGTAGAAATTAATTTTAAAAATAAGCCTGTCTGAATAGATTATTCTAGCAATGTAAATGTCTGTTTTTTCAGAGAGAAAAGTAACATTAATATTACATGGATGACTTTCCTCCAGATCCTACCAGTTGGTACGTAAAAGTAGCTATCGCTGTATATAGACGAATGTAACACAGAAGACACAAAACTAATACAGAAGATAACTAAGAAACTGTTAATTTATTAAACTGTTGTACCCAAAGACAGCCTTCAAACTTTATGAAGTTGTTCTAATGCAGTGTGGTGACCAGTTGAAAACTCACATTTAAAGAGATTTATGGCTAACATTTTTCTATCTAATTCACTTGTCTAATTTCACTTTTAACAGAGTTGTTAAATATCCACAAATCCTACAAATTAAAAATATAGTGGTTTCCAGCACTTCTAGGCAAAATGGGAGATATTAAAAAAAATTACTATTACAAATGTTAACTAGAGCTTTCTCCAAGTAACAACTGTATTACTTATTAACTCATTTCAATTGCAAGGACTAAGGACAAGTGGCAATCAAGTCCTACATTTAAAAGAATTTCTGAGGCTAGAGACTGAGCAGGTGGGAGATCAACTTACTTTCTCTTTAATCAAGATGTACTAACTACTAAGGGGAGGAAATTTAAAGGGAGTTTTTAATCACCAAAAGTTTCAACTAAAGTTCAGCAACGCGTTTCAATTTACGTAAAGCGCAAAACAAATAATTTGGGAATAGATAATTTCAAACTTTATGGTAATTAAAGCTACACCTTTTTTTTTTTGCCTAATACAAACATGCCTTAATTGCAGTCTCAGAGCATAAAAACTCCCTAGCAAGTTAAACGGAAAATTATAAAACTCCATTAACTTTTCAACAGAAATTTAGATTAAATATGGAAATTTAGATGCAAAGGTGTGAAAACAAGGTGGACCATCTCTGACTAATACTGAGTGTATATACTGCCCTACAGTTCCTAATATAGCCCTACAAAAAGCAAACAAAAGCAAGTGCAGATAAAACCAAGTTTTTTAAAGCTTTTTTTCATGAAAAAGGTAGATTATGAGCAAAATAAATAAGCAAAATCAAGCTGGATTATAAGCAATATTATTCAGTAGATTATAAGCAAAATAAAATTAAGTGAGATGATCAAAAATACACCACACAAATTATTTTCTCACACCATCCAGAATATATTGCACAACAAATTTCAGTTTAAATTTGAGTTAGAGATCAGACTACGGTTAGCATACCTTTTAACTTAGCACACAATCAGTTTTGGAAAGGATTGTTGGCTAGAGGTAAAGCCATTGTAGATGGAAAGCAGGCAGAATGCAAAACTATGAAGAATAGTGAAGTTGGATCGATTATGGTGGAACACTCTACTAATAACCTGGCAAAAATTCTACATTAAAGTTTGTAAGATCATTAAAATTATTTGAGATCCCTAAATCAAGTAGATCTATGAAAAGGAAACATCCTTTTCTCAGTCTGATTACCTTACTTCACCAACTCCTTTGCTGGATCCTGTACAGGTATTCATCAGCAGTTTGCTAAGAAAAGGCATTTGCTCTCAGACCTTCTTCACTGGTTTTAGTATTTCCTTACAATGAACTGAGAGCATCCCAGCTAATACAGTAAGACCATTTAAAGTCACAATTCTGTTTACCCTTTCCCTACCAGACTCAACTACTCAACTAGCTAGGCAATCCCCCCCAAAAAGATAGAAAATGGGTTACTACTTAGTAGTATCTAAGCAGATACTATCTACAATACATATGCATCTACAAGAAAAATTAAGAAACTCAGGGTACAGCTACGTAGCTAATATCTCAGTCCTAACCATACAAAAAAAAAAAAAAAAAAAGAGGACAAATTCAATTAAATTAAAAGAGAAGATGCTGGAAATGGATAATTAGAAAACAACCATGATCCAGAAGATCCTGCCAGCTCGCAGCCTGTAGTGACTGACAGAAAATTGACAAAAAGCAGCCAACCGTATCCACCAATTACACATCTGGTTAAAAACTGCAATGAAGACATGGCCTTTCAAACCAACATTAATGTCCGAACAACTCTCTCTTTTTGAGATAAAGCAGGGATGACAACACATGTTGATTCACCTCAATGGTTTTTGGGGTGAAAAACAAGAGTGGGAAAAACGTGAAACAAAACCAAACCCATGCTCCTCTGCTGGGATAACATGTCCAAAACCCTTAAATCCCCTAAAAATTTCCATGCATGTATATTTCCATATATATATACACATATATAGTGTGCACAGATACATATAAACACCCATATGTGTGTATGTGTCTGCATGCAGTTTGCATATGTATAAAAATAGCTATATATGTATATAATACAAAATCTCAAAATATACAAATGTATATTATATATAAAATATATTATAAAAACTACATTTTAATATACAATATGTATATATATTTATATATGTGCATACACACACATAAAATCTCAGTCACGTCTCTTTCTTAAAGTTTGTATCCCAACAATAAGATTGTTTGGCTGAAGAGAACAAGCTAATAAATAATAAGTTATTTATTAATATATAATTAATAGAATTTGGACTGTTACCTGTTTCCACAGCAGAGTACATTAACCACTTTTATTTCCAGTCCTCTTTTTCACTTTGCTGCTCTGTACTGACAAGCCTGGAAACGAGGAAAGCTACTACACTGGATTCCTGTCTCCAAAGCCCCAAAAGGCATTAATTAATTCATAGGCCACAGCTTAGAAATTTATGAAAGTGACTATCTGTAACTTAATTGAAGCAAAGGAAAAACTCTTCTTTTTTGGACTTGTAGGAATTACGCACTGGGCTCTCTACATTTCTAAGTTAACCTCTGTATTATATTACTTTATTCAACTGTTAAATTTATTTTAAGCTATCAAACCATAAGAGAAAAATGTCAAAACTGAAAGCACTTAAAAGCAAAGAACATCAACTTAAAATATTACTTACACTGGAAGAAAATTAAGCTCTCAGATACTACCCCTACATCACACTCGCCATCTCATACTTTAAAATCATCCACTTCTTGAAAACACAGGCTTTTTGCTCCATGTCAGCTGCTGACTCCCTGCTTTTCATCACAAACAGGCACTAGGTGAACCAGATGAGCAAAAGAAGAGCGTAAGTAAATTATTTTAAAAAATTAAAATAAGCAGTGAACCCGAAGAAAGGGTGCAGTACCAAGTTATCTCCAAGTCACCATACCATCCCATCTGATGCACTTCAGAAGCGCTCCCACCCTGCGGGGAGATGGAAGGGTTATCACCACTATTTCACAGATGTGGAGTATCATCCAGCTGTGTAATGCACTAAGGGAAGCCAAGCAGAGTCTGGGGGCTTCATCTGAATTCCACCCCAAGGTTTTCACTAACTGCACTGGTACTTTATTTACTGAAGCTGAACAAAAAATTCACAACAGACCTGGCAAAACATAACAATGGATTTGTTCTCATCAACTTAACATCTGGTTTCTGAATTAACATGGAAGGAGTTATAATTATTAAACCAGAGTAATCACAACAAATAGCAAGAGCTCCCTGTCTCCAGAGTGACTACTTCCTACAAGTTACTGCTTTTTTCTTGCATCCATTTATCTTTTTTTTTTTTTCTTTACAAATTGTAAACACTCTCAATTCTATCTCAAGCGATACGTGTTTCTTGGTTTTATTGATCAGCACGGTCAACTGGCTCAGTTCTGTGCATCAGAATTTCATACACTGTAAAATGCCTCACTACGACATGAATATTAGGTACAGTTACTGTATATATGGTCCCATGCATACAGGTGTTCTCCTCCTGGATGAACAAGTAAACATTCCTTGGTTAGGACAAGTTTTAAATTTAAAAAAAAAATAAAAATCTAATGAGAAATAAAATATCCCAGTCCTCAAACATTGTCTGCTCAATGTGTAACAGTCATCTAAATTACAGCGTTTTCTCAGTGAGAGAATAAGTTTCCCTCTGTGTTTTATATCACGTACAAGCTGAAATTGTTTCCCTGAAGAGTAGGTCAATATCCTGTAAAACGGGATAAATGAAACCTTCTTCAAAAGTAGTTTGCTGAAAGAATCAGAGATATGAAAACTGTTGGCAAAAATTCTTCCTTTTTGATTTGTATATTAGAAACTGTTCACATTTATTCAAGCAGAACTGAACCTAGTGGTGAAGGCTGATCATACTATTAAGAGCCCCGAAATAAGGAGGTATGCATATTAAATTGTTAATTAAATTAACAACAGAATTCAAGATACTGGAATCTACTCCACTGTTAAAATACTGCATTATTTTGATGGAAATTTTAACCCTATCCTTGCTCGAGTGATAGAGCAGGATGGCAATTAAAGCAGGCCTTTGTACAAATTTCAGCGTTGGGGTTAAATGAAGCAGAAAGATTGGACTTTATTCCCCTTCCCACACAATTCATCCTCTACAATTAATTGGTTTTCACTTCCTGGTGCACTGCAGGTCTGTCCCAACTTGCTCGGTTATAACAACCGGCACTGGTAAGGCAGATCACACCTTCCCCTCTTACTCATTCCATCTAGTCTTCTGCCCTTTAAACAAAATACACTTACTTTTAATTAATCTGGTTTGGGTTTTTTTTTTCCCCCCCAATCTCATTTTAAAACAGATTCTTTCTTCTCTACCTGACCTTTTTTAATTAGACTTAATAACGCAAGAAAATACTTCTTAGCATGAATGGGCAGAATATCTATATCTAGAAGAAAACATTTGCTTGGGCAAAAAAAAAGGGGGGATTAAAAAAGGAAGTATGTGCAAAAAGCTTAAAAAAACAGAATTAAAGTGTTTGCTCTGATGGTGCACTTTTAGAGGCATCATGAAATTTCCAATTTATTTCCCCAAATTCCAATCACTCAACCAGAGGTACTCCATGTAAGTTCACCACTGGGCTGAGATGGCACCAAAACGACAGACATACAGACACAGACAAGAATCCCCGAGCAAACATCCCGGCTTTTTTCTCACTTGGTTCTGTTTCCCAATTTTTTCCCCGATTATTTCTGAGCCAGATCAAGTTCACCACACAGGCTGCACAAACCTCCCTCTTCCTTTCCCCATTTCCTTTCTACTTTTAAACTAATGGGCTGACGTAGCTCCCCTCCCCTGTTAAAGTGCTGTGTTTATCCCCAGTTTAACATGATTCTTTTTTTCTTTTTTTTTCTTTTTTTTTTTTTTTTTTGCAAAATTAATCTCCAGCACACTCAACGGAAGTTTTCCACATGTTCTACTTGGATGAGCGTGTATTAGTTAGTGGGTCCTATTTTTAGCTGTTTTGCCTTACTTTACAGTTTATTTCCTTAAATAGCAATCTGGATATCGACATAGAGCTACGCAGATGAAAAATAAAACATATTCCCTGTTTCACATACATTTAGGGCGATGGAATTTTTAGTTTATAAATAGGAATATCTGAACTGAGGAGTGAAATTTAGCATCCTAAGGTTAAACTAAAAATTCGATATTAGGACTTGGCAACAGATTTTTTTTCATAGGAAAAAACAGATCTTTTTTCATAGGAAATGAATCCACTTAATTTTATATGTATGTCGGGTTTTTTAAACAATGGAGTTGCAGCAGCTGCTACAGAATTTACTTTTTCTGAATCCCCTTTAAAGTTGAGGGACCTCAACTGAGGTGGACAGGATCTCCCTCTGGAGGCCTTCAGAGGCATCTTCCTCTCTCTCCTGCCAAGGTAGGAAGCTTCACTTGTGGCACAACAGGCTGGGTCCTGCATGCAAACTCAAACAAATAAAAAACTCAGCCTAAAAGTGCTCATTCTCTCTTTCCCATTCTCCATTACTAATATATTGCATTTCACCACCACCCCCTACCCCATCAACTCTGTTGATGCAACCTGCAACAATGAAATGATTGAGGTAAAAAAACCAAACAAATAAAAAAAAAAAAAGAAAATCTTTTAAAAAGTTATTCTTAGCCCAGATCCTGTCAAAAATCTAATTTACAGAGCAAACCATAAATCTGCACCAGCATAACTAAGAGGAGTAAATAACAGAATGACCTAGGTTGGAAGGGACCTTTTAAGATCATCTAGTCCAACGAATTAAAAAAAAAAAAAAAACCACACAAAAAAAACCAAAACAAAACACAAAAAAAACTACCACCCACACCACACAAAACACCACTCAACACTAATGCATATCCCCAAGCACCATGTCAACTTGTCTCTTGAATACCTCCCTGGGCAGCCCATTCCAATGCCTGACAACCCTTTCAGTAAAGAAATATTTCCTAACATCTAACCTGAACCT
>JAOTQQ010000001.1:174013907-174087848 GCA_026546715.1 Gallinago undulata | reverse complement strand
TGCCTGACAACCCTTTCAGTAAAGAAATATTTCCTAACATCTAACCTGAACCTCCCCTGGCACAACTTGAAGCCATTGCCCCTTGTCCTATCATCTGTAACTCAGGAGAAGAAGAAATGGCAACACCAAAAAAAAAAAAAGCCATAACGGAAGGCATAAATTTATTAAGGAGACTTCATCTCTGGATGGCGATACCAATGGTGAACAGAATCAGGATGGCTTCACCATACTGGTAGTTTGAGTGCGAAACACTGCAGTGAAGACACAAAAGAAAAACAGCTTGCAAAACATCACTTCAAATCAGATGAAAGTGCAATTCCTAGTGGTTTTGTAAAACTGACCCCAAACTAGGGAAAAATGGTAAACTCTCTGATTAAAGTATCCGGTTCAGTGAAGCTGATGTGAGGGAAAATCAGAGAGTATTCTCAAACATTTTGGCAAGCCATGTAACCACGTTGGTTAACAACACTGGAGTAACTTCTTTGGCAAGGCAGATGTATCAAACACAGGACCAGGAGGAGCTCCACTGTGTAATGGAGCTTACTGGTTTTCACAGCTTTGATACAAGTTTGAATTAATCGAAATTCCCTTCCGCAAACAATGCAATGCATTTTCCCCATGAGCTTTTTTGATGGGTTCATTTCTAGTTTCCCCCTTTTCTTTATCTGCATTTTCACTCTACATCCTAGCAAGCTAATCTTCCATCACCACTTAAGCATCCCAGTTACAACCCTTGCACTTAATCTGCCTTAATCTTTGAGAAATTGGTCATATCATCTATATGATAATATATAACAAGATATGATAATATAAAATAATTCCCTTCTCCTGTGGGGATACTTTTGTGCTGTCAGTAACTTCCAGAACATACTCACTGACTCCAAATGGGCTTCCCATTTTTTTACTACTTAAGCAGAAAGCTTACTTAGTGAAGACTGAGACTGGATTTTTTTTTTCTTTGACATAATTTTAGGCTTTGTATTTCACAGCTTTTTACTAGAACTGTTTAATGAAATGAACAATTTAAAGAAGATATTTTTGATGATGGTGATATCCAGAGCACGCTTCTGCTTCATAGCAATGCAGATGGTGCAATACAGATTGTAATAGGAACGATATATCAAAACCATTGAATTATTTAATACTATACAATGCTAAAAATTGCCATTTAATAGTCACATTTAAAAGTAACTTAAGTAAAAGAAGAAAGCAGCTGTGTTCAACAGGCAACTGTTATCTTGCTCCTTTGTGCTTTGAAAATGAGGCATTTTAAGCTACCAATTTATCTACTAGTACATATCAGTAAGTATCCAGCAACACAGTATAATGCTCTTCTTGATAGGTTCTAAATACCTGTTCTTGCAATGTCAAGTACATAGTTATTTTAGTAAAGTATGATTCCCAAGTACCTGTCTTCTTCGTAAAAAGCTTCAAGAGGAAGCTGATGATCTAGCTGTTGCCAAAATGTATTTTAAAAATTGACATTATAATTAAGAAAATTAGTATGAAGGCAGACACAAACCATTGAGCATTTCTCTTGCAATAACTCATTATGCAATGTTTTACACTAAGTGTTCATAACTAATCATTTTTATTTTCACAGAAATGGGGATCAAAATAAAACTAGGAAAATATTTTTGTACCTCCAGCAGCAATACAAAATCCTAATTTGATTCCTGCAAAGCAATATTGTGGATCTTCGCTATTGTTAGTATGAAAAGTTTGAGAAGAAAACATTATGTGGAAGAGGGGAAGACGGTTTCAGGTAAGTTACATTCATATACCTCAAAGTAAAGAAAATTTAACATGACAAATGCTACATGAAAAACTCGGCATCCACTGCATATTATTAAAATAAACCAGTTACAGATAACAGCACACGTTACAAAGAGAGAGACAACTGTAGATTAATACAAAAAATATTATAAAAATGAAACAAAAGATAAAGCATAAATAGACACAAGACCAGAAAGCTGAGAAATACTGAGACCAATGCGATTTCCTCCAATATACTGACAATTATAAAACAAATCTATTTTAGAAGAAACAGTGCGCACTGCACAATTTTACTGAACTTAAATGCTAGTGCTGAAATTAGCTCAGTTAAAATCTATCATTCTTAGACACATTTGCCTTTACATAGAAATCTGATTCTACAGATATACACTTACAATTTGCAGGATTATTTTTCTTACAATACTTACTGCTTTACTGATTCTCTAGAACCACGTCTTCAACAAAACCACAAGTCTGGTCTAATTCTTATTTCCCAGAAGTTTCCTCACAAATCTGCTAAGTACAAGATTTCGAGTGTGTAACTGTGACTATTCTGCTTCCCAAGGTTTTTATATGCCACTGCCCTCAGTCAGATTTATCACTCCCCACATAATCTAATATAGAAAGAATTCACCCGATTGGCTAAACTGCACAGCAAAATGTTTCTATATAAAGCAATATTTTGAGCTTCCCGTTTGGGATGTTCCATGAGCACGACACTTTGAAGGAAAAGAAAATTTCCATCTACGAGTAAATAGTAAGCTACATTCAAAACATTTTCAGCTATCTGAGATATTTTAAAACATCTGCATTTCTTATCAGTATCAGTACGGTTCAAACTGGGGAGACACCGTGAGATGGAACCAGCCAGCTCAAAGAAGGGAGCAACCACTCCTGCTTCTTCTTGCTGCCTACCTTGGGTCTGGTAAGAGAAGGGGGCTATGGAAAGACGACATGAAACACAAAACAAGAAAGCACTCCTGCTCATCCCCCAGCACCCATCACATTCACACAACAGCCTTCTTGCAGTGGACAACCTATATCCTATGGGCAACTGAAGGATTTAAACATCAAAGGTACAAGTGATACAGGTAGGAACCCAAAACACAGAACAGGGAGAGTGGATGCAATGGCACAGGTGATTGAAACTGTAAAAGCACTGAAATGAAGGATGAAGGAGAAAAAGCATGGAAGAAAGATGAAAAAGTGGAAATATTAGAACTTTTACTAAAGCCCCCTGCCTCCCCAGGTCACCTCAACCTTTTGACACCTGATACCTTGACTTGTCTACACATCCTAAAACCTCCTACTAACATTTTTTAATCAACACCTATATTTTTAAAAAATCATTTTTCCTTGTCTAAACCAGTAGTTGATGAAAGCAATCTTCTAATAAAGAGATACGTTATTTATATTCCAGCATCAAAGAGCTGCACTTGCCTTTGTTCTCATTAAAGGTGCCTCATCTACACATATTATCTATTTACTTATCTATAAGGGAAGTGGAATGGCTCAGGTGTCCATTACAAGATGCATTTTCCCAGTTTTGAGAGCATCCTTTTTTAATGCCTAACATACAGTGCCTGTGCTCCTGCAGAAGTCAGCTGAGCTCCTCAGCCTTGTGTAAATTCAATCCACCAATATACTTAGTGAACAAAAATACAATTCTCTTTCCCATGCTATTTTGATTCATACTTTCCATGAAGATATTAACAAAATCAATCACGAAACGCTTGACACTTTGTACTTCCACACAGCAGTCTTAAACTGGTAGAACTGCCCTACCAAAAGTCATTTTCATGTAGTGGAAAAGGGCATGGGAAAGATTAGATCTGTGAGATTTGCCTTGAACAGTGAGGGAAACCATGAGCATTCAGAGAGTTATTTGAGTGAATTGTTCTTGCTATCCAAGTACACAACTACCTTGTTCGGGTTCTTATTTAACCTGCTTTTCTAAGGTAATTACTACAGCGTTTCACCAGGTGACCTAAATACTTGGTAGGACTCAGTAACTCCCTCCCTACCAAGCACCAATACAGTCACCTTTTTGAAAGCAGAGATCAACCCCAAGTATCTGGAGAAATTATATATATTACAGCAGAAGAGAATGAATCCACCTCAGAATGGCTAATCCACACCCGAAAATCTAGTTACAGGGAAGAGGGAGGAGAAGGAAAGCAGTAATATTATTCAGAATCATAGAATTGTCTAGGTTGGAAGGGACCTTAAAGATCATCTAGTCCAACCAGAAACCTCTGGCATCAACAGCAAACTGCTCCAGCAGGCTCTGTCTTAGCAAGTCCCATTGTCAACTGATTGTCACGTGGATAAAGTAACATCTGACCTAAAAAAGAAAAGGGATGCCCAAAAGACAAGGGGGAAATGGGACAAATTGCTTTGAAGAGGCACCTTTTTTCTTTCCGTTGGCTATAGAGGGAGTTTGGGTGACAAAGTAGATGACTCACCTTGGTATCACTGAAATGAAGTGACATGAATCCCACCTTACCCACTCCTTTCAGAGGTTAAGGAAAAAAAAATATATTCACAATAAGAAAGTTAAATTTCCCTCTTATTTTCTGTTAGCTGTACGTATTGCATAATTTTCATATAAAACAATTTGGTTCAAAGTGGTTTTTTAATTAATTTTTCGTATATTTTTGAGGTGAAAATAGATTGTCAGAAAAGCACTAGCATTTTACATTCAGACTGATGGTTAAAAGCATTTCAAATGGCAGATACCGTCCATATTTATTTGCATAATAAAACAGTTTCTTTAAGACAAAGCATGATAAAAGGACTATGAATTCTCTAATGAAAGAGATATTCATATTTGTATATATGAAATTGCAAGTATTTAAAGGATTTCTTGAGAAATGTTGCATGAACACAGTATGTGGATGATGTGAAAATTGTATCAATATAAAACCCCAAAGATACCTTTCCCTGAAAAAAAACCCATGGTTTAGACTCCTTTTCCATGTTGTTTGTAACAAAACTGATGAAGATCAGACCATTATTACCAGACACTTTTCCAGATACATCTGCTGTCCCTCAACTCTGAAGTTTATTTGTTCATTACTTTATTAGAGAAGCCTAGGAGTAACCAGGTAAATGGAACGTAATTCATTAGCAGCTCTGAACAGAATACACACTAATTCAGTGTTGCAACATGCAAAGTGAATGGAATTAGGGAAAGCAATTTTAGATAATGAAATTTTAAATACTTTATATTCTATTAAGTTGCTTCCAGACTCCATTGGACAAAAGACAGACAGACAGAATCGGCTACAGAGTTAATTATCACTCTTTTAGATCTTTCTAGCGAAATAGCCTGTTCTATTGATAAATGGATTCACCAAACTAATACTGAGGTTTAAAACAAAAGAGTTCATTGAACTGCTGAATTATGGCTGTGTAGAGTTTCTTCTGAGAAAACTTATGGTACTGGCCTTGATAGAATTGTTGGACACAATAGCTACAAGTGTGTAAAAAAAAAATTTTTCAAAAAAAATTTAAAAATCTAAAAAAAAAAATTAAAAGGTGGTGCATCTTATTTCAAGATCATCCATGAGTTTTTCTCGCCATCCAGTCCCTGCAACCCCATTGACACATTCACTGGGAAAAAATGCTGGGCACTGCCAAGGTATATTGTTTATTGGCATAGCGACCAAGCGCTCAAATGAGTAGTTCCATCAGGTATGCATTCAGCATAAACCAAACACCCCTCGCAACCAAATGATGTAACACATGTGAAAGCAAAAAGGAAAAAAAGAAGGAAGCACGATGCTCCCAGTGGGGATGGGAGGAGATTTCTAGGGCACTAACTCCGGGCACAGCAACAAAATACCCCTTGCAGAGAAGCCCGCCCCTGTTTCTTGCATGGTGACATTTTTTTTTTCCTTTTTTTTTTTTTTTTTTTTTTTTTGAGGCTGTCAAAGGTTGGCTGGCACCCGCAGCAGGTGCAGGAACGCCACGGCCAATGCCAGTCTGGCCCTGCTGACTCACTGTGGCAGGTGCTGCCCATCAATCCCACCCAGATTCCCCAGTCCCCAGAAAATGGAAGGTGACCCCTCCAGCCATGCCACCCATCGCCGAGAAACAGAGAGAGAAACTTTAAGTGCCCGGCAGACACCCAGGCAACGTGCTGCATCCAAAGGCCATTCTCCAAGGTCACCTTCTTGACAGCTCACTGACAGTTTCTGTTTTCACCTGGTTAAACAAGCAGAATAAGAAAAGGCTCCTGTGGGCCCATAACCAGGACTGCAGACATTTCACAAGCCTCATGGTAAAGAACTACTTCAGCAACCAACTGAGCTTTCAAAAAGGATAGCCAGTTCTTACCCTAGTACAATAAAACATTTAATTCTGACACCTTTGTAAAATCAAAGTTCTCTTAGAGGCAACTATGCCCGTGTAACAGAAGTTATCTTTTTTTGATTGGTTTTCTAGAGACTTGGTTTCCAAGGCCTTCCTCATTTCCTACAAGGATAAAAGGGCCCTATTCTCGCTCATACCCAAGATTTTGCTCCGAATGAGAACTTCCATTTACTTCATTCACTAAACTGGCAAGAAGTTGTTCCCGAGAAAAGATTAAAGCTTTGGGGTTTGAATCACCAAGGCAGATCTACTGAAATCTTTTGCTAGGAGTCTGGGAGCACAAAACAATACAGAAACCATCCTGATACCTTTCCCAGCAAGAAATCTTTTGATCTTTCTTCCGTGGAGCAGTTCAGAAGCTCCACACTGAAGCAGAGAAGACTTTACTCCACACCAAAAGCCACATACATTTGGCTACTTCTCCCTCTCCTAAGGGCTTCTATCCTGCCTCCAGCTTCTCTCACAAATCATCAGATAAGCCAGGCTTGTCCATGCCCTGATGGGAAAACAGACAGTTCTTCCATGCAATGGCTTTGTAACAGCCTCTCCAGACACACTGTTCTTTCTAGAAGGGGATCCAGGTGGTCCTTAGGGACTGTTGAGTTTGTCATAGCTGCTTCCTCTTGCCTGGGAAAAGATTTTGATCTTAGCCTAAACAGTCATAAATTGAGGTTTGGTGGCACGACGGCCATCAGCCAGCTGACCTCCACCTTCTTTCCCTTTAGGTGGGCACAGCAAAAGGCACCAAACAACACTGAACCCTGAATCTAATATTATAACACATAATATATCTATAAATAGTGAAAATTCAGAATTGCCAAGTGAAACATTTAAAAGCTTTGCACGCAAACCTCCCCCTAAGTACCTACAGCATTACAGGCCAAGTCTGCTTTGTACACCAGCAGTTCTCAGCGCTTTCCTCAACCTAACATGTTCTCCAGAAGCCCCCTCTGTGCTTCTAAGAAGTCTCTCCTTCCATCACTTCTACAGATTCCCTGTTGTTGTGCAAATTCCCAAAAGCTAAAGGTACCAACTCCCCCCTCCTTCCCTTCTGCTCGCCTGAGAGCAAGAGGCAGAAAATGGTAAGCAAGCTGTTTTCTACCCTGTTTCCCACACTCCTGTTCATCTGAAGAAAAAATAGACAGCATTTGTACAGGTAACTATGAATAAATCAATTTAAATACTTCTACCATCTGTCATACTTTTCTTGTTTCCTGAAGCAACGAATGATCTGAAAACCTGGTATGAGGTATAGTTGGCTCTTCTTGGAGGTCCAGAAACTACTCAAGAGAACAAAGTAGAGAGTATGCGGAAGAGGTGTTAAGGCAATCTGCTAAGTCTCCCAAAGCAGTAAGTCTTGTACCTTCTCTTTCACAGCAATCAAAATCTCAGCTCCTAAGAAATCACTGCTTTTTTGGCAACCTATATATTAGCAAGATACATACATCAGCCTCTTCCGTGAATTCAGACTTGTGTTTAAGAGAAAATAAAGTTACCCAGGCCCTTTGTTTTATTCTCCAACTTCTGCTCTGTTCATGATAAGAGACTACTTTAAATGCCATCAGACTTTCAAGAGCATTCAGCATCAACAAATCCCATTTAGGCATGTAAATAAGTCACTCTGGATTTGCTGGATGATGAGTGCTCTTGAAGAGTTGCCCCATCTATTTCTCATGTTCCACTTCATGTACCACTCAACGGATTTAAAGATGACATTGATAGACAGGCAGTGCACTACTCAGGAGTAACTTTGCACGTTAGGCACACAGGGAGAAGGGTTCTGTTGTGGTACAAAAATGCATTTCATAATGATATACTCTTCCTCATATCTCTGAGCTTAAGTGTTTAAATTACACACTTTGTACAGTTGTCAACACTGAAAATAAAACTCACTTCCCAAGTACCCTCATTTTTCAAACATTGGCACAATTCATCCTAGGTTGTAGCAGATGATCATGAAACAGACTCGCTCTTCTCTCAGTGCACATGGACACATGTATTAATTTTTCCCCTTTGATACTTCCTTGAGACTAAAACACTTGGAAGAGGCCATTATTGAAAGGCTGAAGGGAATATGCCATCATTAAAATTGTACAGCTTTTGCTTCCAGGCCTTTCATTAGGAAGGTAAGAATTCATATTCTTCTGAAAACTGAAGAGGAGGCATGGACATTCCCAGTTGTTGTCATGGATACAGCTGCTGAGAAAAATGTCATTGTACCCCTGCAGATAAGGGGTTGTGGCATGTGCCAACTGCTTGGAATATGCAGTGGCAAAACCACTGTCGATGTTAAACATTCTCACATGTCCATCAGGCTCCTCTTGAAATGTGCACTAACAACACAAAAAAAAATAAAGAGAGGTTATTTTTAAACATAAATGTTACGGCATGAAGAAAGAAATGGCTAGGCAGTTAAAAAAAAAAAAATGTTGGCACTTTCATAGTTCATGATGTCATGGAGGAAAAAATATTATGGAACAATAGTATGAGTAAAGGATCAAGTGTCAGCCCAACTTCAAGTTATCTGGATTTTGTCAGTGTGTGTTATAACAGCATTGTTAACTACAATAACTGTATTTCTTAGGTCAACGGATCATTAAAAAAACAAACAAATAAAAAAATAAGTAACAAACACACATTGGAAAATTTTGAACTGGGGAAGCCCTGGTCCTGATTAGACCATCTCATAGTCTTGGCATTTTTACCTGCACTACAGCACTTCTAATCTCTTTCCGCTTCAGCTTTACATTAACTATTTCCTGGGGACACAGATAAAAAATGAAGAGGCTGAAAACATGAGACTGTTCTTCCTTATACCATTTTCCATATCTACTGATGTAGGTCATGAAGCAAGGCAATTACCAGGATGCTCCTGGAGTTTTGCTGCACACTGGTTAGCAGCGTTTCATTGCACCGTGCAGGTGAGAAAAAGCAAATAATGCCCCTGCAGAGAGCAGGCAAGGTTTTGGGTTCTCCTCTCCTGGTGCAGAGAGAGAAGCAAAGATAGGCTGCTCTAGGGCCATCGTTACCTTGAGCAAGCGAAACACCAAGGGCTGGTCAGGATGTGGAAAGGGGAGTTTGATGGTGAGGCACATGAAGTCGAACAAGACAAGACCAGCTCCCTGCACCAAAAAGGAAGCCTCCGGCAGCATGGAAGAAATCATTCCAAACTGAGGAGCTAATTCATCACCATGCAAAGACCAAAGAAATAAGGAAGCAGAACTGAGCACCCTGTTATAAATCTCTCCTCGTAAGTATTTTGGGACAGGCCTAAACAATACAATGCTGTGTTTTGCAGAGATATGTGAGCTATCGCTAAATGAAGCACGTTGGAACTGGAAGCAAGAGAACCGCCTTAGCATGATGTAACACCCCAGCTAATTAGCTCCATTAGGAACAAAGCCCAAGAAGGCTGCACTGGATACAGCAGGCAAGCAAGTGCATTTAGGGCTAGCTAGGGCACTTCAGTACAGCACTACTGTCCTCCAGAAAGACACCTCCTCGATGTATCAGCTGAAGGTGTAAAGCATGACACAATAACAATAATCATCATCATCATGATCATCATCACCATCACAGGAAGAGGGACAGCTTCACTGGAAAAGTAGTTGTGAAGTACATGCTGTAAAAAAAGAAAGGTGAGAACATCCAATTACACTCCAAAATGTCGGTTGTTTCACCAGAGCTGGGAAGGAGCTCCTCTGTTTGAGGAGCAGGCAGGGCATGGATCCTGCCTTAGCACGGATTCCTACACCACTGCTTTCACAACAGGTCATCATGTTTATCCCAGCCAAGAAAAATCGCTGTTGGTCGGCATTCTGCCATATCTGATCATCGCTATAGCCCAGCACCCTACCCCGGTGTCCACTGCAACACAAAAGCCCTTTGAAGCTACCCAGTTGTTTTAGAAAAGAAAAGCCACAAGAACAGAAAGCAACTTTAGAGAGCTCACTCGTGGCAGCCATCCCCCCTTCCCACAACTCCAACCAACAGACCTCACAGGCATTTGACATAACGGCTAAGTGCTACACAATTCAACTAAAGAAAAGATTAAAAGGCATTTTAAGCAAGTGTTCAATAGATTCTATAGTATTCTTCTCAATTTACAAGTTGTAACTTGAGCTCTCCTCAGGAGAACTCCAAGCTCATTTGGGAGGGGAAAAAAAAAAGAGAAAAAAATAATAATCTGACCTTTCTAGTTTGACAGTTGGGCTTTAAAATATAAGTTCATGTAATAAATACAGGCAATTATGGCACAGGAATACATATTTCAGAACGGATATGACTTGAAAGATGAAAATTTTGTATTAGTTATAGAAGAGCTTCCAGTCCCTGCATCTGCATCCCAGTCCCTTGATCTGACTATGCTTTCCACACTTATGTAGCTGGCAATTAGAGAAATAAATGTTTTTAGATTAAAGTATATTCTTATCCTCAGAAGATAGGCTGAGGATAAGACAACACACAAGGCTTAGAATATCATCATTTCACTCCCTGAAAGATGGAGTTAACTGAATTTTTAAGAAGATAAGCAGTCATGGAGTTACTTCTTCGTGGAACTATTTGGACTCCAATAGAAGCAATTAAAAATAAACTCTTAACTGAAACTACATCATGAATTCATGGGTAGGGACCCACCTGAGGAGAAAAAAGGAAAACGGAGTGCCTCAGGAGCCACAGATTACAGAAAAATAATGAACAATTCATAGGCTGAACACAGCCCCCAAGGCAACATCCTCCCTTTTAAGATCCACCCACAGAACTAAGCGTGTCCCATAAGCATCACTAGCTTCTGGGAGAAAAACTGTTACAAAGCCATTACGGCAGGCAATCCCTGATACAGTGCTAGCAGTGGAACACCCACAGGTCACCCTACTGACCAAGCCACCCCACGATATTTCTAGGCATGCACATGCAGCAGCCAGAACAATCTACAGGCACTTAAATCCTGTTTCTTCCTTGCTATAAACTTCCTCAGTGTGACCTGCTGCACTAAGACCAGCACACAAAACCCTAAAATCACACACTTTCTCTCTCCTACTCCTCAGATACTCCTTATTTCTTTACATCTGGTTCTCTGTCCAGAGCAGGATCTTACACACAAGTGGACCAAGTACTACGTCCTTCCTCGCTGATTCACTCAACACCCTCTCCCCCTCTGAGCTTTCATTTAAGCTTCTGTTGGTTGTGACAACACATGAAGACACCCTAGAATTTACAACAGGTCTATTTGTTGGCAACATTATGCCCATGTCTGGGACAAAAGAAAAAATTTTAAAAAGAGCTAAGAGGTCACTGAAAGAGACAGTCAAGCTAAGCAATCACTGGAGCATGTAGTTCCAGGTCACCAAGACATTGCCCAAAAAAGCTCTTCCCAAGTTACTTTGCTGTTTGCAAACAATCCTCTACCTCTGCTTTGATCAAGCTTCAGAAGGAAGCTGTCCCATGCATCACGGTCCATTTAACCCACCCTGATGAAATGTCCTGGCTGCCCTCTCCATCGTTCACTCTCTTCGGTGGAAGCTTTTAGGAACACTAAGTATACCCATCCCCATTGTCCAAATCCCAGGATGCTGACAGTTCAAATTGTACTCTTCTCTATGCAACCTGTGAAAATAACAAAGAAGATAAAAACCTCCCACCAATGCTCAGGCGGCTGCTTGCCTATATGCAATGAGCCCTGGCACAGGTTGCCAAGAGACTGCAATGATGAGCAGCATTTAGTCTTAAATACTCTCAAATGGGCTTTCACTATATAATAACTCAAAGCTATAAAACATCAAGACCAAGTTCTTGCTTCAGTTTAGCATTAGTTTTTATAGCCGATATATAAAAGGAGATGGCTGTAACAGACATGCTACGATGTTCTTAACTGGAACTATATAAACAGTTCTTCTATAATAGGTGCTACTCTGAACTTGTCAGGGAACTGCCTGAACTTCAGGCTTCACGCCTGGCACTGCTTTTCCTGAATTTTAAAACCAAAAGAAACATCTGTAAAGATGAGAATAACCAAGCTATACACAGTGGTTAAGAAAAAAATAAATAAAATTTAAAAAAATAAAATCTGAGAATAAGCAATTCTCAGATAGCATGTATAGAAATTCCCTCTGTAAGATCCATTCCCCAGGGTAAAAATTAAGTACAAATTCAGTCAAATTTAGGAGGCTCTACAGAACAGAAAAACACAGTCTATTATACCACTTAACAAGATACAGCTGGTGATTTTAAACCTTTCCATCTAAAAATAAGGTAATTTTGCAATTAAAACAAAAGCTACCATTAAACCTTAGGTGTCAGAACATTTTTCTGCATTTACACCTATCAGACGAATAATAGTTTCATACACTGTGTAGGTACCTAGAGAACAAAAGTTCTATTACATGTGTTTCTAAGACAGCAGTACTACAGCCTGTTACATATTCTTAGGTATTCAGTATGGATCAAATTTTTCAAGCAAAATTCAGCGCTATCAACCATTTTTCTCTGTGGATACTGCATATTATTTTTGTTATGCAGCTTAGTATGTTTCTGTGTAAGATACATTACTTACCTCCCCAATGAAAGAAAAACACAGAAGTGCTTTTCTGTACAGTGCAAAATTCCGCATACACGGAGAGTCAGAGGTTTAGTACTGCTTAACACCTTGGGGGCAAGAGTTGGAATCCGTATTTCTCCATCACCATATGCTGTGATAAAACTGATTAGTGGTATTAACAACAACCTACAAAGTTTAATTGGTCCAAGGTCAAGTAAAAAGGAAAAATCAAGCTTGGGCTCCAACAAAGAGTCTTTCAAGTAAACTGCGTAGTTTAAGAAGTTTTATAATGACTCCCACGACAAATAAATCACCAAAGGGAAAGTATTAAAAGTATATCCAGGACATGAAAAGGGCCAAGAAGCCTACATTTTAACAAGTCCCTGTGCCAAGTGTTTCTATGCTACATTTAGATGGGTCCTATTCTCTAACGTACTCGTGGCCTCCAAGTCATCTGTCACCCTCTGTAAGAGGTGCAGAAGCACCTCCAGTGATGTGGGCATCACTGGATATGGTGAAGACGATGCAGCACTATCCAGACACCTTCAACTGCATCTTTACCAACTGTGTGGCTGTCAAACCGTAGGTCATCAAATGTGATGCAGAATGACATCAGAAACAAAAGAAAACTGGGAAATAACTTCAGTTATTGCAATTTCCTCTTGTAGGAAATTTTAGTGAAGTTTAGTTCCCAGTTCCCCTGAGTGCCTCTTAAAATTCTAGCTTTCAAAATTTCAAATTTTTTAAATCAGCAGGCAAATGGTCTTACAGCAAATAAATCATAGCTATAGTAGAGAGACCATTCAAAACAGCAATCAGTCCAAGGAAGTTTTATATTTAGAGACAGGAGGAAGACTTTAGACCTTGATAACGCACTATATGATTCCATGCCATTGATCTGCAATCACATAGCTTTATCTGTAATGCAAACAAAAAGTTATTTAGAATACTCCTAATTTGATATAATAAGTGTACGCTGGCACATTACTGAATCTATAAATAGACAGCAGCCACACCATTTCACTCTTGCTCCACGTTATAAAAAAATAACAAGGGAGGAAGAGGAAAGGCACTTTCTCTTTTTTAAGACCGTTCTTAAAGTTATACCACTGAAAAAGAAAATTTTTATTTTCTTCTGAAGGTATTTAATCAGACCTTTAAATACTGAGAAATCTTCCTCAGCAGACAGAGGTTATCTTTGACACTTGTGTAAAAGGAAGAAAGAGAATACTAAATTTGAAATAAATCAGGAACCATACTGTAGCAATCTATAAGACATTCCGAGAGAGACAGCTCTGGGCAACCCAATGTTGCATGGAAAATGTCCCTCCTCTAAGCATGGGGGTGGGACCAGATAACCTCCCAAAGTCTCTTTTAACCCAAATTACTATTATGATTCTGTAACAACCCCCATAAATATATTTTTTTTCTAGAAAAAGTCCTTCTCTATAACCTCTCACACCTACACACAGTAATTTGAACTGTGGATTAGCTATAAATAACCTTGGCGTATATTTCAAAGAAAAGGTATAATCATCCTTGGGATAAAATTCAGCAGAAGCTCATTTGCCTCTTGCCCTGGCTCTGACTTTTTTTTTTTTTAATCAAATAGAAAACCACAAAATTTTCTCATCATTTCTAATTCCTCACTGTGAGGCAACCTCCCAGGGACACAGGTTTATCATGGGCTCAAAGGGTAATTTGAAATAGGAGCCCTTTGTAAAACTGTTGGCAACAGATCCGCAGCTGAAGAAGGGTGGGGAAGGATAGAACCTGTGATGTTAACTCCTTTTATCTCCTCCTCAGTGATGCACACAGCAACCAAGTGGAAAACTGTTTCTTTAAACGATTTTTTTTTCTTTTACTTTAAATAGTGTAAGCAAAAAAAGAAAAAAAATAATCAGTGTTGGTTTGCATGCACACACATGTGCACAGAATTACTGGACTCTTTATGCAAGAAAGTGCATCAACTGAAGTGTACATATAACCAGCACTATGGAAAAATGCAAAGTTTAAAGAAACTGGGATAAAGATTATGTATTCTTTCAAAAAATAATAAAAAAAGGCAAGCTATTCACTCTAGTTGCACTTACCTGGCAACACCAGGTAACATGAGATACAACACAAAAGCACTGATGGGTTTTTAAGCATACTGCTTGACATTGCCAGCACATTTAATAGCTTGCTTTTGACAAGAGCTCGTCAGAAGTTCTGTACTTATTAGGATCTTCTTTTCCTTTGAAATGCTGAAGAAGCTGCAGAACAGAGTTTTGTGATGCAGCATCAGGGGCATAGATAAAAAATCTGACAACCCTCTGAAGCCTAGAGTATTTTTTTCCATGTATTTTATAAAATTACCAAGTAGGGCAAGGGAAAAAGCTTGTCATCTACTAGACAGGATACAAGCACAGACCCTAATTTATGTAACTGCCTTTGAAGTTTTGAAAGCCAGTGGATTGAGGAAGGCTACAGACCACTGACCTAAGCAGTAAAGTGTCTCAGGTATAGATCTTACTTTGCCTGCACATAGCTTGAGGCACATTGACCAAAATGTTCTCTCTACAAAATGTTAACCACTGAACTCAGTACAAGTAAAAGTCCCTTCTTAACTTCCTAAAGCTTGCCTGCTTCCAGCAGCTGCATACAAACATGTATATTACCCCAGCATTCGTTCATAACCAAAAAAACCCCACAATGCAGTCAAATGAGCTACATGAGGAAGTTTTCTTAAATTCTGGTTTCTCCTTACAAAAGCCTTACAATAGAGACTTCCAGGGTATATGCAAAGCCTTCCTGAACAAGTTCACTCACTCTGAAAAGAAAATAAAATTTAACAACATCAGATAGATGGCTCTGAAGACTATTCCTGTTTATTTTGTCTGTTACGAGAAGCTGTATAAATGATAAAAATATTTTTTATTTCCTTAAAAGCTCTGGTTTAATTAGAAATGTTGGGTCTTCATCTCACACCCAAGTAACTCACTCAAACTAGCTCCCTGTTGCAGACCAGCATCCTCTCAGCATTCTTCCCAGACACAAGCTCCATATAATGAATATATCAAGTTAATATACAATAGAAAGAATTACTGTTTTCACCACAAACACCACCATTTTCTTTCAGTGACAGGATCCTTGACTCACTAAACCCCCTTTTACCCTTTGTGCTCTTTCTTTTTCCCCACTTTAACAGACTGAGGCCAATGTTTGTCCACAGAGTAACTTGTGTGAAGTTCCCCAAGATAAGAAGCAAAAAATGGTAATAAAAAAAAAAAAAAAATCAGGAAAATGGGTGCATTAAGTTTTCAAGTCAACAGTTCCCCACTGAACTTGCTTCCAACACTGATCACACTGACAGAGGAGGCAGTGCAGAGCGATACTATCTAGAGGAGAAACCTCATCTATCTGCACCCTAAGTCTCCATGCCCAGCAAAGTTTCTGGTCTCGGGCAGTTCCTCTCTTTATGGGGTTTACTGGGAGAAACCTTGCAGAGGCACAGGCTGAAAGGAAAAACCATGTGCCCTTTTCTCCGTTCAAATTCCTGAAGAAACCATGACAGCAACAAGCAGGAAAGGAGGGAGAGAACAAGAAGCAAGATGTCTCTATGGGAGCATTAAAACAAACACAGAAGTATGTGCCGTCCTCAGGATCAACAGAGAGTTTGCACGGGGAAGGAAGAAGTCTCTGTGCGACGGGCAGTGGGGACTGCTGGTTAGCCACGCTGGATCCTTTCTGACATCCTTAGCAAGCCCTCCTCCTCACCAAGAGATGGGAAGACATCCACCTCCCTCTCAGTCCGGAGCATCACAGCAGCAATAAGGACTACCAGCTGTCAAACTGAAAGCGGTCAAACTCGGTTGCTAAATTTAAGCAACCACACAACAGGACACAACTGACCAGAGCAGCATGACAGCCCTTTAGATCCACTTAAATCTCTGCAGGCATGAAAAACCTCGGCAGATCTTCCCAGCACGAAACTATGCCAGAAGTGCAAAATGACACCGAGGGCACGGCTGGCTCTTCTCACTGAGCACATCTAGAAAGACTTCAGCAGGGGCTGGACACACATCCTCCTGGCAGCAGCCCACAGAGGGGCTTGCCTTGCTTCCCACTCGACAAACACGTAGGGAGACTCACCACCCACCCACAAGCTCCTCTGCAGCTTCAAAACCCTATTAAGGTTGCTAAGTGACAATAACGTAGCGCAATCTCACACCATTTGCAACCCCCAAACATTTAAAGGCAAGGAAATTAATGGTTTGGATCATCGTAAATCTCAGGCGGCCCATCTAATAAACAAATTAATTCTCATCAAATGTAAAACCTTCCTGAATTCATTATGATGACGTTAACTCTCCCAGGAGTATAGCTCAGGTTTTTGTTATCGTGCTTTTAGTATCTAAGCAGTGAAATGTTCCTGGTTAGGAACATCAGTGAAATGAAAAAGTTAGCTTGGGGGGAAAAAAAAAAAAATTTGCTCTTTCTTCATAATCACGTAATATATCAGGATAATTCCTACATGGTAAAAGTTTTATAAGTCAACTACATTCTGACTTCGTGTACAAAATTTTTATGGCCTACATCCAATGAGCACTTAACCGCCAGCTTAATTTTAAGAAGTAATTAATCATATAAAAGTGTACAGGACGACTGAAGTGTTTCAGTATGTACTTAAGTGTTTTACTAGAATAAATCTCTTATTTCCTCTTAAATAGATCTAATGCAGTGGTCTTATTTTTAGCATATCAATGAAATAATATTTCTTTTGGGTCAGCATTCAGCTTGTTTGCTGTGATAAACACAATGTTTACACTAAGAAAGAAGGAGGTTTCGTTTTATTATCACGTGGAGGATGTAAGCTATGGATGTCTCCAAGCTAGGCTTTTTTGCCATTGCTAGCAAGTTGCGGCTTAAACTCAGTATAACAGAGCTATGGTTACTGTTATATAGTAGCCTGTTCTTAGGTTTTTAAAAGAAGATATAGGAGAACACAACTCACTTTTTGGAGGCAAGATGGGAAAGGATAAAACAGTAATGTAAGGCAGCAGCAAATACAAAGATGTTTTATAAAGAGTTTTCTCTCTATATAAAAAACAAAGTGCAGGTACCAAAGTATCAAACTGAAAACCATGAACAAATCTAGCCATGCTGTCAATAACTTTATAACATCACAACCACCTACATTACAAATAACTATAGAGAATCTCAAAAACCTAATGGCTACCCAGAACAAAATATTAGTCTTGTGGTTCCTCTGCAAGTGAGCTGCTGAACTACCTTCTCTACACTGAACTGTGTTTTAATTTATCCCTATCAGAGGAAAACATCTAAAACATCAGAATAACTACAGAAGCATTCTTTTATATCCAAAACTCCATACTCTGAGCTTCAATGAATGCACACACACAAACACACAACACTTCACATTACCTTCTTGCTGTGCTTAGATTTTGAGGTCTCCAGACTACATATGCTGTTCTATAGATCCCTTACCAGAAGCATGGTTGGTCAGAGTTCAAAGAAAATGAGTTACACTGTTTAAAAAAAAAAAAAAAAAAAAGAAAAACTTAGCCTTTTGGAGCATTCCAGAGCAAGAACACTGGTCTACGCTGCCTTTTATCATCTTCAGTAGGTCAAGAGGATTCAATACCTCCCTTTAGATAAAGGCTTTGTGATAACCAGACAGACTATTCTTGTGATCACTACTTCAACTACAAAATCACTGCAATTCTGTGTATTCTGCTACATACATACAAATCAATGTGGCCAATCCAGCTAGTCATACAATAGTCATACAGCAGTCTTGCACCTTAGATTCTGATGTACTGCTGGAAACAATTCAAAATGTCCAGAAATTATCTATATAGCCTTACATGGATAAAGATCCAGCTATAGAACAGCCTTTTCTTGAGCTCTGGCATGGCTGCTATGTATCTTCAGAACCATACACGTTAAGTTCACGAGATAAGGCATCTCATAAAGGGATTCCCTTTGTTATTTATTCTTGAATTAGTCTCTTCTTGTGCTTCTGAAGACGAGAAATTCTCTTTAAACTAAACAAGAACCTCAATGTGTTTCACCTGATCTTTTTGGCAGAAAAGCATTCCCCAGCTCCTTGGAAGAAAACAAAAAATCAAAGATGAGAGTGCCATTATCTTATCTTTTTTCACATTCACACCTCACCAGCTGTCTAGGGGGAGAAAAAAAGAAAAGCCCGTAATTCATGTTATTTTTCAGTACAAAATAGAATAAGACCAAAAGCAACATTTTCTTCAAAGACCTGCTTACAAATATCTACTAAAAATGTTACAAGCTCCTCCTTCCTCTCCTTTCTGGTATTTAGCTAGCAATTTAAGCTTTGCCAATACTCGCATCACTAAAATGTCTAAGCATATTTCATTTCAGTTTTATACAAACATGTGTCAGGATTTGGAGTAGTAATGACCACTGTGCCTTAAATACTGTAACTCTTTCCATTCTAAGCCTGCTCACTTCTACGTAGTACGTTCAGTCATTTTTAACTTCCCAAAACTATCACATCTTTGGCTGAAACTTTCCATTAATTAATCCTTTTTTTGAAAGCTTAGGTAGAGATACAGCAAGTATGAGAAGCAATAAATATTGTGCACCATTTCACACTAAAAACCAGTTTGCTTTGTCCAGGCCTCCTCTAGAACTGAATAACACATGTATGTATATGAAACCTTGAATATATTACTCTTTGCATAAGTCCGTGTGTCAGGAGCATACAATCCTGTGCACGTGTGCATGTATCAGGAGCATACACTGAGGATCAATTAGGTCAAAGACCCCAGGATGCAGGGAGAGAATAAAATTTTCCAGAGTTTTTACAGCAGTTGTGAAAAAAAATGTTGGTGAATACTAAGGATGGGTATACAGACTAAGGATGAGTACACAGTGCGTGCACTGGACAGCTAATTTAACTGCAGAGCAAAAATGATGGGAAGTATGAATAGGGCTGACAGATATCCTATAGCACCCTTCAATCTTTTCTGTAGGCGCTGCCAGGAGCCAAGTACTTGAGGATGATTTCTGTACAGTTAGTTATTTTAGTTCTGCCCCATGCTGTGTAAACACAACAGCAAAGTTTAGTGATGCTATAGGTGCTACTGCTGTTGCAAAATAAATTGCAGTTTACAATGCATTTTGAAGCTGCACAGATCAGACAATCCTAATGCACATACAGGATCCTCAATGGGGTTAAATCTGCTACCATAGCATTCTCCTGAGAACTTCTGGTACATAAAAATCGTGTTCCCTTAACCAGAAAGGAATCAACTACTACTTAGCTGAGTAAATCAGGAACTACCAAAGCTAGAAAAAGCAGATTACACTGCAGAGTATGATGATCGTGAAGTCTAGTGTTTATATCAACCGCAGTACTTTACACTTAGGTGAATTAACAAGTTATGGTAATCGGAGAGAAACGTATACCAGAAACAAACAGGAAGTGACTACTGGGACTTGGCACTGTCAAATGTCACCATATGGAAGAGGTTAGAAACTTTTTGAAGGCTCAGTTCCTAAGTGGCTGGTGTTACCCGCTAAGGCCAATAAAAACACAGTGGGGAATTTAATTAATTTACTTTTATTACTCCATAATGATTTAGGATATCTAAAAAAAAAATATATATAAAGACCCCAGATAATATAATTTTAGTAACAACTCTTGCCATTTAACTAAACAACACTGTATCATGTCCACTAATTATAACACACTGGTGTTTCTGTACATCTCCCATGTTACTGTAATTTCATTAGTAACAAAAACCACTGGGGGTGAAGGACAGGAAGAAACCACTCTCCTGCATGCATTACAAGCGTATTTATCTCGCTCAATACACCCTATTTTCTTGCGTTTCCTGATTTATATTTTCTGCTCCAGAATGTCTGTTTCATCCAAAAATAAACACAGGCCAGATACCCAATCGCAGACTTGACAGCAAAACACGTATCCAGCAGAGCTTTCCCATTAACCACACGCGGACACGTTAAAGTAAGAAGCCAGGTCAGTGATGAAAGCGCCATTCTTTATATCCATTTTTTAACAGAGAGTACTCAAGACAAGAGTAGGAACTATAACTGTGCTCATCTGATGGCTCTACTTCCAAGTATCCAGGGACCATTTCATTTATTAATCTTGTGCTCGCCCCCAAGATGAGAGGAATTTAAAGAGAAAAAGTGTCATCTCTAATTCGAGCCCTACCTTCTCGACAGGTCCCAGCTACAAAGAACTGAAACAAGACCATCTTTTTAAGGAATGTACTTTGCACTATGGTGATTAACTTTAAAGAAACTACAGCACAGCTGATGACAGGCAGAGTTTTCAGACTGAAGCCCCTAAGATCTGAAGTCATCTGTTTCATTTAAGAAAGGCACCGACGCTGCCTGTCTTAACCAGCATCTTTAAAAGTTAAGACGACAAATTTAATGCAGATGCATGGAGAACCTTCCCCAATATAAATCCCCAGTATAACACTGTTTGCACAGCACCATATATACTACTTCAAAGCTGTCTGACTACAGTTTTCTGAAGTCCTCATATAAACAAAACGTATATTCCAAAAATCTTTTTACCAAGACACTTCTTATATACTAAACATTCAGGTGTCCTGGTGGGAGGGAAAGGGGAATTGTGGGTAGACATCATGAAGTCAAGAATTGTTTCGACGCTTTCCACTGGGGATTTCAGCTCAAAACTGCTCGAACTTCACAGGGTACCTGGCACCTGCTTATTGCCTTGCATTTCCTCCAGGGAACTCATACGAGCTCCAGAGATGCAACAGCTTCCAGGATGACGTTTAAAGATGATGGTTTTAATTTCACAGAAGTACTAATTAATTTTGGTCCTGACTCGCCTAAAGACACCTACTGCCATGGTGTTGCTCTATAACCAAGTATGAGACTTGAGTAAACAGTTCCTCAGTACAAACAAGGTGTTGGCCCAAATAATCGTTCAATCCTTTGCACTGCAACTCATTTTCTCATTCTCGTCAGGTTTGCAGACACCAAAACACGTTGATCTTCAAGTTTTCTGTTTGGGGAAATTAACAATGGCCATACTTTGACACAGACATGCCTTTAAAGTGCTCTAAAAGTGTGAGGAATACATACGCATAAATTAAAATATACCCATAAATAGAAGTTACATAAATATCTGGCCCTATCACCCACCCATTTCTCATAGTGATTTACTGTAAAAGTAGTTCCATTGAAATCAAGCGAGTAATTTCCAGAGAAAGTTGCTATTCAACATGGGCAAATGGTGGTAAAACTGGACAACAGATTTCTAAGTAGAACTGTAAACATATGATTAGCGTATCCCAAACAAGCAATGAACTTCATACAATGAACTTCAGTGTCATATAGTATTCTTTTTTTCCATTTTCCCCATTCTGTTTTTCACCTGTCACATAAGTAATTGTTTTTATTTAGGAAGAAGGCGGCAAAGCTTAAAAACTCCCTTTGAGACACTACAGGTGTTAGAATATTTTAGACTTTGTTTGTGTTAGCAAAAGAGGTTTGGTCTTATACATAAATTTGCTAAATCTTATTATACACACGTTAAAAAAAATCCACTCCTGAATGATTCTGTCTGCAAAGTATCACCATATGGTAGCTTTCACAAATGATCAACTGTACCAAAACATCTAAAAATAACATCTTCCTTAAGTAAAATAAAAACAATTACCAGCAGAGACTTTTGGGTATAGTTCTGAGCTAAGGAATCAATACCACGTTGCTGAAATGTTTCAAGTAAGCATATAAGCAACCTCTGGAAAAAAACAGCACAGCATTAAATGGCCCACAAGCATCAATGATAAATGTAATATACATGTTTTGGGTTCTTTCAAAAGTCTATTCTTAGCTGTAAGACAAACCAAATCCATTTAATTAAAACCTTAGCTTACAAACACATTCACAGAGTAAGTGAAGCTTAACAAATCTAATTTGAATGAAAGGGACTAGCTGAGTAAAGGAGCAGCTCCCCGATGTTCCTTGCTCTGGTGGTTTCATGTAACCACTGATCATCAACTACTACAACAGCAAACATACAACAACCTTAAACTAAATGGCAGTTGTCTGTCTAAATATAGCTACTTTTAAATAATGCATCAGGAGTTATAAAATAAAGTGCCACTGAATTATTTAAGATGGGTCTCATCTTTAACAAAGACATATCACTTTTAATTAAATGGAAATAAATATGTTCATATTTGGTGTTGCATATTATTGTAAATTGCAACCAGTAAAACAACATTTTACGACTCCAATTATGTCAGCAGTCAGTTTTTCCTACATGTATCTGATTCACAGAAATAGAACTGAGATGCAAACTAAGATAAGCAAAAGCACCGCTTGTAGAGTTGTCTCAGAACTTCGGGCGATCCCAGCTTTACCTTCACTCACAGCCCTCAGATACAGAATATTCCACCAACCTGTAACAATTGGTAGGAACTGTCTGGGATCTCACACTCCCAAACCTGTTTCTGTAAAGTTCATAATCCGCACACTTTCCTTACACAAGTATCAACTAAGAGAGCAAACTCTCAGCACCACTACGGCTAACGAAGCATCATGCTCTGTCACTTTAAAAACATATTGAAGACTGCCACACTGAAGTGGTGTTAAAGCTGAAAGTTTGTAAAGAACTACATTTTCAACACAATGCAATAGCTGTATATTATTTACTGTAGTAACCCGTCAGCCTGGCCTAACATCTGCAAATGACAAAATTCACATTTAGCAATAAAATGGGATGACACATCACATTTAGGAGGTTTCAGGGAAAAACTGCTTTCCACCTCACCTAAGGGGATAAGGCTACTGTTTAACAACCAATACTTTCTGTTTAAAGGTGACTGCCTTTTGGATGTGATGTGTGAAAGCTGAAAGAAAGAACAGCAACCCGACAGGACTCCACAAAATGCTCTGTACTAACTTTAATGGGTGCTCTGTAAAGGAAACAACAACACATGACCTATTGTGGAGAAATCAAACTTTAAGTGTGATCTGTCTGGGCCTGCAGGCAACCACTTTGCCCCTCAAACCAGCTGCCTACAGCAAAACCCCTGATCTTGGTGTCACTGCACCCACAAGCCCGATGTTTCATGCAGACCCCGCCACTGAACGTGCGTCAAATCTACGGAGTGTTAACAGGACCTTTCCACACAGAAAGTTAAGTCAGACCTTGTTATTTTTATACTTTTAAATGCATGCGTCTTGAAGTTTGCTTTACAGGGAAAAAAAAAAAAGTGATGAAAATACACCAGTCACAACAACAAAAAAAAAAAAAGTTAATTCCACCGGGATGACTTCGGCAGCCAAACAAGAAAAAGAAAAAAAAAAAAAAAACCCACACAAACCCTGCATTAAGATGAAATTTTGACAACCGCTCCGCGTACCCAGCCCCGCGGGCGAGGATGCACAGAAGTTCTAAGCCCGTCCCGCCTCTCCAAGTGCCAACCGCCTTTCCCTCCGCGGCGGCACTCCCGCTTCCCCGAACGGGGGGAGCCCCATGGCCCCACGGCGGGCTCGGGGGCGAAGACGCCGAGGAACCAGGGAGGGCGAGGGGGGAGAGAGAAGAGGAGTCGAGCTGAAGAGCTGAAAGCCGTAACAGCCCAGCCGCGCTGCGGGCAGGAGGGGCGGGATCCCCCCCGGCACCGGTGCCCGGGCGGCCGAGGAAGAGGAGCCGGAGGGAAGGAGGGAGGGAGGGAAGGAGAGAAGGAGGGAGGCAGCCCCGCCGCTTCCCCCACACCCAGGACGCCCGGCCAGGGCAGGGCGGCTGCCGGGGCAAGGCGGCTTCCCCTCCGGCCCCCGCGGAGCCCCGCCGCCCCGGGGGGCTCTTCCTGCCAGCCAGGGACAGATGTGGACGCAACAGCTGGACAGGGAGGAGGGGAGAGGGAAGGAAGGAAGAGGCACGGCTGCTTCACCACTACCACCCCCCTCCTCCTCCCGCTGCCGCCGCTCCCGGGGATGCGGGCGGGATGCGGCGGCCGCCGCCGGCTCCGGGCTGGCCCCGCTCTTTGATGGGGATGGTGCAACTGGCCCCAGGGGCAGCGGGGCTGGCCGGCTCCTCGTCCCCCTTACCTTGCTGCGGATCTGGCCGGAGGTGGACACTTTCCGGATGAGTTTCTGGGGGCCCTCGTGTTCCCCTTCGCTGTCCGACGACTCGTCCGCCGGCCCCCCCGCCGCCGCCGCCGGGGGTTGGGGTTGGGGCTGGGGCTGCTGCGGGATCCCGGCGCCGCTCATCCCCGCCTCGGCCCCGGCCATCTTCCCGGACTCCTGCCGAGAGAGAGCACACGAGCCCGGCTCAGCCAGGGCAGCCGCTGCCGCTCCCCTCCCCGGGGAGGAGGAGGTGGAGGCGGTGCGGGAGGGTGGGGAAAGAGGCGGTGCGGGGGGGAGGAGACGGAGGCGGCGGGGACGGAGCCGGGCGCTGGCAGAGCGGAGCTGCACCGCCCGGCCGCCATCTTCCGCCGCCCACTCAGACGGGGAAGGGAAGGGCAGCGCTCCCGCCCCGGCCCGGCCACGGCGGCCGCCGCTGCCCGCTGGCAAGGAGCTAGGGGAGCCGCCAGCCGCCGGCGGGCGGAGCCGGGGCGGGCGGACCCGGCCCGGCCCCTGGCAGCGGCCAGGCCGGCTGCAGGGGGCGCCGGGCGGCGGCGGCCGGGCCGGCTCCGTGAGGGAAGGGAGGGGGGGGCGCGCCTCAGGTGAGCGGCGGGTTGAGTCTGAGGGGGAAGCCTGGCTATGGCGGGCGGGGAGGGCCCACGGCGACCCCCGCAGCTGCCTGGGCTCCCCGTGAAGGCAGTCCCGCCTGGCTGGGGGGCGGTGGGACGAGGTACAAGGCTGCGGGGTGCCCGAGCGCCCGCAGATGGCTCCCCTCGCCCACCGCCAGCCTGGGGTCCGTACCCCCGCGGTGACCCTCCGTGGGAGGTGGGAGGCCAAGTTCTCGACGTTTCAGGGCAAAACCGTGCGGGTGTGAAGGCGGGTGGGCTCCTCACGGGCTGTCCCTTCGCAGCCGTGTTGCACGCACGCCCTGTGGGGAGCCGCAGGGTGGCTCCTTGGAGGCTGGGTGGACATCCACACGTGATCCATACCTCCAAGCAGTTAATCCCGTGGTACCCTTCAATATCAAAGCGCCAGATAATTTTGGCAAATGCATAGGTTGCTTTCCTGTTATTTTCACAGATCACAGAATGATATGGGGTTGGAAGGGACCTCTGGAGATCACCTAGTCCACCCCCCCCCATACCCCCCACCAAAGCAGGATCACCTACAGCAGGTTGGACAGGAACACATCTAGGCAGGTTTTGAATGTCTCCAGAGAAGGAGTCTCCAGCACCTCTCTGGGCAGCCTGTCCCAGTGCTCTGCCACCCTCAAAGTAAAAATTTTCTTCACATTGAGATGGAATTTCCTGTGTTCCAGTTTGTGCCCATTATCCCTTGCCCTGTGACCGGGCACCACTGAAGAGTCTGGTTTCATCCTCTTGATGCCCACCTTTTAGATATTTATTATCATTGATAAGATCCCCTCTTCGTCTTCTCCAGGCTAAAGAGACCCAGATTTCTCCTCTTAGTTTAATTTTCTCATTGCTCTATTTATTTTTGTCTTTGTAAAAGAGGAACTTTGGCTTTCAGGGAGAGAAAGGGTCAGTTTTCCCTTTTAATCTCGGATCTGGCAGCTCACACGATCCTGAAATGTCACCACATGTTCTGAATTGTGGGACTTAGAAATTACTGTGGCTTGTATGTAGTCGATGTTCAAAATAAGCACTTAAATCACAGCAATACTAAATAAAACACACAACTCCTTGCTGCATGGACCGGATTAAACATGAGAAAGCAATCAATACTTGTGGCTTCTATATTCCCACAATTCTATTTATATTTCCAGAAAGGGGACTGACATCTCTTAATACGCAATACAATGCCACAGCACCTAAATACAAAGCAGTTAATGAGAAAGAAAAACAAACCCATTGCGTACGACCTGTCGCACACAGCAGACGCCTTGCCGTGAACTTGACTTCATACACTCTGGAGTATCCCGTTTCTTTTATTGGGACTGGTTTGGAGTAGGTGAAGTCAAATATTTCCCCGAAACCTTGCAAGGTTTGTGTCTAGCTCTGTGTTACCGCCCCAGATACTTCAAATGAGACTCTACTACTCTCTTCTACATAGAGGTTTCTATTAAGTTATACTTTCAAAAAAATGTCAAAAGTTACCTTAAAAAAAAAAAGCCAACTTTTCTATGAAGTTATATTTTAAAGGAATTTTGATCGTATTGCCTACATTCCCTATTAGAATACTAATAGGGCCTAAATCCTACCACTGAATACCACATCTCAGAATAGATGGGAGTTGTCATACAGCAACTTTTCCGTACCGGCTAATTGTGACTCTTCTCTTGCCTCGCTCCTCACCTGAGACAGTCCTTTTTCAAAAACTGGGATCAAACTTGGACAAGCGCAAGTATGTCCTGCTCTCAGTGAATTAATTTAGGGGACAACAAGGAAGAAAGATGGGTTAAGAGCAAAGTTTATGGATACTTGCTCTTTCCACCCTCCTTTCTTCCTCTTCACCTTAATTTCAGGAAAAGCAAATCACACCAGAATGTGTCTCACTGCGATTCTTTGAGCCTTCTGAAGGTAAATGACAACGTTGCAAGATGACAACAAGGCAGAGTTTGCTAATTAATCCTAGCATGTATTACTTGTAATTGCGACTGTGATTTGAGGAACGCTTAGTGCTAATAGAACGCCAGCAAACCTGAATTAAACAGTGCAAGCTGAGCAGCACTAGTTACTGTTAAGATTTGTTCCCATAGTGAAAAAGCATTTGAAATATTGGTGCATGTGGCTGCCATGTATTTGTTTGTACCCCACGACTAGGATCCTGTGCGAAGTTTTATGCAAAACTGTTTACAAATAGACATTTTGCCCAGAAAAAATAACTTTCCAAATCCAGTTGTAACGGAGAGACGAGACAGCGAAGGGGAAAGGCACACAAAGACAGCCTATTACTCAAGCGTATGATTTGGGGTTGTGATGCTTGAACTCAGGAAGATCATGAAGTTGATGACCCCATGGATGACCCTAAATTTGCACCTTTGGGTGTTTCAGGGTTTGTTTGGTTTTTTTAAGTAAAACTTCATATGGTTGATTGTTCCTTACATATTTAGACATGGATCCTAAAAACAGTAGGTGGTTAAAGTTTATTTCCGAAAACAGCCTTCCACTGAAATTTTGGAATAATAAATGCACAGCACCAGTATCTTCCAGAGCAAGACAGTCACCTGGTTTGTCTTCAAGCTGTTTTCACCATTGGCTACACTGCAAGCTAATTTAAACGCTCGTCTTGAGCTTTATAAAAGGTTGGACTATTTAGCAATGGACGTAAATACATTGTTTCATTGTTATTACATGGAAAAATAGAAACAAGTTAATAATTTGGCTTTTCAATATAACAGTTTCTGTGACAGCCGGTGGCTATTATGAAGCCAGCAGAGGAGCTGGAGATCTCCTTAGATATCTGTATAGCCAGCTCAGATTTCCTACACTAAATTTCATCTCACATAAAAGCTAGTAAAAGACTTTGTAAGTGAAATGGGAAATACATAGAATTCTTCAACTTCTGTTCTGAACTTAACTATCAGCCTTAGTTTCTGTGCATCTTCTGCACCATGCAGAGGGCAACCTGCATCCTCACATGGACTACCCCATTGTGACCTTCCACTCTCCTGATGCCTCAACACAATAATTGGGTTACAAGGAGGGAATGCACCAGACTTTCACTTCCAAGCAAGTCTCTTTCATCATATCTTGATAAACTTCAGTGGGCTATGAAAAACAAACTGAAGTGCTAGCAATATTCTCTCAGGTCATTTAATGTGAAAATTTTAGTAGTGATGGGCTAAATCTGCAAATTATAGGAAATGTCCCACAAGTACAGTTCAAGGAGAATATGCTTTCTGCAAAGTATGTAGTGGAATCTGTAAAATTACAGGCTCTAAAATCCATAGTCAGCTAATATGCACAGAGTTATTCAAAATGGAGGAAAAAAGCAAAGTGTTGTTCAAAGTTCCCAAGTCGTTTGCTCCTGTTAGTGCAAAAAGTTGTTTCTACAAACATATATGTTGTCTGTGCGCAAAGATGGTTCCACTTGTTCTTCTTTTCAGAGGCATTAATACACAACCAGGGTCCAGTTCCAGCCTTTACTCAGGTAAAGCTACCTAAGATAGCCATGAAACTTCACCTCAATAAGGACTGCCGACTTGACTTTCCATCCCTTCACCTTACAGCTGAAATTCTTCCAGGTCATCAGTGTCAGAGATGAGAAATACTGAATAGCACATTTCAGCTCAGTGAATATATGCTATGAGTATCATGGTACAAATGGTACCACAAAAATCCCCTAGATTTCTGAGCAGGCTCTTGAAGAATATGGGAGGGGCTATATGCAGCCATTAAAAACACATATTATACTTGCATGTGCTATGTCTTTCATTTAACATACTCGATTTCACACTTCTTAGTGATTGCCATAAATTTCCTATCTGAAGCAAGGGAAGACTGGTGAAAAGCATAAAGAATGGTTGGCATTTAAAGGGAGGTGTTCAACTGATGTAAAACAGCTCTGCTGACATCATTTGTGCTACGGCAATTGATATCAGTTGATGATCTGCCCTTTATATTCAAAGAACCCCAGAGTGATGGGTCTGTATATGCACTGGGAGAGCGTTTTAACTCGATCACATCCAGTCCCAATAATAGAATATGTGTCGCTAAAACGTATATGCAACGTACAGAAAAAAAAATAATTCCAAATACATATCTACTCTAGCTGCACTGGAGATTATAATTTATAATGCAGATTAAGGCATTATTTAATTCCAGCTCTAATATTGATTCCCTTCATAACAAGTGCATTTACCTCTTCTTCTCTAGGTCACTTTGGTATCCATAAGCTGATTTTTTTCCTCTGCCTCAAAAAGTTGTTCTGGGGGGATCTGGATGAATAATGGTATATATGTCAGGTTAACAATTCATCACATTTAAAAGATTTTATTGAATCTTTCCCGATTTTGGTGGTTAGTGATACCCATAATATTAAGCTGGGCTCCCCACACTAAGCAAATTAATTTCAGGTCTGCCTGGCTGAACTCCCTCTGCAGATCGAGTTAGCAATGTTATTATTTCTTGCCTTCCCTACTTACCAAAGTGGAAGCCAAAATATAACAAAATGAATGCAAACCAGCATTAAAGAGAGTAACTACATCACTCGTGGCTGTTTCGGGAGTAGCTGAGGCAATCCTGTAACCTGGAGGTTACAAAACCACCTTGTATACCTCAGAGTGAACAGGTTTAAACCAGTGTAGGTCATCAAAATAAAGAGTCACTTTGCAAATGTGTTAGGACCCATCTATGCATTTCAAGGGAAAGGTGAAGGCTCAGGTCTCCTGTAAAATATGAAAGTCATGTCTGGAACTTTCTAAACCATAAATATATACAGTGTATATTCTGAACACAAAGCCCCCGAATATCTGGGAAAAATGCAGGATGAGCCTTACATTTTCTGTTACTTTTATTTAGCTCCCTCATGCAACTCTTACTGGAGTCAGGAAGAGGTTTTCCACTCAAAAGTCAGCTGTGGATTAAAGAAAGGATTGTACAGAAATTTGAAACTGCACACAGACAAGTCCAACCCTCACAGGCAAAAGAGAAGCTGTGGCTCCATTTGATGTCCGTCACTTATTTCTCAGAACAGCTATAAGAACAGCATTTCCCAAAGACTTCTGACATTTTGCATAGATAATTAACTTGCACAGATTGAAAACCTGCAATAAATAGTTTCCCCTATTCTGCTGCTATTTTTCTGTGGTTTGAGAGCAAGGGAGAAATCTGGGCACTGTTTTTTCCCTCCATCATCCAGTTCTTCACCTAAATCTCCCTTTGCCCCCATTATAATAAAGAGCCTGCTGACGAGCAGGTACAGAGAAGAATGATGTGGCTTTTGCCACAAAGACTATGTATTTTATCAGCAGGTTACCAGGTAAAGGGTTGAGTGGTTTAGCTGAAATAAGTCTTGTAAAGGAAATCAGTGCAGTGGTTAACCTTAAAACTGCATTCATGGATGTACTCTTTAACAAATGCAGCAATGAAATGATAAACATGACCCAAATCCTAGCTCTTACTGGGGGAGGGGGAAATGGTGAAAAAAAAAAGAAAAGAAAAAAAAAAAAATCTGCTCCTTGTTTATCTGAGCCCTACGCACAGAAGGAAACAGGTTTGGATGCTTCAGCCAGGACTCTGCATTTCCAAAGTGGAGGGGCTGCAATCCATCTGCCTCCTGAGTTTCAGCTGAGTTTTGGATGACGGCAGCCAATTTAAATGTCACTGTTTAATAGGATAACGCACTCGCGGGAATCGGCACCGCTGCCTTCCCCCCACGATGTCTTCATCTCTCCAGGCAAAAATCTCGGGTTTCCCTTGCCTGATCCTTTCAGTGTCAGCTCCATGTTACCAGAACACACATACAGCTGTTTTCCCTATCACAGCTGCATCTCCGGCAGCAGCTTCGGGGCTCGAGGACTGCAGAGGGCGGTGAAGGGGGACGTTCAACTTCACAACAGAAATGAGGCTAGTAAAAGCATATTTGGGAGGGCTACAAATCCTAACAGGGAAGGGGGGTGAACTTAGTTCACCGCTGGTATCTCCAGGACTGAGCTGCTACTTTCCTGGGAGAGAGAATACCAAGCCAGGCAGACCGTGGCTCTCCCTGGGCTGCTGGTTAAAACTGGGTTTACAAATCAAACCGGGAACCCTGAACCAACACAGCGAGTTAGCTAAAAATGGCACAGCCATCCAAAGGAGAGCTGGGCAGTGGCATGGGTCTGTGCTTCACATCGCCTCACCAAGTTCAGGGCCAGAGGCAGCCTAGCCTTGACCTCCCAGATAGCCTGAAATCTCCCGAGCAGCTACCCAAAGCCTATTTTTAGCCCTCCCTGCCCAGTGTGTGTGTGTGTGTGTGTGTGTTTGTGTGTTCGCACAATGGAGAAAAGCCCAAGAGCGGGACCAGACGGCCCTGAAAAGGGAAATCTGATTTTATCGCCCACTGAGGATGCCGGTGACACGATTTCCTTCGGCTGGAAGGTGGGTCTCCGAGTTGCTTAAACAAACTGCAAAGCCAACGCGCCGCAGCTTTCCTCCCAGCCAGTTTAGGCACCCCTGCTCCTGAAAGGGGGAGCTGAGAGGCAGCTGAGAGACACCCACTTTTCCCTGTACCCCACAAAGTTGGGGGGGAGGGGGAAGGGGGAAAGAGGGGTACCCCAGCTCGCTTTGCCACCGCACAGCAACGGGGGCAATTCCCAGCCTGATTACAGTAGAAGAAGGGGGGGTAGGGAAGAAAAAAAAAAAACAGTCTGTCTTTCTGGAAACTGCCTCCCAACGCTGGACACGTTGCGTTTGTTGTGCTGAGAGAAGGCGTTTAATGGTATCAACATCCAACACCTCCCCCACACACACACCCCCAACACCACCCCCACCCCCTCCCTCCCCTGGCAAAGTTGGAGGCAAGGCTGGCTCTGGGTGTTAATCCCAGCCTTTCCACCCGGGCAGGGAAACTCAGAAAAGGGCAACGAACTTCCCCCCAAGAGGGACGAGCCCCCCTACGAGGATGATAGCCCGACTTCCCCCCACACACATACACACACGCACCCCCCCGGCTGAACAATACAGGCAGGAAAAAAGGGTTGGAGATGCCTGTGCGCCTGCAAGGCACGCATGTACCTACCAGTTCCTCCCAGGCGGGGCTGCGGGCGCTATAGGAAGGGTACCCCAGCTCCTCCATCACCCCGCAGCAGGTCCCCTCTACCTCCGCGCCGACGAGCAGGTTACGCCGGGCTGCGCCTCCCTCCTGCCGCCGCCGCTCCTCCGGCTTCCCCAGCGCCGCTCTTCCTCCCCCCGCCCCGCTCACCCCCGGCCCCGCTCCTCCCTTTCTTCTCCCCTTGGCCCCTTCCAGGCCCCCTCCTCCCTCCCTCCCTCCCTCCCTCCCTCCCCTCCCTCCCGGCTCTTCTCCCTCCTGCGGCCACCGGGCTCAGCCCCGGCTCCCGGGGGAGCCGGCCTGGCAGCCGCACCGCCGCTCACATCACCGCCGCCGCCGGGTCCTCCGGTGCAGGGCGCGGAGCCCGCCCCCGCCGCCCCCCTGCCCGCCCGCCCGCCGCGCCGCCCCGGGGGTCTCCCCTCGGGTCGCCGTACCCTCCCTCCCTCCCTCCCCCTTCTCCCCGCCCCGGGAAACCCAGCGGATTACGGGCAAATCGCCTTGGGCTATAAGCCGGTTTACAGCCGCGCTTCAGCTGCCGGCGGGGCCGGCGGGAGAGGATGCTCCCCGCCCCGAGGGGGAAAAAGCCTCCCCCCTGAGTGCGCCGGCACCCCCTCATACCCCGCCGGGGTGATATCTCCTTCTCTCTCCCTCGACCCGACCCCCTCTCCCGGGGGCGGAGAGCCGGGTCTTGCGGCACCGACGGGTGTCCCCGGCGGCGCTGACCCTCGCGTTGCTCTCTGCTCCGAGCTGAACTATCTCTGGGAACCAGAAGGCACCAAGGTGAGGGGCCTGGTGCTAAGGCAGCCCTCGGCCCCCCGCACCAGGGGTCTGAGAGTGTGGCACCGCACATTTTAACCTGCTTTGGGCAGCCTCTTTCCCCTACTGAGGAGCCAGGTGGTACCACAGGTACCTTAAGAAAAGCAGGAGTTGGGACACGGCATGGCCACTGAGAAATCATAGAACCACAGAATCACATGGAGTGAAAGGGACCTCCAGAGATCATCTAGTCAAACCCCCTGCCAAAGCAGGTCCACCTAGAGCAGGTTGCACAGGAACTTCTCCAGGCAGGTTTTCAATGTCTCCAAGAGAAGGAGATTCCACCACCTCCCTGGGCAGCCTGTTCCAGTGCTCTGCCACCCTCAAAGTAAAGAAGTTTGTGTCCATTTCCTCTTGTCCTATCCCTGGGCACCACTGAAAAAAGACCAGCCCCATCCTCTTGACACCCATCCTTTAAGTATTTATAAGCATTGATCAGATTCCCCCTCAGCCTTCTCTTCTCTAGACTAAAAAGACCCAAGTCCCTCAAGCCTCTGAAAAGACAGCACAGACGTGTAAGCCATGTCTGATACGTGGGTGCCTTTCATTTCCAGGGCTACCACACCTGCCTTCTGGAGCAGCAGGCTCTCTCTGCCCTCCAACACACCTTTTATTAATACAACGTGCATATACTTCAGTCTTCTCAGTTTACTAGTTACCAGCGTAGCTTTGAACACCAGCCAACGTATTATCACTCACTCTCCAAGCAGATGTTGTGTCTCCTACAAACTCAACACTTTCACCCATTTGTTGCAGAGTGGCAGGGTACATGAAAGGATATGTTTCTAGATACCAGAGGAGAGAGACTAGAGGAGAGAGCGAGAAAATGAAGCTCAGCCACCATCCAAACTAATGGTGTTCTTCACCCCATTTTTTTTCTATATTTCTTTGCATTCCAGCCTGCCCTTTCGAATTTACAGTGATCATGCCTGATTACAAAACGTAACCTCTGGGTCATCTACTTGATAAGTGCAAACATCAGAACAGGAGTTGGATTCCACAAGAAAGAAGGATGGAATTTGTACTTATAATAATTTTATTTAAATATATATTCTTTTTCTTTGTGTATTAAAGCTTCATATACCAAAAAAATATGCCACCTTAGAGTGGCACTAAAAGTAGCACTATTGCTGAAAACAGCTGAAGCCTTGTGTATGTGTTTCACTAAGCCTATAGAAAAATCCCATTAAGTTAAGATGGTGTACCCCGATGCCGGGCCCAACGAAGTGCCACAGCGGTATAGCTCATTTGGGGAACAGAAATTGCTTCATTTCTTCCAGTAGTAGGAAAAGGAACTATTTTTGTTGATAATGAGTTTATCAGCGGTCTGTTGATGAACTGCTTTGATGGTAATAGTGCAACCTCAGAAGGAAGCAAACAGGATGACTTAGAGCATTTTGCTTTTTGGAAGGCAGCTTTCTGGAGCTGATGGTGAGCAACAGTTGCCCAAGGATGTCTGGTCTCCTTCCCTTCGTCCCCTGGGTGTGAGATACCGCTGAGGAATGTCGTGCTATAAAGGGCTTCATGCTAAGAATGAGTGTCAGAGAAAGATTAGTCAGTTCCCCTCCTGTCCTCATGATGTACCAGAGGATCTCACATAGTGGTTATTTACACCTCTCGACATCTGGCCTCTTTAGCCTTGGCCAGGCTGGGGCTTTGTGGCAAAAATGGCCTGCCATGAAATATGTGTCATGCTAGTGCCTCGCATTTCCTTACTTGCTGAACCACAAAAACTGAAAACTCATATACAGGAACTTCAACTTGAAGTTACTTCTTCAGCTCAAGCTCCATATGTACCCTTTTGCCCTGAAATTCAGATTCTTGCTGTGTCTTCAGCCCCGTTTCCCATTTCATGTGCCCTGGATCTGGTACCTGTGACTCAATACGCAATTACTTTCACCTGGTTTCATCCCCTTGGAGTTCAAAGCTTGGTTTCCGTAAGTGGAATGCCAGTATAGGCCCCAGAAGATTACAACAACCTACTTACTTAGGTTGAAGGAAAGCTTCAAGGTCTTGTTGGATAAGGAGGACAGACATCAGCCACTGCACAGATCCTGCTGGCTCTAAATGAAACCTGGGCAACGCAACTTCAGCTCAGCCCTGCCCTTTCAGGCTCCTGAGTGCCTAATTTGATTTTTCACTTCTTTCTCGGAAGGAGATAAGTTTCTGCCCTTGCTGAGGAGCCCTGCCCTGTATAATTTCCCCACGCGTGAGTCCTGCTCACCAGGCTGAAGACGGAGACTGAGGTCTCCGTGCTGCTTGGCTGACCTGGCTTAAAATCGCAGGCAAAGTATTTTGATGAAAAACATGATTCTGTCAAAGCCGACATGGAATTTGCGGACAGATGTCAGAATCACAGGATTTTTCGGTCGCTGTTGAGGGGCGTGCTGCCACAGTTACAGAAGGTCAAGGAAACTGAAGTCAGGCCCAAGGCAAGGATAAGGTTCCTTAGCAAGAGGTAGAGGAGCTGCTAAAATGAGGAGGGACCAACTGTCCCCTTGAGAAGACGGGGACATTGGGTTGGGAGAAGAACTCACTGGAGGCAGGTCTTTGCAACCGGATTGGGAGCAGAGAGTGATTCTCCTTGCTGGTCTGCCAAACTGTATCAAAACCTCTCTAAGACAGCCTGGGGGTTGCTTTAATTTCATTGATTTCTTGACTTCGTTCCAAGTCATGTTGTTTGTTTGGATTGTTTGTTTTATTTATTCTTTTCAAGTTTTTTTCCACTTAATCTAGACTTTTGGGGCTGAATTTCTTGGTAGACGGCTCTATCTACCGTGTTCAAAGATGCCTCATCTCCCTCTGTCTCTTCAGTTCCCTACCCTTAATGACTAAGGGAAAACAGGATCAACAAAGTGAATGTTTCATTATTGACATTTTTTTTACATGAAGCACATTGAAAATAGTAACACATGCCTGCCTTTTCTAAGGAAAATATTTTGGATATATTAGATACACTGAAACATACAGAGTTTGATTCCAATGATGTGCTCAGACGTTCACAGCAAAGTCCCCACATCTTATAGTATTTCCATTCCCTAAGAGGAAAAGAAAAGAATTTTCAATTTTTTTCCTAATTTGAGGTAGAAAGACATTAAAGGAATGAGCTTTTTTACATGTTTTTGTGTTTTTCCACAAGCATTGCCTTTAGCATATATCACATAAAGAGTATACACTAATTTTCATCAATTTATGCCAACATGAAACCTCCTTTTTTTCTTGGCATGTAGCATGCAAGCCTAATTTGAATAAATTCTTCAAGGAAATGTTGTTCTTCATTGTCTTTATTGTAAACATGCCAGCTGGCCTTTTTTTTTTTTTTTTTTTCCTGTTAAATAATTTTGCTGAGCATTTGAAGGTAGGTTTTCATCAACATGGTAGTTTGGTAGTTCCTGCCAGACAGACAGGTAGTAACAACCCACCGTGGGTCATTAAAATGATAGCTGTATTAAGAGCAGAGCAAAATGCACATAATTCTCAACATGGTAACCCTTCAGATAGAACTGAAGTAACAAAATGAATTAAGGAAAAAAAATTAAAAATAAAAACATTTCTTTTCAGTAACACATACTCAAAATCATGATGGCTGCCTTGAAAGCCACTATTCTCTGTTCGTGGGAACATCCAAACTATTGTAGAAATTCTGCATCTCTCCAAGTTTACAATGCCTGCTGCTTGGGAATTGGCAACTGAGATATTTTTTTAGCCTACAGTTTTTGCTCAGAGCCTTTCTTCACCATGTGCATTTTTCTTCATTATTATTATTATTATTATTCCTCTCATTACTTTAAAGCCACTTCTGCGCATACCTGTAAGAGACAGGATGCTCTTAAACAATTCCTTGGAGTTTTGGGTTTCATAAGGGGGAAATTATTTATGCTGCTGGCAGAAATTTGTCTATTTTCTAAATGTAGAGCTTTAGGAAGAAAGAAATCAAAATGAGAAGAAAGCCTTGGGAAAAAGTGTTCTACTGGAGCAGCAGCAGAGCTGTGAATGGACAATCCACCGGACACAGAATCACATGGGGTTGGAAGGGACCTCTGGAGGTCATCTAGTCCAACCCTCCTGCCAAAGTAGGTCCACCCAGAGCAGGTTGCACAGGAAGAGGTGTCCAGGCGGGTTTTGAATGTCTCCAGAGAAGGAGATTCCACCACTTCCCTGGGCAGCCTGTTCCAGTGCTCTGCCACCCTCAAAGTAAAGAAGTTCGTCCTCATTTTTAGGTGGAACTTCTCATATTCAAGTTTGTGCCCATTTCTTCTTGATTGCTCTCCCAACAGTTTTATTTTCCTCCACTTCATTGCCCTCCCAACAGTTTTATTTTCCGTTCTAAGTTGTTTCCCCACACAGAGTCGGCATCTTCTGCTTGTTCTGCTGGTGTGGATAACCACCATAATGCCTCCTTCTGAGTGCCAGCATCGGAGGCTAACAGGGCCAAAGTGTGTTTTCCCTTATGGACTTCATTCAGAGACGTCTGGATGGAGTGTGTCTGTCATCCCACCCCTTTGGCCACCCTGACCTGCTGCTGAAGTTGCAGCAGGTACCCTGAAAGTCAGCAGAAAAATGATGTGAAAACACATGGCTGCAGGTAGCGATTTCTTGAACTACTGCTAACTTTCACTAAAGACCTCTGCTAGTGTCCCGAGCTGAGGACATGTACTAAAACATTCACTTAAAGGTATTGCTGAACCAGATTTAAGGCCTTCTAACTTGTGGTGGATGGATTCATAAAAATACCTTTGAAAAAAGTAATACACTCCAACCTCTTGGCCCAAGGCAGCACCATTTCCAAACCATCATCAACAGGAATTACCTGCTCAAACCCTGATGAGCAGGGCTTTGTATCCTTCCTAGGATGTAGATAGTGAATGACCTAAATCTGCTGTGCTGCAATTTTCATCTCATCCCCCGTGAATATGGAGAACCTATTCCATGCCTCTTCAGTGATAACTTTTCATGCATTTGGAGGCTGTTGTCACACATTTCTACCCTAAACCAGCCCAATTTCACTCTCATGATTGACCTCCCAGCTCACACTTCCAAAGGCGTTGCCTGTGCCTCGCTTGACTCGCAGTGCCCACAGGCACCGTGTTCCAGCTGAGGTCTCAGCTTAAATTACATCAGCCTGGGTTTGTCCAGCTGTGATGAATGTGCTCCCTGGTTGATCATCCTAACCGTTAATGAGGATATTGAAACATCCTTCCAGCTTGCATGTGAAGCAGGGCATCCTCCTGACAGCATGCCATTGGTTGTGTGAGCTCCCAGGAATATTTCAGCTGACATGTGGTTTCCTAGGAAAATGTCACATCAATATCAAAAGCTTTAGTAAATTGGTGTAAGTGGCATCTACCCCATCCCCAGCCCTGATTTGCTTGACAATATTTGTCCTTGAAGAACTTGTATTTGTTACACACCTCCCTGTTATCTTCTAAGTGACCTTTAACCAATAAAGGTTTATTGTTATTTTGGGGGGAATTGAAGTTTATGTAATGGATCAGTAATTCCCAAGATCCTCCTCTTTCTCATTTTGTAAAATTTCACTTCATAACACAAGAACTGAACCATTAAACATGGGAAGTATCTTCACCTCATTTTTATGTATGAGCTAAATAACTTCTGATGAAGTTCTGCATTTGTTGTTAGAGACTTTGGGAAGCTTGGCACGAACTCAAGTATCTACTTCTTTGAATTCCTTCAGACCTTTCAGATGCAACTTTTTGACAAACATTTATTCTAAAAGAGAAACAAATAGTAAAGCATAAGGGTTAGTAATGTGATACTTCGAAATCACATACAAATTAATAAATATATTACTTCCTAAATGCTCAGAACAAAAGCAAATGTTTTATTTAAACAATCTCTAAACCACCAAAGGTTTATAATGGCAATGTTAGGGTGGTGGCAAAGAGCTTTGCCTCCCTCCTGATGCTTAAAAAGGAGAAAACAGGTGGCAAAATTATTTGTACGGAAAATGGAAAGGAGTTAGCCCACCCAACAACTTGGCACTGAGATGGATCCATTCCTTTTATCTTTTCATGTGTTCTGCTAAGCACAATACTTGGGAGCTTTCCAATTACAGCAAATCAATATGTAAAATTCCTACTTTGGTCAGTTTTTTTCTTGAAGTCTATCATGGTACATGTTCAAATAAAAATTAAAACAGATTTTTTTTTTTTTTTTCAAAAAAAACCCCCACCCTGCTTAATAGAGGAAAGAAATGGAGTTATCCCGGTGGAGTTTTTGTTGCTTGCACAAGTGAAATGAAGACACGAGAAGATGTGTGCGAAATTAATTGTGAATTAATTTTCACAAGACTTGGTGGCTGTTGTGCTGAAAACTGCAGAGCGTTTTTGTGGCCAAGCCAGTGAGGTATATGCTTACTTTTCAGCGTGCAGTTTGTTCCATTTATTTCACTTCCAGTACATGCTGAAAGCACGTACCCTCAGTGGGGAGCCTCGCAAATTGACAGGTTTGAAAAGAGAAATATTTGATCTATGGAGAAAGCATGAAAGGAAGGAAGAGAGATGGCTGTGAGAAACAGAGCAGAGAATGAAGGATGTTTCTGTTTACTTTTCTAAGATGATACATTTTTCTTACAGTAGCAAACACAATGTCAGTAACTCCACAAATACCAGTATTAAGTAAAACTGGTGCTTTTAGTAATTGAACCAAGTATAACAAGGTTAAATTAATTCTTACTATAACTCCTGTGATTTAAATTCAATTATCTCAGGGACAAATTGCTCCACAAAGTTTTTCATAGAGTCCATTAACTTACTTAGTGTGGAGTTGAAATTCTGACATTGCTCTAATAGTGTTCCCACATTATTTTCAAGGGATCCCATCAGATGGTTTGTGTAGCTATTTTTACTTTTTAACAAAGAGAGGATGGCACATGAAAGAAAATACATTTTTTTTCTACTTTAACCTTGTTTAAGTTGCATTCCTAATTTAAAGAAAGAGTCTTAATTCATGAAGCAGCCACAGCTTATCGGAGAGCTCCAAATTAATGTTGGCTAGACATAGCCAAGGCTAGTTTAGATAAATGAAAAAGTAAATAACAGGGACATTTCTGTGTATTTTACATTTAAAAAGCTGAAATGTACAGGGATGAATATTAAAAATACTTTTATTGAAGACTCATGTAAAAAATGTTATGTTCTAAAGTTGACTGTCATGTCATTTACTGCAGAAGTCACATGTGAATAATGTTTATCTCTGCTTTTAGGGAAAAATATTTTATTGCCTTACTGAAGATTGGAACAGTTAAAATTTTCATGTTATTATCGCTACAGAGAGGTGTAATGAACAAGTATGTATTGTAGTTTATTAATAGAATTTACCGATCTGCATTACTGCTGCCAAATAAAGCATATCACAGAATCATAGAATAGTTTGGCTTGGAAGCGATCATCAAAGGTCTTCTAGTCCAACCTCACTTGCAACGAGCAGGGACATCTTCAGCTAGACCAGCCATGTATGCTTTTCTGTCCTCCTTGGTATTTTAGGAGCAAGCAAATTCTAAGAAATTTGGTTGGTCCTAAAATCTTACTTCACAGGGCGGTGAAGTAACACCTGTCAGATTTTTCCTACAATAATGGAAATCTTTCATCACGGGACGGAAGAAGAGGTGTGCCTGCTGGTGGCTTCTGCCACAGAGGGCATGAGATGGTGGGGAAGGTGTGTTTGCTGGGAGTGTGGTACAGCTGGGATGCTGCACAGGGTGGGAGATAGGTCTGTTTGCCTTGTGGCACTGTGAACAGATCTGGGATGTGACGTATCTGAGATGCTAATTCTTCCCTCGCCAGGAAGGGTGGACCAAAAGCAATTGGTGACCAGCAAATACATTTTTGGCCAGACAAATAGCAAAAGTGTAAATTAAGAACAAGGTTTGGAGATGCTTTTTGCTTTATGTTTTTCTGCAGTCGTACAGTGTAGGAACAGGTATGTCTTTTATAACCAAGCTTTTTTTCCTGTGAGAGGTTTGTGAAATTTACAGGGGGTTTCACATTTGTGACCTGTGGGTGAAGCTATGCCAGGAGGAAAGGTTTGTGGTTTGAATGGAAAAGTACCAACCTGATGAACCTAAAAGACACTGAGCGGTTCTTGGTCAACCAGGTCTATTAGGCACCAGTTTCTAAGATGAAAGCATCTGAATCCCATGGAAACAAGCAGATAAGGAATCAGAGACAAGCAGCCTTTAAGTGATAATATTTGCAGATGTCATGAAGACTGAGGGTATGGTAAATCAAGAAAAGGGCAAATCATTGAAATAAATTATTTGGGTTGGTTGGTGAGATGATCATGAGCAAATGTATTTCTAAACAGCCAAATGCAAAGCTGTGCACTAAAAAAAATAGTCTATAGGAAACACCTTTGTAAGGGATTCTTTAGGGGATGCCTTGATTTTGAAAAGGTCTCAGAGGTCATGGTGATTAATTGGCTGTGTAAGATCTACAGTCAGAAACAAATGGTAAATTGGATTTATGGGTAGAATTGGATCTAAGAACAAAAGAATTTCTGAGTGATATTGCCTCTGTGCTTGGTACTGAGCTACACACAGCTGCGGTCTGGCATCTGCTGCTGTTGTCCACTGTCCAAGATGGATGATTATTGTTTAGGAAGGGTGCAAGGAAGAGCCTGCAAAGCACCTGAAAGACCACAAAACATTCTTTATAGTTAAAGACTCAAGGAGTTTGTTCTGATTAAGAAGAGCAATTGAGACATGAATTAATCAAAGCTTGGAGGTCCCAAAATAGGGAAGAGGTCGAGGAGGTTCTTCCCTCTACAGGTGAGCTATTAGAAACTCTATCTACCATGAGTTTAAAATTAGGACTAGAAAAAAAGACAGATTTTAAAGCAAGGGTAAATTAATCATTGGAATAACATGCCAAAGGTTGTGTCAAAATTTTTGAACAAAAGACTGGGTATTGTTTTAAAATAGGTTCTTATACAAACTCAGGTGCATCTTATGACCTGCTCTGTGAGAACTAAATAATCAACCACCACTATTCTATGCATGTAAAATCTTCTATAGTATATATAGCATATAATCTCTGTTGACTAGATAATCACCAGGGAGTCTTCTGAGTTTATAATAATGGAAATATGATACAACTTCTCTAGGTTAGAGAAAAAATTATTTTATTAGACCAAATAGGGGCATACATATATCTTCATCCTGCCCCAAAAGTAATATTTTTTGTTATCAGAGGAGGTCTGGGTCACTATAAAAACCAGAGCATTAAGAATCCTACAGCTGGGGCACGTTTTCTGTATCTTCCATCTTCTGCTCCTTATGACATCCTAGATGGTAATGATTGAAGCTGTCTATTTATTAGATATGACAGCATCCACTGATGAGGATGTTTGTAATTCTAACTGAGGAGCAGATGCTAAGATGAAATGTCTTTAATTTTCTAACCACAGAGTTGTTGCTTTGGTAGACTACTGAGACAGCGGTTCTGTGATCATTTAATACCAGCTCTGTACGGATGTATGCCATGCAGCCGTACAAATTTGATCAAAATCAGGCAAGAACATATGATTCCATTTCGGTTGGTTTAGCCAGAGCACAACGCACAGTGTTTACATTCACTTTATAATTTTATGTTGATTTTATGCTGGCTGCAGGAAGACAGCGTGAAGTTAGAGTTGCCTAGAGAGATAATACTTGCTCTACATTAAATCTGCTCAAACAAAATCCTCTCTTTAATGTATTGTTAAAACATCTGAACCAGTGGAGTGACTGTACTAGTATATTTCGTTCTTACAATTACAGTGGCTTTGAGATCTGACACTAAATGCCCCAAAAACCAGATTCACTGTATTGTCAAACCACAGCCCAAGAGCCAAGCTGAACTGGGAGTTAAAATGGAGACACCAAAGAGTAATCTCATTGTGCCTGCTCTCTAACCACAAATGGTAGCACTGCCCAGCCCTTTGAAATTGCCAGCGATTCCTGAAAAGTAAAAAAAAAAACCAAAACCAACAAGCAAACAAAAGTCTCTAGCCAAAACAGGAACACTTTTAGGAAAACATCCAGAAGTAAAGATCGTTTACTTTGAACATCCTGTTTCAAATACCAGTTGTGCTTCTTTAGATGTAGAACATTATTTGGAAGAGGTTAAATCCCTCACATTTGACCTACATTGAGTTCTGGGGCTTGGGAGGGTGCTGTGTGAGCTGAGCATGCTAATTAATTTTAAGGATGGTAGTAGTCGTAGTAAATGAATGATCTGCAAGAATAAATAACTTCTTTGTCAACTAGCTAAGCAATTTTAGAAACCATAAAGGTGAGTGGGTTGGAGGTTGGGCCACAATGTTTATATTATTTTTCAAAGCTGGAAGGAGGCAGGGTGACAAAGATGTGCTTTGAAATAAGCTTGGGAGGGAATATTCCATAAATCCCAGCAATACAGGCATCAGTACGGTCAGTGTAGGAGTGAATTCTGGTGGACTGATTTTTAAGGATGAATGCCTTGGCAGTCTGAAGTTACAATATCAGAGTTTTCAATGCAGGTAGCATGAGAAACAAGGACTTCAAGACGTTTGGACAGCTAGTGGCTGCAGTCTTCATGGTGAAAATCTGGAAAGAGACACTGATCTTCATGTCAGTGGATGAACTTATCCCTTTGAAAGCCAGATCAGGTTCTATCACATTGCTCTACATTTTGAAAATTAATTTAAAAAACATGTTTCAGGGCATGGAACAGTCCTAGACAGGGGAGTGACACCTTCTGATCTGCTGAATTTCACACAGCTTTTATTACGTGAATCCACAAAGTCATTCATAAAGACAAAAGTCCTTATGAAGAGACATTAACCTCCATGTAGATAGAACAGTTGTGTACCAAGTCCTCAAAGCACAAAATTCACATTATTACTGGGTAGGTTTTGGAGTATCATTCTTAAGACCTCTGAAAGCACCACTTAATAAAAATACGTAGTAAGTCTGATGGTCTTTCTCTTCTTTTACTAAGAGGTCCACGGGCTCCCATTCTCATGTAGTTTCAGAATGCAGTCTCTCATACAGCTATACAGTACATAGGATACATCTTGCCTTTTTTTTTTTTTTGGCTTATTTTCAGCCCACATTGAGAAAATACATGGCTAAAAATACTTCAGGATGCTTTCCAGGGAATACCACCCATGTGTCCCTCAAGAGACTCTTCTTTAACATTCCTTAACTCACATGGTATTTAATGTTTCCAGTGACAGACTGTGCCTCCATAAATAAGCTGCATAAATTCCTAATATGAGCTGTGCATTCCATACGGTGGAATAATTGCCTTAAAAGAATGTTGAGGCTACAAAAGTAAGCAGTCATAGAGGTAAGAAATACCAAAATTAAGGAGTCTGTGCAAATTCCATATGTTCCTGTTGTGCAAATGCCCAGTCTGAGCCAGTCTCTCATTATGGACTGTTTTTTCCTCCTGATTAATTTCAACTGAATGGGAAACTAATTGGTATTTTTTTTATTCTTAATTCATAGTAGCCCTTCTTAGTGGCTTGACACATTGCCTTTTGCTTCCCACCCACATGGACTAAAAGTAGAGAAGTCAGTCAGCGTGAACTTGGCTTAGTTGATGAATCATGTTGACTCTCATCCCCTCTGCATACCTTCCCTCTGTGCTGTGGCAAAGCTGTGTTGAGGTCTTCATGGGACACACAAAATAACTCATCTGTATTTTAAGGAATTTCCCTGCTGTGTTTCCAAACACCTCCTTTCAAACAACAAGGCACTGGCATCCCTAACAGTGGAAAGCATTATGCAAGCCAAGCCTAGAGATGCTACCAGCTCTTTTTCTGTCTCATATAGCATCACTTTCACAACTGTCATAGGCTGGAAAACTTGATCCATACTTGAGCAGTGTCTGTTCATGAGGCATACATCTTTGAACTACTGAGTGGAGTTATTGCTTTGGGGGAAATACAAAATCCTGCTTCCTGATGCACCAAAGCTCTTCAGTGAGTATGCCCCCTTCCATCATCCTCCTTGGTTTCAGAGCACTAAATCCTATAGTGTGGGTCTCTCAGGGAGAAGACTTTCATCCAAATGCCAGCTCTGCATTTTTTCCATGAGCAGGCACCTATCAGCACCAGGCTGCTGAGAAAAATCATAGAATCATAGAATGGTTAGAGTTGGAAGGGACCTTAAAGATCATTGAGTTCCAACCCCCCTGCCATGGGTAGGGACACCTCCCACTAGACCAAGTTGCTCAAAGCCCCATCCAGCTTGGCCTTGAACACATCCAGGGATGGGGCATCCACAACTTCTCTGGGCAACCTGTTCCAGTGCCTCACCACCCTTACTGTAAAGAATTTCTTTCCAGTATTTAATCTAAATCTCCTCTCTTTCAATTTAAAACCGTTACCCCTCGTTCTATCGCTACACTCCCTGGTAAAGAGTCTCTCCCCATCGCTCCTGTAGGCCCCCTTCTGGAAGGCCATTATAAGGTCTCCCCGGAGCCTTCTCTTCTCCAGGCTGAACAACTCTCTTGGCCTGTTGTCATAGGAGAGGTGCTCTAGCCATCAAACCCTTTGAACCCACAATTCCACTAATTATACCCTTTGAACAGGAAAGAAAATGCATTCTGTTTGAGAAATTGTTGGAAAACCATAAAGAGGTGCAAAGCATTGCTACTGCTATTAACGATGAAATGATTAATGATCCCAAGTATCTGAATGATCCCAAGTATCTGGGGTGCAGTTAACCCCTTTAATGAATTCATCTAGGTGTATAAATAGAAACTGTAGGGTTTGACTTCTTCCTAAAAGCTACACAAATAGCCTATTTTGCATTGGGTTACAACAACAGATTCAGGGACAAATATGACACTGAGATACAGAACTTTGCAGAATCTCCCTTACCATTAAAGCAGAAAAAAATACCCCAAACCAACCCAACTCTGCTAGTTTAATGGGGAAAAAAAATAGCACCGTAGCTCTGAGCAGCCCTCAGGCACTCTGCTCCAGTTGTAGAAATCTTTCTATTTGGTGTCCCAAAGGGTGAAGAAACCCTTATTCACATCGTCCAGGGGGGAGTGAAGAAGGCAAGTCCTACCTGCCTTCAAAACGGGAGGCTTCTTGGAGCAGGAAAGGAGATGTGTCAGCTTTGCCTTGAACCAGTATTTTCTACCTGATCTTACCAAGTGGGTCTTCTAACAGAGCTGCGCAGAAGCTGCAAGATGACTTTTCTTTTTTATTATTTTTATAAGCTGGTTGTTTACTATGAGATCAAACCTGTTGCTTATTTGCATTTTACTATCCTTTGAAGTAGACCTGTCTAAAATGGTTATCCACATGTCTCTGTAGCCTCCACTTTTTCTTGGGGAGCCTTAGTAATCTGCAGTTACAGGGATAAGATCGGCTCTCTCTGAGATCATGGGGAAAAAGCATGCACAGCCTGCCTAGTGCTGATATCAATTTTACATGTTGAGTCGTTGTAGCTGAGGAAGCTGCAGCTGCCAAAAAAAATGGGAACATTTTTAAAATAAGGCACCACACAGACCCAGGAAAATTCTTGTTTAGCAAATGAAATGAGGACAAACAGCAAGAGAGAGGTACTTCATTACTGATTTTATCAGCAAACTTTCCCTCAAGGGTGCATCAAGCTTCTTTTTTCCATATTTTTTTTCTTTCCAGTCAGCTCTCCTGCTGAGTATAGAAGGGAGGAGACGTCCAAGACCTCAATTATCCTTTCAAAGCTGGTTCACATCATAGGTGTGCATGGGAAGATCAGTCCTGTTACATCGACCCCTGTTTTCCCGTAGGAAGGCAGACATCAGCACTCTTCACCTTCTGTACTTGAGCAGAATGGCTTCTCCTTTCATACTTCCTTCTGCCTCCATATAGCCAGTGGCTTTGGATTCCCGGGAGCAAAGCCTGTGCCCAAGCTGGTGAGAGTGATCACATGGGACTGGAGCTACAACAACAAACCAGCCGAGGCACACCGTGATTCAGCTATATTTATCCCTTATCGGAATAATTTATCCCCTATTGGAAGGGAAGGTGAAGTAACAAGGAGAGGTATGTTGGTGGAACTGAGCAGCAGGAAGGAGATGACATTTCAAAGGAGAGAAAATGCAAATGGGAATCTAATGAAGGCTAGTTATAGGGAATGGAAGACGGGAGCATATGTATCCCACAGTCACACATATGTTACAGTTGGTGTCGTGCTCTGTGTGCCTCTGCATAGCCTTCCCATCAGCAAAGAAGTGAAAAGAGTCTATAGGTTTCTTTTTCACACACAGCTTTCCAATTCACTCAACCGTACAGATTACATATTCCTTTCCACCTCAAGTAAGCAAGCGGATACAAGAAGACAGAAATAAATGAGAATATAAGAAAGACACAGTCTTTCACACTCTTACAATCATCAAACTAAATGTATCATTTCTGCAGCTCCATGGAAGGCAATGAAGCTGAAATTAGTTCTTCATGCATGGATTGCAGTATTGCATAGTGATTTTTAGGCATCCATAAAATGCAGTATAAATAGTTTATGCTCAGTCCTAAGGGTGAGGTGTTTCATTTGTTTACTCCTGTTAGATCATGGTTATTCTGCAAGCTCAAGGAAATATCTGATTGAAAATTTTAGTACAGATGAGAGAATTAATTTGAAAAAAGGGTGGAAAAGAGCTGCAGAGTGATAAAATGAAAGTCAAAAAGGACCTCCATTTGAAGCAGGCTGGAAAAATAGTTTAGAAAAAGACAGTAGAAGAGTGTAAGCCCAGAAACTACAGGAAAAACAAGCAAAGTCATTATTCCCATTTGTATTTGTTCAAGACGGAAGAAAATTAGAGACATGAAAGGCAGCAGAGGCATCATGCCAGACAACTTCCTGATGGATAATGGCCAATCCAAACTTGTTATTTTGTGCTCTTTCTTTGCCTATGCCTAGCATCCATCCATTAGGTTTTGTTGTACATCACATCCACATCTTGAACACAGTCTCAGATGGATTCAATTCTTAGATTTTATTCCTGAAGGAATAAAAAGTTCATTGAGGTGGAGGAGAAATGGAAGTCAGCAAACTTTAATACAGAACAGACTCCAAATTCAGGTCATTTCATAAAAAATAATAACAAAAAAATTGCAAATAATCGGATTAGCAGGATAGAAATATAAACATTGAACCCAACAATAACTGATTTAAATTAAACGCAAGTACATAAGGAGGCTAAACCTTTCAGTCACAATCTGTTGCATTTGTGCACACATACACAGACTAGTAAATTCTGTTGTTTCTGGTTCTTAAGGAATAAATGTCACTTTGTGTCCCCTGACTGCATCTGAAGTCAATAAATCCATCTGCTGCCTTTCACGCATGCAGAATCCATTTACATCCCCTCCAAGCTATGTTCATTGGCCAGCTTGATATAATTAAATGGTCTGCGTGACACATTCAGATCCTTGAATTTAAGCTATTACTTTAAGTACATATATTGCAGTGTCTCCCAGCTACAGGAGGAAAGGGGAGCACAAATTGCAATAGTCCTACTGTGCGTCACTTGCCATAACAGGTTGTCAAAGATGATGTTAAGATATTTGACAAATAATAAGGAAAGATAGCAGCTAATTTCAACAAGTGCAGTCTATTTTAATTTCTTTTCATAAAACTCTCTCTCAGCATTCTTTGTAGTGCCTCTGTAGACTGAGGCGAGTGTGGAGAATAACGTATATCACCTTCCATTAAATGAATAGAACACCTTTGTGCAATGGCAGTAAGTTAACTTGTCAAAACTCATCAATTTCATGCTACATAATAAAACATTCCTTAATGCAACATGGTGCTATGCGTTACCTACCTCATGTAGAAGGAAAATTCCACATAAATTATTTTGTACCATCTGTTGCTTTGAGTAAGCAAGTTTTCCCTTTAGAAAATAACCCCTGTGAGATGTTAATTAACATCTTGTTTGGAAAAAGTCTGAATAAACCTCTTGCATCAGACCAGTCTTAACATACTAAATTATTTTCTATCCTTCCCAGTCTACATATTTCTTTTGACCCAAAGCATATTTTCACTTTTTTTTTCAGAGAAGCTTGAATTTCATTCCAATTTTGTGAAAAATGCAAGCCAACCCACTGTCAGTAAAGATTGTCCCATCTTATTAAAGAATAAAACTAATCAGAATTAGTGGTCTTCAATAGTGCTCCCACAAATAACATGGTTGCTTTGCATCAGTTCATGTGGACATTCTTTTTTTTTTTTTTGGAATAACACCACTGCTAAGGTACCTATGTAATTCCACTCCTGATGTGCTGAATCATAGAATGGTTGGGGTTGGAAGGGACCATTCAAGATCATGGAGTCCAACCCCCCTGCCATGGGCAGGGACACCTCCCACTAGAGCAGGTTGCTCAAAGCCCCATCCAGTCTGTCCTTGAACACCTCCAGGGATGGGGCATCCGTAACTTCTCTGGGCAACCTGTTCCAGTGTCTCACTAAAGAATTTCTTCCTAGTATCTAATCAAAATCTACCCTCTTTCAGTTTAAAACCAATTTGAATTCATAACTTATATTTTATAATCAGGCTGTTTGGAATAGAAGTAGAATGAAAATCCTTTGGAGAAGAAAATATTTTTAAGAGAAAAAGTGCTTTTCCCAATCAGAAGAATAAAAGCAATCTAGATACACCTGTGCTGCATGACTGGAGGTTTGTCTCTGTGTTCACATTTTATGCTTAGGTATGACATAACCCCCCCCAAGAAACTGTGGATCTCGAGGGAGAGGAGAAAGGAAGAGACCGCAACCTATTATTCGCCTGGATGTTACAAAAATATCTTTTCTGTGTCAAGTGGTACAACGTAGGTGGTATAATATGGCATTATCGTGCATTGCTACTCGTCTATCACCACACTTTTTAAAACTATCCCTGTCATTGGTATGGTGTCGACACACACAGAAATCGCACTTCTTCACTTCACTGCAAAAAAAAAAAAAGGTTTCAAAATACCAGAAGCAGCTCAGAATAGGACTATTCCTTGCTAAAATTTATATACGTGTATATAAATACGCATATAAAAGGTGATTGCAACCTTTTTATTTTATAAGAGTTTTTAGAAAGAGAGGTTCCTATTTTATAGTTTAGTTTATTAACCAAAAGAATGACTTTGCAAATCTTTGCAGCAAGATTTAAAGCAAACCCGTGCAGTAATATGGAACTGAAGTGCAAGCTTTAAAATAGATTATTAGCTATTTTACATATTGAGTATTTTACAATCTACTTGGGAAAGTACCAGGCAAAAAGCTTTCATGGCCCTCAGCCTTGCCATGACCCATGGGGCAATCCGGGCTCTGGTTACTTGGGCAACTGATCAACAACTTCACCTCGGCTGTAAATGCAAATGCTGGAAAGAGATTAAGAAAAGGAAACAGCAAGGAGGGAGCTAATTTGAATAGATAAAGAATAATGCCTGGGATCATGAGCAGGAAAGTAGTTTTAGCTGTTCAAAAGTACAAGAAAAAGGACAGCATTCTTACAACATGACAGTATGAGGTTAGCAGGTGCCGAGGGAATTTCAGAGCCCCTACCCACTGAGTCTAACCAGAAATGCCAGATTCTAATAGAGAGGATGGAGAACGAAGGGAGTATTTTGTCCAAGCACAAAATAGAACATGCAGATATTATCCTCTTCTGGTAGTAGGGAAACCTTGAACTTGAAAAGGTCTAGGTTGTTTATCTGGGGCACATCTTACTATTGTGGAAAGAGATAGTATTTATTCTAAAACTACTTGATAGCACTGGACTGAAACCTGTTTTTTCCACCTTATAATAGTGACTGTATGATTCAGACTGGATATCCATATATTATATATTTAACTTGAGCATTATCAAAATTACATGGATTAGAGATACAATTTTCTCTATTTCCATTTCTTATTCTATTTTTCTCCAGTCAACAAAGTCTGGATTATTTTTTTAACTGTTTTTCAGCAGCAAAGTAAGTAGGAAACTGATTTTTGCCTTGTACCTTGTACCTTTCACCAGGAGGGCGCAGAGATCTGACCCTAGGAAAAACCAGGTCAATATGAATCCAAGTCTCCAACACTCACACGCTTTCTGAGGAGACTATGATAGGAAACAAGACAATGGATAGAAGTGCTACAGGATGTGGTTTCCAAATCAAAAGCTCATAGAATAAGTGTGGATACATGTGCATATTCTGTGAGGCAGCTGATCTGGTGCCTCTTGGCAATGTAACTGAAATTTAGAATAAGCAAAAACTAAGACAATTATCATTGGTTTAAAAATCCACAAATTGGTGCCTTGTTATCATTAAAGGTCATATTCTACGTAAATGCTCATATTCAACAGTATATATTATCATCAGTAATTCCAAAGCAAACAAACATATTAAGACCATTACCAGAGGATACCAGGTCTGCAGGAATGGCAAACGGTGCAGAATACAGGTGACGGAGCACTCTGGATCATTTGATAAGCTACCTGTGAAAGTTTTAGGGCAGCAGCGTACAAAACAATGCTTTGAAGAACAAAGCAAAGCGTCTGAGGTCACGGAAGCCAGAGAGCTGAACATATGCTCTCAGCCTGATCCTCTTAGCAAGGGTGGACACAATCTTTACTGTATAATGGGAAACTGTATTATCCCTGACATTGGTGCAACTGTCACTATAATATAGCGGCCAGTCTTGACACTGGCCTGGGCACTGTGAGTGTCCGGTAAAGAGTCACAAAAAAAAAAAAGGACCAAAAGGTTACAAAGCTTACAACACAATTTGAATAAATTATTCCACCACTTAACTACCTTAGCCTTAATTTCTGATCATGGGAATTTTTTGCACTTTGTTGGAAGAAAGGCTGTTCTTCAGCCAGGAAAACTGCTGTTCCATTTAATGGGAATTACGAATTGTGATGAAGCTAAATCAAACTTTCGCTTACGCAAACTGAGCAGATTGAATCCACTGGGTTTTCTTCTTACTGCAATGTCTATTTTTTAATCTCTTGATCAGTCTAGGCTCCTGCTATCTGCTCTTAGTTTTTGTGGGAATTGGAAGGCTTGAGGGCATCCCTTCTGATATTTGTGTTTCAGCTACAGCTAATGTGAAAAACAAATCTCCTTGGGTCCTGAGTGAGGAGGAGAACAGTGACAAAAAGGTGGGGTCTGTTGCTGAAAATACAGATTATGTGTTTCTCTCCATTCTTATTAATCGAATTATTTCAGGGGGTGGTCAGACATCTTTATAAACTCAGGCTAAGGATGTTCTGTGATGGTTAATGCACAGATTTGACTTCATGCACTGGAGGTTCAGAGACTAGATGTTCCTATGGTGTAAGGGCAAATTAATTACACAAGTTCTTTGAGCCCAAACTTCCCCTTGTCTTTCTGAAAAAAAAAAAATAGAATGCAGTTGAAAATACCAGTATTAACTTTTAAAAGCTTGCAATATCTCAAAGTGAGCTTTGTCCCTTCTGTGAAAATTAGTTAGGAAGTTTTTCTTGTTCTTTTTTTTTTTCTTTTCTGGCGGGGGAGGCCAGGGGGGTGGGTGTTTGGGTTTTTTCATTGTTTTTGTTTTTTGTTTGTTTTTTCCACAAACTAAACACTGAGGGCAAAATTCACTCCTTTAAGAAACCCAAAGCACGGAACTGACTTCTGCTGATAGCCTGCTCTGAAGCTGAGGAAACTTGTGCTCATGGAAACACAAAGCATTGTGAGTTGAGAGCTCATCTGCAGAATCCTCTCTCCTTTTCAACTCTGCTTAATTCTATGAGTTGACTTAAATAAGGACAACAAGGTCTATTTTGGGGTTTAAATGTAATTTATTATGTAATTGTTGCTTGGTAAATGAGTTTATGAGGGATACAATAACACAGAATTTCAACCTTACTTTAAAATCTGTCTTAAAAATCAGTGTGATGTTGCTACTGGTTTAAGATCAGTGCTGTCAAATATTAACAAAATACAGGAAATATGTCCTTCTTTTTCAGGAAATGCTTGTATCATTGAGTCAGTAAAACTGTTTCAGCTCAAGAGAATCAGATTTAAATACTACTTACAGGCATGCCTAACATCTTAAAATAGCAATAAATATTACTGGGTTATCAAGTGTTTGCTTTAATTCAGATGCTAGCAGATGAACTAACTCTGTGTTAGTTTTTCTCTTCCTGTATATAACATGATATAACAGCTTGATGATGCAATTGCTATTAAAACATTCCTGAAAATATTTTCAGGAAATGTACTTTTTGTGCAATGTACCAATTTTGTTTTTTTTTTAATAATATATGTATCTTCTTTATATATTACAGGAATGTGTTCCTTGAGAGCTGAAAGGAGAAAAACAGAGAAAACTATCACTTCTTTTTTAATGAGGATAAACAACAGTATTTAATTTTCACCAATAGAACTGGTGTTGTTTGGTTTTGAATCCTAAAAGACTTTATTTTAAATTTAAGTGAAATTATATGTGGTATTGCTAAGCTGGTAAGACTTCTGATATGGCTTTCTGATAAGACTTGGAACTAGATGATCTTAAGGTCCCTTCCAACTTTAACCATTCTATGATTCTATGATTCTGATCATAACCTTATACTTCAACTTTCCCTCTCTTTTCCTGTCTTACAACTGGAGACAGATTATAAGGTACAGGCTGGATTCCTCATTACAACTTGGCTTTGCTGAAAGGAACAGGTAAATAGGAACGTTACACTTTCAGTTGCTGTCACTAAGCCTGAAAATTATTTATCCTAACTGCTCTTCTATTTTGTCCTTCTCAACGTGGGTCTAAAGGATGACTCTGGTCCCACTTCCCACTGCCAGCATCCAGCCCATTTATGCCTAAAAGACTATGAGAAAAAGAAATTAAGAACAACTATGCTGGATCTGTGGCAGCCCAGGAGCTTGCTTTATGCTCCAGCCACCTTTTTCATGTTTGGTGCAATCACCTATACTGCCCCAGCAGGTCTTTTCCAGACCTAACAAATAACATTTCTTGTCCTTCTCCTGCTTTGTAGAACCTCAGCAGTAAATTTCCAAACATTATTTCCCACTTGCATCTGTCTGTCGTTTTGCCTCGCTCTCTTCCAGTTTATTTCACATATTCTGACACAATCCAAGAAAACAACAGATGGCAACCTCATCCAAGTGGGTGTTATCCACGAGGGACTGCAAAACAAGAGCTTGTTTTCCAATAACTTCCTGCCGTTAAGGTTAAAAGTTTCAGAACCTACTGCAATTCTTTAATGTGAGCCTCAAAAGCCAGTTAGGATAGGATGGTTGGTTTAGGCAGGGAAAGATCTGCTGCTCTCAAACAAAATTTTGAATCTAACCTCTATTGACTAGATTTGGATGTGGGATCTCTAATGTGCAATCCACAAGTAGCAATGATAATAGCCCAGCAGGAGAAACAGAGGTAGTATAATGAAAAGTAAAAGAATGACAAGCTGGGATTTGGGAAACATCTGTTTAAAAACAGTTGGCAAATTAAAAGGCTTGGGAGAGAAGGGAAATAGGAAAGAAATGAAGGAAGAAAGGGGGACAGGACAAAGAAGGGAAGGAGTAAAGAGAGAAGGAAGGAAGAGGACGTGTATAAAACATATGAGGGCATATTTAGTCACAGAGTGGATTTGCCAAACTCCTTCTCCCGAGCCCAGTTCCAGCTCTTCAAAACTTTCAGGCTTCCACTTGTGCCAAAAACCCCAATGAAAATAAATGCTGTAAAAGAGTTACAATGAGACAGACTTCCTTGGGTAGAAGTGGCACAATATCTGACAAAGTGTCCTGACAAAGAAAGTAAGAAAAAGTTTTTCTTCCGTTCCCCAATGAAAAATATCCTTCTGATCAGCAAAGAAAGAGGACTGCAAATACTTTGGGCTACATACGGTAATAAGTTATGAAATCGGGAAGTAAGCATATGAAGCTTGAGAAAATTTAGCTCAGGTCAGAGATGAAGTTTTAGCTTTTTCTTCTTTTGCCAGGCCTGCTCAGCCAGCAGCCTAATCAGTACAGCAGGCTACAACTAATATAATTAATAGCTGTTACTAAACAAAGGAATATACATTAATAAAAATAGCATCAGAACACAGAACCAATACAGAGAATATAAAAGCAAAAGAAGGGGATAATCTTTAATTCTGGGGGAAACAACTGAACCGGAATACAGGACAGTCTATTAGCACCACTGAAGAGGTTTCAAAAGGCATAAAAAAAGGAGCAACTCAAATCTGAAAAAGACTTAAATAGTTAGTTGACTTTGTCTCACCTGCTTTTGAGTATTTGAAGTAACCTGTTCAGACTTCAGCTAGTAAGGCAAAATTACAATTAGAAAGAAATAGGTGTTTTAAGAGAACAATTCATCTGAACACAGAAGCCTGCCTTAGGTCAAGATGAATCACCTTTCAAGGTGATTCAGGGTGATCACATCTTTCAGGGTGTCTATTTTTTTTCTCTGACTATAAGGTGAACCTTCTGTTGACTGCTCAAACTTAAGATGACTAATTTCTATTTGCTCAGGTCAATGCAATTCAAGGCAACTCAGGATGTAAAATGTCACCAAATAAAGCATCAAGAACTTCGTTGAGATGAGGAAGACTTTTGTACTGGGTCTGGAAGGACTGTGGTGGGCCGACCCCAGCCAACAGCCAAACACCCACACAGCCACTCACTTGCTGCCCTTGTGCAGGACTCAAGGAAGGAGCAAGCATCTGTGTGGGTCCTGGCTCTTGACCAGGGTCGATCCACCACAACTTTATGTGTTGCTCAGTCTTGTATTAAAATACTTTATTTTGCCTATTTGTCAGGAAGACACTGTGTGTTAGTCAGTCTTGATGAATTAAAAGATTGCTAAATAATTGTTTACAAACCCCTGGAGCTAAAAAGCAATCTGAAATATTGCTATCATTAAACATATTTTGCACTACACATTCCTTCTGTCAAGAAACAGTAGGAATCTAAACGATGGCTCTTGCATGTGGACTAGCCAATAAAGAGAAATCTTTCCAGTACAAGAAACAGAGTTTGTGAAATAGAGTTGTTGTATTTTTAGCAGCAACGTTTTGCCTGAGTTAACAGACTTTGCAAGAAATTAAAATTAAAATCTAGGTTTCCTCATAATGACAAGGAAGCAAGAGAAGTAAGAATGCTGGGTAAACTACTCATTAAAAAATATATTAAAAAAAAAATCTAAAAAGTAACTACTCTGTTTAATTGTACCCACTGTTCCTATTTCTTCCACTTAATTTTTTTTGGTGATTTGAGTGCAAATGTTGCTTCAGTTTGTCTCCCTCTAGTGGATAACCCCTTCTGTGTGTCAGCAGTCTTTAAACTTGAATGTTTCTTTTTTCTTCACTTGTACTGTGTGGCTATAATGTTATTATTATAATTGAATAATCTATACACAGCAATGCCTCTGTTTCATCCCTGATGACTGCATAGTTCAACCTTATATTTGTTCCTATTGCCCCAGGTATCAGCTGCCTGGGTTACAATTCATGCAGAGTATTCTCAATTCTCTTCTCACTTTGAAGAAATAGAATTACACTATATTGGTTTTTGGTCATTCTTCTGTCTCCCAGATCAGTTCAGGGACTGGCTCAGAATGGAGGTCTGTGTAAAGCAGCCTTTTCAGTGGTCTAAATTAGGACCTGGTGAAACAAAGTAAAGCTAGGCACAGTTACATCATGTCACAAATATGAAGTGCCTTTTCTAAGCCTCCAGCAAGTATAATCTTTCAGTGACATAGATATATTCTAGTGCTTGATGGATAAAAGATAACATGGCCTACTCTACTTTTCAAAGGATCCTTCTGAAATTTGGGAAAAAACCCCATTTAATTATAACAAACGTAGAATCTGTCTTGGGCATATTTGTAGGAGCTGTATCATGATCTTAAAGTTTCCATGATGGATCAGAGCCATTCTGTGTTTAATACCTATAGAGCACAACAAAAAGGCTATTTTCTGCCACAAATCCATCACACCTTATGCTACAAAAGGCAGGGCAGCCAAAGAAGTGGACTCAGCGAGCAGAAGGTGGGAACGGATGGAGGTAATAAGAACTGACAGTGGTTACTGAATACTATTAGTATTAGCATGGGCTGTCAAATATCTTTGTGACTGCAGTATTTTATAAGCAGAGGAAAGGTTTCAGGTTCACAAATGTGGATCTGAAGAAGGAAAAGCTAATAATACTGGAACTGCTATGTACGAAGGGGAACACCTTTTCCAAAGCACAAGTTTTTTCCTGAGAATACATTCAAATTGTACTGTTGATTTTATTGCCTTTCATGCTTATTCCAGACGGCACTGCTGTTCAAGTAGGACATTAAATAGACTCTGCTGTAATTAAGCAATTAGCTGCACAATTAAATCTGAAGTTAGACAAATGCTGTGAGCCACATTCTGTAAGTGCTTGTGAAGTGACACTGAAGTCGTTTGTTCCCTGTTCATGGGAATCCCACCTTTTCATCTTCAAATCCCTCCTAGTACTAATGGAAATAATAATTAAGAACGATAACAATAAAACTCACTGTTAAGTTCATAAAATCATAAAATCATAGAATACTTTAGGTTGGAAGGGACCTTTAAAGGTCATCTAGTCCACCCCTCCCTGCAATGAGCAGGTACATCTTCAACTAGAACATGTTGCTCAGAGCCCTGTCCAACAAGACCTTGAATGTTTCCAGGAATGGCACACCTACAGAATCTCTGGTAGAGAGGTGCCAGTGTTTCACCACCCACATGATAAAACATTTTTTTCCTTATTTCTAGTCTAAATTTTCCCTCTTTTAGTTTAAAGTCATTCCTCCTAGTCCTATTACAACAGGCCCTGCTAAAATGTTTGTCCCCATCTGTCCTGTAGGCTCCCTTGAAGGACTGAAAAGTCCTTTCAATAAAGTCTCCCCAGAGCCTTCTCTTCTCCAGGCTGAACAACCACAACTCTCTCAGCCTGTCCTCACAGGAGAGGTGCTCCAGCCCTCTGATCATCTCCATGGTGCTCCTCTGGATCTGCTCCAACAGGTCCACGTCCTTCCTGTGCTGAGGACTCCAGAGCTGGATGCAGTACTCCAGGTGGGGTCTCACCAGAGAGGAGTAGAGGGGCAGAATCCCCTCCGTTGACCTGCTGGCCACGCTGCTTTTGATGCAGCCCAGGATACAGTTGGCTTTCTGGGATGTGAGCACACATTGTCAGTTCACGTCCAGCTTTTCATCCACCGGTATCCCCAAGTCCTTCTTGGCAGCGCTATACTCAATCTCTTCATTGCCCAGCCTGTCTTGATATCAGGGTTGTCCTGATCTAGGTGTAGGGCACTGCACTTTTCCTTGTTGAATCTCATGAGGTTTACATGGCCCACTCCTTAAGCCTGTCCAGATCCCTCTGGATGGCACCCCATCCCTCAGGTGTGTCAACTGCACCACTCAGCTTGGTATTGTCCGCAAACTTGATGAGGGTGCACTCGATCCTGCTGTTTATGACATTGATGAAGATATTGAACAGTAGGGGTCCCAATATGAACTCCTGAGGGACTCTACTTGTCACCGATCTCCATCTGGAAACAGAGCTGTTAACCTCTGGATGTCACCATCCAGCCAATTCCTCATCCACCATTCTCTCCAATTTAGAGAGAAGGATGTTGTGGTGGACCATGTCAAAGGCCCTACACAAGTCCATACAGATGAAATCTGTAGTTCTTCCCTTGTCTACCATAGAAGACCATGAGGTTGGCCAGGCAGAACTTGCCCTTGGTGAAGCCAACCTGGCTGTCAGAAATTACCTCTCTGTCCTCCGGGTGCCTCAGCATAGCTTCAAAGAGGATCTGTCCCGTGATCCTCCCAGGCACAGAGGTGAGGCTGACAGGCTGGTTATTCCCAGGGTCCTCCTTTCTACCATTTTTTAAAATGGGTGCAATGTTTCTCTTTTTTCAGTCACCGGTGTCTTCACCTGACTGCCATGGCTTTTAAAATGTCATGGACAGTGGCTTGGCAACTACATCAGCCAATTCCCTCAGGACTCTGGATGCATCTTGTCAGGTGCCAAAGACTTCTGTATGTTCAGGTTCCTCAGATAGTGATGACAAACCTGACTTTCTCCACAGTGGGAGGGACTTCATTCCCCCAGTCCCTGCCTTGTGATCCATCTACTGGAGAGGTGTGAGAGAGAGGTTACCAGAAAGACTGGGGAAAAAAACTTGTTGAGAACCTCAATCTTCTTCTTATCTGTTGTTACCAGTTTGCCAGTTTTTCTCATCACGGGGTGTATGATTTCTTTGACCTTCCTTGTCTGGATGACATACCTGTAAAAGCCCGTCTTATTATTAATTGCGTCCCTTGCCGAGTTCAGCTCCAGCTGCATCTTGGCCTTCCTTACCCCATCCCTACTCAACTGGGGAGTGTCCATGTTCTCTTCCCAGGTTACCTGTCCTTAGTTCCACTGCCTGCGCGTCTCTTTCTTTCCCTTTAATTTGACCAGTGGGTCTCGACTCAGCCATGATTGCCTCTTTCCTTCCTTTCCTGATTTCTTACCCCTGGGGATCATGAGCTCCTGTGCTCTAGGGAAAGCATCCTTAAAGATCTGTCAGCTCTGTTCTGCTCCCTTGCCCCTGAGGGCTGTGTCCCAGCAGGTCCTAAGTTCCTGCACACCGAGTTACTGAGCCAGCAGCTTTCATTTGGGTGCCTTGCCTTGCATGGCAGGGAGCCGATTCACCTTGCACCAGCTCAGAGAGTGGAGAGAGGACCTCATACCTATCCCCGCTCCACTTCATATGTCTACCTAGGAAGGGATTTCAGGTGTTGATTTAGCACAACAAATAGTATTAGAGGGCATCAGTACCTTCCTCTTGTTACTTACTACCTGCTTCCATACTGCACAACATAACAAAGTTTGGGCTGGCAGCTACTCTTTTTGCAATACAAATGATGGCCAAGCATACTCAAGTCTTAAAAAAAAAAATCTTCACTCCCATGAACTCATTTATTGCTTTGCATGGACCAATTCTGCTAACGCCTACCTATTTGAATAACTGTACTCTTTTTTTGAAATCAAAGTATGACTGACTAGTTGCATGAAAACTGGGTTAAGCCATTAAATTCTGAGATTTTGAAGACAAACTGCATCTGACACGCTTTGCAGTGCTCTTGAACTACTTCAGCATACTATGAAGTAAAAAAATAGAAGTAGAAATGAAGGCAAGGCTTTTAAGATGTCCTTAAAGTGACCTTCAGACAAAACCAGTGCTGAATACTGAGAAAGGAATTGTGAATGAAGAAGAATAGTGTCCCAAGTGTAAACAAAAGCTCCACAATCCTCTTTAAGCATTCTTAGAACATTAATCCATTTAAGATATTAGGACAGCAAGGAACCATTGTTCAGGACAGTAAGTGAAAGTCGAGTATGGCCTGGGTTACTCCTTCTAACACAGATAAATATTCTATTTCAATTCTGAAAATATAGTCAGAGGAATTTGAGATCTTTTATTATTTAAGAGGCTCCACTGGAGTCTTTAAAAGTGTTTATTTTAAAGAGCAAAACCCCAAGAGCCACTCATAAAAGAAAGAAAAAAAAATCCACCTCCTAATGTATGAGCTAAACATGTACTGCATTACTTTAATCTCCTCATAATTACCATTTTCACATTTCTTTCACTTGTCATAAAATTGACTCTTCCCAGACAGACTGTCTGATAAAATGGTATAGTCAGCGACAGTACATCAAAGAGAGCAGGTGAAAGTGAGTTGCATATTCACACACACTGAAATGCTGGTTGACGTGAAAAGAAAGAAGTTTTTGTATCTCCTGCTTCTTCTTTTGGAATCTCTCCTCACTTAGTGCAATTCATGTTTCTAATTTTCAGTTTGGACTGTTTCAGCTGAACATAAGGGAGAAGCAAAACAAATGGCTGAAACAACAATCAGATTGTATAAGATTTGTCTTTGTCTAGTTTGTAAAAGACAACGCTGCTCTGCTGAAAATACTACGAGAATTCTAATCAAGTCAGAGTTTCCCTGGAGGACCTGTGTTAAATAGTTGTGTCCTGAGAAAGTAGATTGTACTTCACTTCAGATAGGGACTTTATGAGAGATGAATATCAAACATTTTCAAGGTCTTTTCTTTTAGAAAGAAAATCCCATCATGGCCTTGCGACAGCTGGTTTGGGTTTTTTAATTTCTTAAAGATTTTTTAGGTCATTCTTTAAATACAGATTTAATTAATTTTCAGGTTAAAATTCCCGGAAAAAAATAATCTCATTCATTCTAATTTATATTAAACACAAGAGATTATATCAATGCAACCCTGTGTGGGATTTCAAATCTCAGAACAGGTCATTTCAAGCTATTTTAGACCTGCGCTTCCGTGCGGGCACGGCCTGGGAAGGTTTTCATTCGGCCTCATGCAATGCTAATGCGGCCATGAGGCACAGGCCACAATGCCTCTGCCCACAGAGGACAGCGCAGAAGGCACAATTTTGTCTATTTTATTTACATTGACAAGAGGGGTCAGGCTGCTGATTATGAACTCTCTTGTTAGACGGACCCGGAACATATGCCCACAGGGGATTCACTGGCAGCTCCCTTAAGCAAGGATTTAGGATATTAGCGTTTAAATGGAACAGTTGGGTGCTCACCTCAGCCTTGGTTCTGGGCTAAATCTTTCACTTGGTGTCACCCACAGCTCTACCCTGTGGCCAGCCAGGCAGGTTGGCCGTTTCTCATGGAAGCAATGCCTACAGAGAGTTCAAAGGGTCAGGAATGAGGCAATAAGTATTTTCATCTTTTGGGATTGTGTAAGCCCCACAAACGGCCTCAGGCCTGACTGAACTCATGTTGCAAGTTCCTCAGCCAGAATGAAGTTGAGTTTTGTTCGTTAACAGCAAATCCGAGCCTGGGAGATTGCTTCACAATTTATTGAAATTTAAATAACCTTTGTGATACATGGAATTAGCCTGTGCTTAACAGGGACAGCACCGAATTATAAAGGAGTGAAATAAGTCTGGTCTTGAGGAACTCTGGCATTTTACTGAAGATGTTCTGTCACCAGCACATGCTGTCAATGACCCTTTAGAGGTTACTCTGTGCAACATTCCATAGGTAGCAAAATGCAATCCATCAAGACATAAATGCGAGGAAAAGCCAAAGTGTTTGGCTGCCCAAAGTTAGGCTGCCCAGAGAGGTGGTGGAGTCTCCTTCTCTGGAGACATTCAAAATCCTCTTGGACAAGTTCCTGTACAATGTGCTCTAGGTAGACACACTCTGGTGGGGGGGTTGGATTAGATGATCTCCAGAGGTCCCTTCCAACCCCATATGATTCTATGATTCTATGTTTATAACTCAAGGAAAAAAAGGAAACCTACCATTTCAACATGAAAACATAAAGATTTCAGGTAATCTTTGATTGGATATTTTGCTTAGGTCTTGAGGCAAGTACAGCTAAATCAGCCACAAATGAGCAGACACCCTACATTGGTGATTAATTTGTATCAGAAACAGTGTGGCCAGCTGGACTAGGGAAGGCATTGTCCCCATGTACTCGGCATTGGCGAGGGCCCACCTCGAATACATTGTTCAGTTTTGGGGCCCTTACTACAAGAAAGCCATTGAAGTGATGGAGTGTGTCCAAAGAAGAACAACGAAGCTGGTGAAGGGTCTAGAGCACAAGCCTTATGAGAAGCAGCTGAGGGAACTGAGGTTGTTTAGCCTGGAGAAAAGCAGGCTGAAAGGAGACCTTATCACTCTCTACAACTACCTGAAAGGAGGTTGTAGAGGTGGAGTTTGGTCTCTTCTCCCAAGCAGCAGGCAATAAGTCAAGAAGAAATGCCCTCATGTTGCATGAGGGGAGGTTTAGATTGGATACTAGGAAAAATTTCTTCCCCCAAAGGGTGGTCAAGCACCCTAACAGGCTGCCCAGGGAAGTGGCACAGTCACCACCCTGGAGGTATTTAAAAGATATGTAGGTGTGGCACTTTGGGACATGGTTTAGTGGTAGACTTGGCAGTGCTAAGTTAACGGTTGGACTCAATGATCTTAAAAGTCTTTTCCAACCTAAATGATTCTATGATTCTAAAACACACATTCCTGAGTTCTTCAAATTGAAGTAATCACTGTTCAGGTGTTGTCCTCTTCGGGAGGGAAGGGACAGGATCATGATGCATGGATTTTCTGTCTGTCTCTCTTCCTGAAGGGGTCATGGTCTTTTCTACTGTTGATGCTATGCTACATATCCCCTAACTCCATGAGCTCATACATACACGCTGTTAATGCACACTAGGCTTTATCAGCCTATGAATATCTGTGAAGCCAGTGAAATCACAGTTTCTGATCATCTCACTAATTTTGTATGAAATTTTTCATATTGACAGCAGTTTATTTTCAATAACCTAGCAACACCTTTTTTGCATTTAATTCCTGAAAGTTTGACTTTGTGCAGTTCTGAAATCACTAAACTGCTGTATCAGTTTACTGGAACATTTTGTAGTTTTCTAGAGATTAAAAAAACCCAACCCCCCAAACATTTACAGAAATCAAATAGAAACAAACTTCCTGCCTAGAATCCCAAGAATGCATCAGCAGGACAGCATAGATCCCCCTACCACTCAAATTAACAGCATGATTGAAGAAGGTCAGTATGTTTCCAGTGGGTCTCACAACTATTTCTATCAGCAGCAGAATACTGGGGGTTCCAATAGCATCCAGGACTTGCAAAACATAGTGGTCACTGTGTTTTCAGCCCGTTTTAACCTCATCCTTCATTACTTTAGGCCATGTAGCCTTTTACTTTCAGCCTGCATCCATCTAGTGACTTCTCCCTCCCTTCTGTTTCCCTTTTGGGTTCCTTGTGTTCCTTGTGCTTAATTCACCATTTTCTAACTGTCCCTGCAGCCTTTGCTCCTCATCCCTCTGCTTCCTCAGCCTGGGAAAAGGAGGAGCACTGAAAGCACATCAGAAAGTGTCTTTGTCTGTACTGCTCCCTGGTCTTGAAGGAGAAATAAGAGGGGGAAGTCTGGCTCAACCGATGCAGTCTTGTCCTAGGTCATACTTAATACAAACAGAATACGATGAGTTAGCTGTTAAACTATAATACATTTCCCCACTTTTCAGAAGCTCTTGATTCAGCAAGAAATTGGGGTCACCAAAAAAGCATTTTTCTGAAACCAGAGTGACTCTCTCAGCAGAATTCTAGCCCTCATTCTAAAGCTCGGGAATAGTGAAGGTCCAAGTTAAAGAACTGTTTTCATGTGGGTAGAACCGGATGCAGATTTATCAGGCAGGATGGAGGTTTTAATCTTCTTTAGTCTCCTCTCAGCTCTCCAGTAGCACCAAGGAAGGCAGCAAGCATTTCCTTCATGCGATGCGGCTGTTCCGTTGTGTAGCCTTCCCAGTCACAGAAGCTGTTCCTGAGTAAAACACTCTTTTTGCTTTTCTGAAAAGTGGCTAAGCTATTTTTGTTCAAGTTTTCAAAAGAAGTCTTCAGCCTGAGGCAGAAATTCAGCCTGAGAAATTTCTGCCCAAATTATTAAAGAATGGCGGAATTACAAACTACTAAAAACAGATGGAGTTTGGCATAAGAAATTACAGATGCCATCACTTGTGGCCTTTACGCTCTCTGAACATTTATATTGTAACACACATAAAAATGTGAACATGCAGTACCACCCAGCAGAGGACTTGTTTTTCTTATCTTCTATGTTCCTTTAAAAAGCCCCACATTTTACAGCTTTTATGGCTTCAATAACAATCTTCAACAAATGTACTTCCAAGTAGCTACAGTGAGCTACTTCCAGTGAGCAATCAGATGGCAAGAACCTCCTTACTCAATGTCATTATTTCTTACAAAAATCAACAATGATTTATCCTTATCTGCTGTTTTAGTTCAGTGTAACAGTGCAAACTACACAGAATAACACAGAGACAGAACGGTCTGAACAGATACTAAGGAAGTAATGGAGTGAATGTTACGCGAAAGAAGCTGTCATACAAGCAGAGAACAAAAATCTTTCAACCTTTAACTAAAAAGGCAGTAATTACACATTCTTCTGGGGTGGAAAATCTATTATAAACATTATTTGTAGAACAAAATTTAGCTTTGACTCTTGCCTATTTTATAATAGTGAAGAAGGAAGAGCTGGATATTCTAATAATCATTAGATACAAAGAAATAAATTATGAATGAAAGCCAGTTTACCAAGAACCAGGAGATAAGACAGTTTATGTTAAAGCCTTGGTATCTTATTGGTGGATCCATTTTTTAAATCAACTTGGATCAAAATAAGGGACAGATTTAGGGTTTAAAGTCAACAAAGGAACAGCTGTGAATTTCCATTTTTTATTTGATTTATATTGTGTCCAATCAATTCCATACAAGAGAAGCACCTTCTGGTATAACAAAGACTCATTAGATTGAATTAGAGTGGCTCCATGGAAATCAGTACTTATATTTGCTCAGAACTGATACACAGCAGAAGAAAACAAGCCAGACTCTCTCTACATCCAGTATAGAAGGCAAGCCATCAGTGGCTACAGATAATTTGTGAAAACAACTATAAATTTTAAACCAAGGATACTAATTTTGCCTAACTGAAAAAAGATACAAAAGTAACATCTTGATCTCAGGAATTGAAATTATTGGTAAGCCAGGCCTGCCTTTATGGCTTGACTTTCTCTATTAGAATCGCCAGATGGAACCCACACCTCTAGGGAACTGTATGAATTCTAATAGGCTTCCTTTTTTGCCCCTTCATATTTTCTGTACATAGTTTCAGAGGAGTTTAATGTTAAACCTACCCTCTGGCCAAAGATTCAACAGTAAACCAAGACTGACTTACTTCTATTACTGTAGTTCAGCCAGAACCTTTGGGTAAAATTCGGGCCCTACTGCATTCAATGGGAAATTCCCTACGAACTTCAGATAAAGCCAGGATTTCACCTCAGCTGTCTTCTCTGTTCTTGTGTAGGAGAAGTGACTACAACTAGGCAGAGATGATGCATTGTTCTTTATAGTCTGCACCTGTGTCTAATTTAGTCTTGCAGCTACACAGCAAAGCAATTGACAGCTACTAGAGAAGAGTCTGGAAACTGTCAACTCAGAGAGATGCTTTTTGAGCTCTCGCTCTTTAGAATAAGTTTCTTTTCTGTTTAATCAAAGGAAAAGTATTTTTGTTAAGAAACTTCACGTTCCAAATAAGAATGCTGTTAAGTCAGGGAATGAAAATACAAAATAGCTGTTTATTACCAGTGCTGTAAGCCTTCACAGAACACCAGATGCAGGCTGCTAAATCCTTCCACTTCATGACAGCGCTGAACCACTGACGGAATCGTGCTTTCCACAGAAGAGTGAGCAAGTACCAGATATGTAAAGCACACATGCATCAGTTATGATTAGCAAGCGAAGCAGATGCCGTATTCAAGCAATAATGTAATACTGTATAGACAGATAAATTTCACATTTCACATATTATACACATATATACACAAGAAAACCTAGGTTCTATACCTTCACATTATTAAATTAAAATGGATTTTGAGTGGTGTCATGACTGACAGTATAGCATAAAAACAATGCAACATCCAAGTTGTGCATCTAATTGTTTGTGTATGTGTGTATAGATGTATGTATTCAACAAAATTTCCCTCCCCATAATTATGCACAGAGATAACAATGTTTCCATTATAACTTTCTCAGCAGGGGTTTGAAAATCAGTAAATATAGTTTTCTTTTGCTGCAAATGGAAAGTTGGAGGCTGAACTAAAGGCTGAATTTAAAGTTTTGGAAAAGTTGACTAATTCAGAATTTTAAGACAATGCTTTTAAAAGCAAAACATTCTCTAGATACATGACTCAGAACGGGCTAAATTTTAAAGCATTTAGCTTGACAGGTGTGTATATATATATATACACACTCACAGAGGTAAAAGGAGGCTTTGTACATTCACAGTTTGAAATTACTCTTAATCCGCACAAAATTTTGAAATCTCATTATTTCCAGCATAGCATAAAATCTACTCCATATTCATAGAATCACAGAATGGTTAGAGTTGGAAGGGACCTTAAAGTTATCACCAGTTCCAACCCCCCTGCCATGGACAGGGACACCTCCCACTAGACCAGGTTGTTCAAAGCTCCATCCAGCCTGGCCTTGAACACTTCCAGGATGGGGCATCCACAACTTTACAGGATAACCTGTGCTAGTGTCTCACCACCCCCACAGTAAAGAATTTCTTCCTAATATCGAATCTAAATCTACCCTCTTTCAGTTTAAAACCATTACCCCTTCTCCTACCACTACACTCCCTGACAAAAAGTCCTCTCCATTTTTCTTGTAGGCCTGCTTCAGATACTGGAAGGCTGCTATAACATCTCCCCAGAGCCTTCTCTTCTCCAGGCTGAACAACCCCAATTCTTTCAACCTGTCCTCATAGGAAAAGTGCTCCAGCCCTCTGAGAGGTAGTCCAAACATATTCAGGTTATGCATTTAATTGCCTGTGCCTCTGCTGCAATTTATTACTATTATTTTTTTCTATACGTACGACAAGAGGAACAACATAATCTTCTAATTTAATATCCCAGATTGTTAAGATATATTCATAAACAATTCCATTGTTATTTTGCCTCATTGGCCTTCTATGGTTTTCCACCAAACCTTCTTGTTACTTAGCTTACCTTCAGTCTCCAACATTCCCAATCCTCAGTTTACAAGAAATTAGGGCAATATCCATAAAAGGATGTTTCAGTTTCATTTACCCTGCCTTAGACCTAGAAAGCAGGTTCACAGACTTATATTAGGTACTAAGAATAGAACTTATACCCAATGGGAAATGCTGAATCTCACCTTTCTTAAGTGTTTAAAGCACCTAATACTGAGCTGCAGAAATGCTTCTAGGACTAGGTCAACATTCATAATTCATAATATCTTTAAGGGGCCTAGAAGTCTAAGTTGTCCATGTTTAAACAGATGCTTAGCTTGCTCTTTACTGGTTGTCCTCTGGGATAATTGCTCAGTGCTGATAACATGCAGGAAACGGGAGATTTACTGGGGGAAAATTTTCCCAGTCCTATGGATGCTGCGTTAGAGCCCTGAAACCTTAAGTGTAGGTGATAAAGGCAGTGACTTGACTCTGGCTTGTACCTTCTGCTAAGCCGCCTCACCACCTTTCTACTGCTGCTGAGATCCAAGTCTCAGCTGGATTTTCCTTCAAACTAGGCTTAGATTGTTACCATAAAGGCTTCAGCCTGTCGCAAAGTGTTCTAAAATTTACTCCCGAGCTTTCGCGTAGATCCAAGAACAGTAATTTTAGTTGAAACAAGCCCATTTTGAAATGTTTCAGTAACACCATCTTTTACAACAATCTTATACCTAAGCCATAACGTTACTCCTGCATAACTTGGTTCAAATTCTTCTGGAAATATTGAAACAACCCCAAGAACGCAGGTGAGGGGAGGCAGTGGGGCAGAACAGCCCACCAATTCAGCAGGATTTAAGAAATCGGAGGTAGGAAATACCTCTGGCCCATGAATGTACCTCAGCCACCGCTGCCCGCGCCTCGCTTTAAACTTGTCCAGCTATGCAGATCTGCCTCTTTCATATAAAAAAAAAACAAAAAACAAACAAACACGCCACCCTCGGAGTTGACGCCCCGGCCCTCCTGACTGAACACACCGCGGGGTATCAGCCTCCCCGGCGGCCGGCGCTGAGGGAGCCCGGGACGCGGCCGCCATCGCCTGCCCCTCCGTCCGCGGCAGCCGGCGCTGAGGGGGCCCAGGGTTCCCCCTGCCATTGCCCCCCATTCCGGCCAAGCTCCCCCCACCTCCTCCGGCACAGCTGGGGGCGAAAGGAGTCCGTCCCGCCGCCTTCCCCAGCACAGGCAGGCCCGGCCCTGCCGCCCCCGCGACCCTTGCCGGCCCGTACCCGCCCCGGCCGCCGGTCGGCCCGGCGCTAGTTTCCGGTGGGACTTTGTGCCTCGCCGTTTCCCTTCCCCTCCTCGGCTCGGCTCGGCCCGTCCCGGCGGCGGTCTGCCCGCAGGCCCATGCAGTCCCGGGTGCTGTGCCTTGGCGGCGGGGCTGGGGGCCCTGCTGCCCGCAGGGTCCGCCTGCTCCTGCGGCAGGTGCTGAGCGGCGGGGCGGCCGCCGGGCGGTCCGGCCGCCTGGAGATCAGGGCGCTGCACGGCTCAGGTAACGACACCCCCCCCCCCCCCCCCCGCGCTGGCTCAGCCCCGGCCTCCCTACAGCCTTTCCCCTCGCCTCCCCTTGCCCCGGCCAACCCGCCGGGCCCGGGGATGTGGGCAGCCCCGCTCTCCCCTCAGCCAGGCGGCCCGGGAGGAGGAGGCCTGAAGGCCGGTTACCACCTTCTGTGCTGCTGGTTTGTCCAGTTTGTGCTGCCGTCCCTGTTTCTTCTCATGCCTGTGAGTATTGCGTGAGAGGAAAGGGCAGAGTTCAGTCATGGGCTTGCAGGGGCACTTTAGTGTGGCTTTCCATAGTGTTTTACCTGTCTCTTCCCAAGTGTGTTGCCCACAGTGAAGCAGCAAAGGAGCCTTGTACCTTCGAGAACTGCTCTTCTTCATCAAGTGGCTTATTGGCATCCTGTGATGCTTTCTGTTTCTGCATCGCGTGGCTGCTGTCTCCTGCCGCTGAGGCGAAAGCCATATCCATGTCAGGGGGTGCCAAGGCTGATGCCAAGCCAGCCCATGGTAACAAGATAAGGGGTTGACCTTGAGCTCACGTACACTGGAAAAGCGTGACCTGAACTGTCCCTGAGTATCCTCCAGTGACCTCAGAGCCAGATGACCAGCCTGTGCAGGGCACAAGTGGTGCTTGGAATTGCTGACATATGCCTGTGGTAGCTGGCACTTGTCGAAATGGATGCCAAAAGCAACAAAGCTACTAAATACAGAGCAAGTGATGTAAATTAGGTAGACAGAATGACAGCAAGTGATTCTGATGGTGAGATACTCTCTAACGTTCTCAGTTACACCCCCTTCATGCCATTTATCTCAATTTTTATTTTTTTTTAATCTGTTTACTACTTGACCAGTTCATTTCTTTAAATATGTGTTTGGTTTCTCAAGAGGGAAGCCCTTGAGGAATTAATAACCATAAAATTCCTTAAATATTTTCTAATCAAAAATTCTTGGAAAAGTGCTAAAAAAAATAGTTACTTATTTTAAAACTAATAGGAATAGAAGGCAACAAGTTAACAATGTGTGAAACAAGCACCTGAAGAAGGTGACTCAGCACTTTTCAGCCCTTTGTTGGAGTGAATAACCTAAAAACAAGAAGAAATTCACCAAAACGAAATGGTAGCAAATGCAGTATTACTAAAAATACTTCATAATTTCCATGTGCTATGGAATGGAACTGAGTGTAACTTAGCAATATTCATGAATGCACTGTGTATGTATATGAATAACAGGAGTATTCCCAGTTACAATCAATGATTATAATGATTTTGGTATAAAGATTTAAATCTCAAAGCTCTAGACAATCTTGTAGTTTATTAAAGGCAGGCTAAGGGGTAACATTGGGGATATTTTCCCTCCCAGCACCTGAGACACCTCATTCATTATAGTGCTTTCTGTGCTTCTGTGAATTTGGGACCTTGATATTAGGAATGCAATTTATTATTTGGGTTTTGTTGGTTGTTTTTTGTTTTTAAATTAATGTTATTTTAAAGATGATTGCATGTCCTCTTGCAGGCCCTGTCACTCCTTTGAGGTTACTGAAGTTAAAAAGAGATGGTCTGAAATTTTCTGTGCAATACGTGTTTTTGCTATGCCTATGCAGCTGCTGGCTGTAATTACAAGTCTTGTAAGCAGCGTTGAGGTTGCATGTTTCTTCACCACTGATGAAAAGGATATTCATATTATTCAGAAAAGGGTATTCATATATTTCAGAAAAGGATGGAAGGAATTAACAGTCAAGTGAAGAGCAAATTGTTGTCTACCCAGTAATTTGGATCTGACATCCCTGCCAGATCGGATTTATTGTCTGTGATGGTACCTTTTAAGTGTAAGGGAGAAACTGTTGCCCGATTTTGTCATGGTATATGTGGAGGAGCCATGCTTAGCTTTTCAGCTCTGTCACTGTAATGTGAATATGGCTTGCTGGTATACTGGGGGCTGTGGAGGAACTGCTAGAGCTATCTAGTGGTAAAGCTTAAGAGAAATCTCAACTGAAAGACAGAGGCACTCATTGACTAAAGGGTAATGGGAACATCTAGGAAGGTTTTGGGTTTGCGCAGCTTATTTAACAAGGGAAACTTAATTTGCAGTAACCAGTGTTGTGGAAGAGCGGCAATCAGATTAATTTTTAATGCAAGTTTCATATTTCCTTCCAAAAGACTGAAAAGAATTAGCTTTTTCTAGACTGCAGAGTTATTTGTGATGGACTACTATTTTACAAACAGCATGAGCTGAACAAAGTCAAGTTCTATGTAACTCAGTTCACTGACGTTTAATTATTTGCATCTATCTATGTGTAATGTGAAACTTTTGACAAAATCTGATGAAATACATAATATCAGAGGTGCTTTAAGGGGTTGGTGGGAACAAATGCTGAATTGGGTGAAAACTGAAGAGCTGGAAAAACAGAAATTACTGCGTCAGATAGTACAGGTAAAGGAAGGTCTCTCATGTGCTCTGCTGTTCAATGTACATATAACAACTTGTGCTTTCTCATTTGTGTAGACAAAAATGTATATTAGCTTCATGCACTGTTTTCTACAGCTCTGCCTGTCCAGGTTCAGTTCCTATGCTTTCCAAAACCTGGGCAGCCCCAGTTTCTAACCAAATCTGTTGTTTGAAGCCTGGAAGATCTCAGTGATACATATAAGAGTATCTGCTGAGTATTAACACAGTTGGTTGTGAAAACTGTAGCAGACTTCAAAAGCCTGTAATGATAATCATTACTGTAACAGGAGCTAAGTCATTTTGGTAAAAATTTGTAATCGGAAAAAAGACTATGAATGAGACCATGTGTTTAGAACAGGGTTTGGGTGTTGTGTTTTTTTGTTTGTTTGTTTTGTTTGTTTGTTTGTTTGTTTGTTTTTCTGGGGTCTATCACAGCCCAAAGACTAATGAACTGGTTGATGATGGATGTAAATGCTTTCCAGCACATTGCCTTTTCTGACTTTACCTGTGTCATTATCTTGTTGAAGTTCACATGTGGACAGCTGGGAGTGTGGTTCTGGCAATATTTTTTTTTCACTGGCACAACCTATTTAAGGGACTTCATTCTTTCATCTTTCTCTTAACATTGCCACTATTGTTCATTGCCTCCGTAGTTGTACTTGGGGGCTGTGCAACATGATGGTTGAAACAGTTCCAGTGATCTTGATTTATGGCAAGGCCTTATGAGCAGTTGTTAGGTCAGCACAACTGAGAAAGCAGCAAATGGAGACGGGAATTTTCAAAGCCAGTTGTAGTGAAAGTTTGCAGAGTTATGCCTGATTTATTTCAAATTATTCTAACAATTAAGAGGGAAAAGGTTGGTGGCAAAAAAATAGCGTCATTTATTAGCCATGCTGATACAGCTGGAAGAAAGGGATGAGCTGTCAGGCAGATACGCTCTTTGGTAGGGTTTCACTGTTGTTTGCATGAGTAGATGTCATTAAATAGCTTCTGAGTTTTAATATTTGGCAGTTGCTCAAAATTTAAATTTCCTTGTTTAGCAACTGTTACGGTCCTGATATGTGTTGATGTGTTCTGCAAGTCCTGCCCATTTTAATACATGAGGCTGAAGTTGAACCTGCCTGGCAAACTCAGGAACTCAAGATAGTTGCGTAGGAGATGCCATAGTGAATTTTAAAGCTGTTTTGTCTCTCTTGGTTATCTTTTCAGTACATGGGAAGCTGTAAAAACAGTTCTATTTGATTTTCAGTTGTAGTTTCCTTTTAGTTGAAATACATTTTTGAAATTATACTAGTGCATTTGATACCTAAGCTCAGTTTAGAATAGACTGATAGTCTGGCTCTTCTGCACTGAGCAAACTGTACTTCAGGAATCTTCATCCAGTTAGAAAACACTATCAGCTAATTTTTCTTGTAAGTAGCACTGGCCATGGAAGATTTGAAAGAGAACACTGGGGATGTGGTGAGCATCTGTTACCGTGTGACTAAAAGGAGGTAGTGGATATCACTTTCTACAGACAGCTAGCAGAAACCTCCCACTCATGGGCCCTCATGCTCATGGGGGGTTTCAACCACCCAGACATCTGCCAGCAGGGCAATCTGTCACTGTGTGTGCACTCCTGGTAGTTTCTAGACTGTGTTGGTAAAAAAATTTTTAATGCAGGTGCCAGAGAGCCTGGTCAGAAGTAGGTCTTCCATCTGCTGCTGCTCACAAGTAGGGAAGAACTGTGGCTGATTTGGTCATAGATGGCAGCCTGGATTGCAGCAACTGTAACATGACTGAGTTGTGAATCTGGAGGCTGGGAGGTGAGCAGCAGAATTAGGATCTTAGTCCTAAGGACTGCAGACTTTCGCTTATTCAGAAGATTGGTAGGTGGAATCCTTTGAATAACCACCGTGAAGAAGAAAGGTGCACAGGAGACCTCGAAGATATTTAAAGAAAACTTAATGATGGCTCAGGAATGAACAATTCCACAGTGCAGGAAGATTTGGTATTTCAGCAGGGGGCCTGCTTGGCCAAGCAG
>JAOTQQ010000001.1:173937121-174013807 GCA_026546715.1 Gallinago undulata | reverse complement strand
ATGATGGCTCAGGAATGAACAATTCCACAGTGCAGGAAGATTTGGTATTTCAGCAGGGGGCCTGCTTGGCCAAGCAGGAAACTTCTCAATTAACACAAAAAGGGGGCATACAAAAGTAGAAATAAGGACAGACTGAAGAGGACTGAAATAATGTTATTTGGTATGTAGGGACAAAATCCCTACCATCTGACAAACTGCAAATCTTTAGTCCAGAAGGACTTTGATAAACTTGAGGGCTGGGCCATCAGAAACATCAGAAAGTTTGAGGAGGAGGACTGGAGTTCTACCACTGGACTGAGGTGTTGCTGTCTCTCTCTGGCTGGGGAGGGACTGGCTGAGTAGCAGCTTTGCTGGAAAGGCTGTAGGATTGCGGTGGGTGTCTGAATATGAGTCAGCACCTCATAGCAAATAAGGTGAACCACAGACTGGGCTACATTAGGAGTAGTGTGGGCAATGGTAAAAGGAGGATTCATCTCTAGAAAGCACACGTGAGGCTCTACCTGGAGTGCTATGTTCAGTTTTGGGTTCCCTATTTCTAGGGAAATATTGAGAAACTGAGGGAGTCCTCTTGAGGGCTACCAAAATTGTTAGTGGCAGCAGCTGATGGCGAGGAGAAGCTGAGGGATCTGGGCTTGTTAGATTTGCAAGGAGAGGTCTAAGAGAGGAGACAACTGTTGGCAACTTGAAATTATAATTACAGAAATGATTAAGTCTGACTCTACTTAATATTGGCAGATAATACATCAAGAGGCAGTTGTCACAAATTTGGGCTTGGGAGGCTCAGCCTAGACAACAGGACAAACATTTTTACTAGGAATGGAGCACAGCAGAGAAAGAGGTTGGCTAGAAAGGCTGTGAAAGATCCATCCTTGAAGGTTTTTGAGACTCAGTCAGACAGAGCCACAGCTCATCAGATCTTGTCTTGGTGGTAAGATGATGTGACCAGTATTTCTAAAGTGTTTTAGTAATTGGTGAAATGGACAGCTTAGCACTTCTTTGACATGGTAAGCATATTACTGAGAGATATTCTGAAATTTGTATATTGAGTCTACGTGAGTCATCGTGGTATTAAAGATATTTAAAACTGACTTTTCACATTGTAACACTTTTGTAATTGAGCATCATCAGACTCCCTACATTCAGGGTATGCTATTTGCCCAAATGGAAAAAAAAGAAATGATTGTGAGCTTCTTACATGCCTGGATGTCAGATAAGATTCTGTGTTCATGTTCTTGATCTTCTATTAATGCAGAAAAAATGGAGGAAAGGTTCCCTTCCTGGGGAAAATACCAAGAGTTTGTTTTAATGACACTTTGGACTTAAATCACTAAAGAGAATCATTAGCCTAAAGTAGACAATTGAAAAATCAAGCATTAACTTCAGAGCTGAAAAGTAAAAAAAATAGAAGGTCTATCAATAATGTTAAGTAGAAATAGAGCAATATCCAAATTTTATGTTTGAAGTAAATATTTTGGTTTCTTAGAAGGAAAGACTTTTTTTTTTTTCTCATAAAAAGAGGACGGCTTAAGTGAAGTGGATTTTTTTTTGCTTAGATTGGAGATGGGTTTTATTGTGTAAGTATCCAACTATTCCAGTCAGCAGCAGCTGTCAGTCTGCAGCTGAGCTCCATCTCATCTGTGTGGGAAGGCAGTGGTGGTCAAGGAGCAAACGTAGTGAGTGCCGGGAATGGGCTTCTGTCCCTCATGCTCATGTTATTGGGAGGCTGCCAGTACCAGTATGAGATGCGGAACAGGTCACAGTGTTAGCCAGTGACTGTGTGTTAATATTTACAGCCATGAAGGTGGCCAGCAAGAGCTGGTATGAAATGAGAGAAATAAGTAAGTTGTGTAGATAGAGCTGCTTTTTTCCTTTTCCTCTTTTTTTTTTTCTTTTTTTTTTTTTTTTTTCCACTGCAAATTACTCGGAAAAGTTGAGAGAAAAGAAGAAAATGTATCCTGGAAAGTGTAATTTCTGTTGCTACAAAATAAGTTGGCTCTTCAAGGACGAGGGCTGACACTCTTTTCTGTGCCCTTATGGATATATACTGGATAAATATCAGTTAGAAGCATCTTCTTCGCCCCTCCCTTCTTTTATTCTCCTTTCCCTCACATTAGAATGAGATTAAGACCTGGAAATATACATTTGAATATAATATAGATTTTGAATTTTCCTCTTAACAGGTGTGATCTTATCACACAGAAATTAATGTTAGAAGAGTTTAGCACCTTCACATTTTTAATGTGCGCTTGCTGTTACTGGCTTTTGAGACCAGATGGATGGTCTGTGTACAAGTGTAATATACTAAAATGACTGTTGGAGTGTGTTAATCTCACATAAATTCAGGACTAAAGAGGCCAAAAGGCAGTGATTTCAACCACCTAAAAACTCAGTGCTCCTGAAGCCTCATTGTGATGTCTTCTAAAAACCCTGGTAATATAAAGATTTATATATTAGATTGGAACTGTTTAAGTTGTGCACTCAAAAAAATAAACACATGTATAGATCTGTGTGCAAGATGTTTTCTTTTGCTGCAGGATTTATTTAAGCCATTTCAAATTTATGAATTTCCTTCTTTTTTTCCTTAATGTGTTATTTCATCAGAGGAATGGTAAGTAGAAGAAATAAAACTTTTTTCTGCTTCTTAAATTCTCAAACTGTAGTTGAGATGCAATGTGTTTAGCTTCAGATATGCCTAGCATTGCTCTAAATGGTTTAAACAAGAGTGGCTTTTTCTTCTCAACATATAGGAGAAAACAGTAGGATTAAGGAATAGTCTCTCTTGGGGGAGAGGAGAAGAGGGATAGTTGGTGTGATACCAGCTTTTAAATAGAAAAGCGGTCAAAGGTGCCAAGTCCATAATAAAGCTTCATCTTCAAGAAGACTTCTTATTGAGATTATAACATAAAAAATGTCCACAGTGGGTCAGAACAAAGGTCCAGCAAGCCCTACTATTCTAGCTTGGTGCACTGCAGTTAGTGGTTAGCTGTATATGCACATTTGAATTGCCATTTTGCCAGAGGTGAAATTCACACCTGTCTATTACAGATGCAGCAGAAAGAGCTCCTTTTATGCATTGAGGCTGTTTTCACATCTTCTTCTTTCAGAGACTCTCTTCAGAGTCCCAATTTCTAGCCCATATTGCATGGGGTTTTAACCTACCTGTTTTCTCTGTATGTTGATCAACCCCCGAACGGGATGTCCTCCTTGCCTTTTGGATTCCAGCTTATTTAGCGCTTGTTTTGTTTCAGCAGCCATAGCTCTTTGACTACATCAGGCACTACTTGTATCCTACTGTTTTCCACTGTGCTACCTGTGATTACTGTGCTACCTGTGATTACTATTTTCTGTGTGGGAGGTACCAGGGGTACGTCTTACTGCTTGCCTAAGCAAGTCTGATACAGGTGACAAAGTCTTCATTGCAAAACCTCATGTGTATGGCTTTTGTCCCAAATAGTGTGAGTGTGGTAGTAGCTTGAGAGCTGGGTCGGAATATTCATGGGCTATTCCATAATTTGCAGTGGAGACAAATCATGTGGGATATATGTTCTCAAATTATGAGTCTTGCTGATTTAACGCCACCAGTTTACCAAGCAGGCTGTTGTCAGTTCCTTGCCAGCTGGTGAAATGCTGGAAAGAGCCTGTCTGGGATGACTTCTTTGTTCAAAGAGTTTGGAAGTGCAGTGGAAATGTAGTAATCAAATATGAGATTTTAAATAAGTACAGAAGGAAGAAAATATAGCCTAAGTGGAATTATGATAAGATTAGTGGGGTAATCCACCTGTGCTCATTTAGCTAGGAAGATTGACTCTGCTGTCTTGGTTTATTGTTGCTTACAATTCTATTAAATGCTGCTAATATTTTTGCTTTGTGGACAGATACAAGTTGGAGGCAATGTTTGTCTCCAGGCAGCAACAAACTTGTTAAAATCTGAGTGCTCTGGCAGTATGGTAGGGATTTTGTGTGCTTAGCTCTCTCCTCGTCTTGCACATAGCTTCCTCCCAGCCCGTTTTTCATGAAAATTTGTAAGGACTGTTGATGGCTGGAATGTTTGTGGCATTTTTGGACATGAATAGATGTGTTGATCAAGGGTTAGCATGTTATGGACTGACATAAATACCACGAGAACAGATGCCTTTTCCATTTTTCACTTAGACTAAACTAAGTTGTTTGTTACTTTAGGGAGTACAGGATATCAACTAAGGCTTTTCAGTACTATGCCAATAAAATAGGTAATTAAAATTCTCTCCTGTAGATGATATCATCATTCCAATGTATTGAAAAAGTCTGACACCTTGTTGTTTCAGCATCTTGTTCCTACTGTCTTTTGGACGGCTGTGTACGCATGAAAGAGTATTTACAACTTGCGCCGAGGTGGTTTAAGCTCGGAGCTAATTAGTCATATACTCTTGTCTCGTTACATGTTGGCTAAGGAATGGTGAGAAAATAAACTGGCACTAATTTCCTAAGGATATATCAGGCAACCTGCTCTTTTTAGGATGTTAAAATTCTTCCTAGCTGAGCTAATGAGAGAGGAGGTGTCAACTTTTGCAAGAAGCAGTGGGCTCCTAGGATGTTTACATCAACTTGGAGGCGTTTTGGTCAATCCTTTAGCTGTTCCTCAGTGAGAAAGAGTGGTTGGAGCTGCAGCAGAAGGGAAAGGGGAGATGATGCTTAGGCAGTAAAATAGGTTGTTTTCCTTTAAAACTTAGGGAAGTGGGCAAAATCCTGTGAAAGCCAAAGCCTAGATTTTACTCCCGGCAGTAGTCACGTCTGTTGTCCGGTGACTTTTTAAGGTACCTTCCCAGAATGGGGACCAGGCCCCTGAACTGTTGCAGGACTTTTTTTGGAGTGAGTTTGAAGGCTTCAGGCTGAAGAGGGCACAGTACTCTTGGGTGCATTTGAACTGCAAATTCAGTAAGGGCCAGGAAATGACCTATAGCCCCAAACTGCTGCCTGGTCATTAGCTTAGCCCCAGCTCTGTTTGGGACCCTTCCACTTCTTGGCTCCTGCACAGATCTGCCAGAGAAGGTTGCTTAGCTCTAGCAGGGAGGGTGGGGACTGCATGGTACTGCTTATCCTTAGGACCAGGGATGAACCCTTGGCCACCTTTTATTTCACAGTACTGTTATTGTCTAAGTCTCCCATCTTCTGGCAAGCCATTGAAGCAATGTATTGTATGTGGGAACAACTAACAGTTTACTGCCTTCTGCTGTTATTTTAAGAAAAAAATAGGGGGGGTGATAATTTGGACTTCAAGAGCAACATAAAGACCCACATGCAGGCATGTATGTCAGGCTGTGAATCCCAGTCTCAGCATCATTGTTAAGCTGTAAATTTGGGAGGAAATCAGCCATAATCCTTTCTTCGCTGCTTCCTGTTTGTTGCTATAGGTGATTCTCTGGCTGCTGTAAACGTAGTCCTAAATGTGTGAGCTTTCCTGTGGATTGTCTGAGTCATGTCAGAACCTGGGGATTCTCAGTCCTGTGATATGAGCAGTAACATCTGGATATGCTGGAGGAGAACTGCATTTGAGTGCAAAACTGGAGTCACTGGAAGGAGAGCTGCTGTATGTATGGGAGGAGTTGCCTCTGTCGATTTGGACAAGCTTCCTCTTCAGCGTCTCCCTCTCTGCTTCCAGCATTGGTCTTCTAAACTCTTTGGCTCTGTGCTGGAGACAGGTGACAGTAGACTGTGCCCTTTTGGAGGCTGTAGGGCAAGGTGCAGATCAACAAAAGGATTTTTAGAGTTGGATCTTGTTCATGGGCTGTGTCTCTTTTACATCTCATTTCTCAGAAAAGCACAAGCACAAGAACCAGTTCCAAAACTTGGCTCCAGTTCATGGAACAGTAGTGTAATCAAAGTGCTGTGGCAGAACTGCACCCCTGCGCAGCCGTCTTACTCCAGTAATTCTCTCCGTCCTCATGCACGCACTTCTGCACCTGTTGGGCAGTGGAGTTGGTGTTATCTTCAGCAGCAGTAATGGAAAAACCATCATTTTACTAGAGTTATCTCAGCTTCGTGGTCTTAATACTTGTGAAGTCATTTGCATGGCCCGGATGTTCTCTTGAAAAAAAAAAACTTTGAGCTTGTTACTACTCTGCAGCTCATTTTCTTGGCTTCACAGGCTTTGGGTGTTGTGCTGTTTTACTGTGTGACCTCTGCTGCCTTGGTGCTCGCCCATTTCCTGGCTGCAAACTAGATTTCACTTCTGATTTTCATGAGAAAGTACACAGGGCATGCCCTGCATTTTTATTCAAGCCTGTGGGTACAGAAAGAGAGATAAGACAGGCAGGCCCTAGTTAGTAAACTAGAGACTAGGAGACCAGTAAATAAAATGGCCCGGTGCTTTAGTTTTGGTGAAATCCAGAGCAAGAAATGCGTGAGACCTCTTAAATATGCCAGGTTCTACAGCCGTACAGTCAGAGAGTGCAGGAAGGGAATATGTCATTTTGTACCTCCAACAGATGCTTTCTCAGGCTGCTTGAAAACTCTGGAAAATCATAACCCTACAAGTGTTTCTCACTGCTAGTTCCACAAACAGTCTAAGGATTTCATTTCAATAAATCAAGAATTGTACCTGGAATGGGGTTCTATCGTGAGCTTGAATTCCATTGCTCCCAACAAAGTAAGTCTTGGTTATAACAACATCAACAAAAGAAAAAAGGTCAAAGAATATTAATTAGATGTAAATTGTCCTAGTACCTGATCTGTTGAAAAGCAGCTGAGCCTAATTAGTAAACTCAAACACGTTAGAGGCTGCTTTGAGAACACACAGTCAGCCTTACCACAGCAAGCCTATAATTTAAACTTTAATATAAGGACATTAAAAACTTAAACAGTATCTGGGAACTAAAAGACTTCTTTTATCTTTTCTTTTTTTTTTTAGGTGATACTGTCACTATTGGAGATGTGTCTTTTAAACTCAAAACACCGAAGAACCCAGAACTTGTTCCACAGAACTACAGTAAGAATCGCCTTTCCTTTTGAATGGGTTTCAAGGCTTTATTCAAAAAACTTTTACTCACTCAAGTCACTCCACTGACTTTACTGAAATTATCTAAGAAGCATGTTTTGAAAAAGCATGCAATTTGGGAAGGACTATCTTTGCAAAGTTCTTTACTGTATCTCTCGTTCAGCTGGTTATATAGGAATCTCTTAACTTTGTGTATAACTTGTCAAATTGGTCAGTGGGACAGTAAAAGGACTGTTTATGTATGTTTAAATATTTTGTACAAAAGGGGTCTCATCCAGCAGTTACATCTAAAAACAATACAGTAATCTCAAATTGTCTGGTCATGAAACTGTGGCAGTTTAAAATTATCATTTGGTTGCAATGTGATTATATGTGATTACATGTCCCTGCTATATGGCAGACGTATGGTGTTTTTCTACTGTGATATTTAATATTCCCAGAATGTCATGTTATTGTTGTCGGCAAACGCACAGATCTTTGCAATCCATCTAGTTAATAGGAAGTCAATTGCATAGTGATAAAAAAAATGCTATCAAATACTTACAGAAGTCACAGCCAATTATGCACATTAGCAATACTGATACATATACTTAGAATTAATTCACGTTATGTTTTGATGCCTGATTAAACGTGCCGCGTATTCTCAGCCATCCATACTTCTGTTTGTTGAGAATTCAGGCTTCTTGAGCTTTTCCTTTTGCATTGTGGATCAGCAAGTGAATCGTGCTTTTGTTGTGATGTTTCCTAGGACGATGCAGGCCAACTATTTCCTGAGGATCCAAAGTGAAGAGTTGCCATTTGTTCAGCGCTTTCACATATAGGCTGCCAGATGTCTGAAACTTGAATTAAAAAAAAACCAAACCCACAACAACTGATTTTTCCACCCAGATAAATTCTCAGACCAAAACTAAGCACACATGGTATTCTAAAGGGATATGTAAGTCTTATAGTACGCTTAGGCATGGCCAAGCATTGAGAGCTCCCAGTGACTGTCATTGCTGGGCTTGCAAAGTCCTACAGCTGGAATCTGAGTGTGGTTATTCACCTGAATTTGCTTTCCAATGTCTAAATTCTTTCCATGACGTTTTGAAGAGGACATCAAGAAAACTGCTGTGACAGTGGGTTTTGGGGGAATGGAGGATGGAGAGGTTTTTTTTGTTTGGTATTGTTTGGTTTTAAAAGGATGATACATCAATAGTAGACTTGCCAGTGCACAGCTGGCAGGATGGCAGATAGCTGCTGGGAGAGAGATACTGAGGGCAAGAGGGATGTTAGAGGTGTACAGGATCAGAAGGGGCTGGAGCTGCTGTGTAAAGTTTTATGTTGTTGTGTTCTTAGGCAGTAGGGCTTCGGTTCGTAAGTCATCAGTTTGTCTGACAAGCTTTAGGTGACCCTGCTTGAGGAGGGGAGTTGGACTAGATGTCCTTCAGAGGTCCTTTCCAACCTCAGCCATTCTGTGATTCCTTTTTTTGTAGTAACTGTGGGAGAGTACATCTGTGTTACTATTGACATATTTAGATGACTGTTTCTTAACCCTTTTGAAATGCAACCTTCCGAAACGTTTGTCCTTTGAGAGCTGTAGCAGGAATATAGAGGAGGTTTTGTTTGTTTTCAGTCTTTAACGAGTGTGAAGTCCCCCAGTAGCCTAGTAGGCTGGTCTATATCTGGATTGTGGGCTGCTTAATTCTGATATGCCACTAGGCATCACGCTGGGACGCTTTCCTACTGGGTGACCTAGGTACCAAATATAACCTATGACATGTGTCAAGGCCATGGTGTTACAGGGTAGCCCATGATGAAAGGTTTTCTGGTTTAGACTCTAATGATACTTCCCGTACCTCGTGAGTTCCCTGGGAATGCAGCCAAACAGTTGAGAGGTGCTGCTCTGTATTATTACCTTTTGTAGCTTCTTAAATGATTCATTTTTGATTGTCATCATTTATTTTTGATGACTGTTTTCTCATTTTGATCATATAGTAAGGGTATCAGTTGTCTATGTCAATGGCTAATGTGATCTGTTTCACTTATTCACATTTCTTGTAGATTGTTTTGCTTTCTGATTTTCTGTGCTGTACTAAATGCTTTAATTTTAACAACAGCCTTCTAGCTTCCACTCCTCCACACCATGCCATTTTACGTGTTTTGGTTAATCTGCACTTTTCAGCGAGATGTTAGCTTCAGGTTAACAGCATCTCTTTCAGTTCTTTGGATAGGGAAGGAAAGAAAATTATGAAAGCATTTGTTAGAATCAAAGAATTAGAGGTTTTTCTAGTTAATAATTATAAGAAGGAAGAAGTGGTTGAAAACTAATCTGATAGCAAAAAAATTATTAAAAATGGAACTCTACAGAATGATGGGATCTTAGCTAAAATCAGATACTACAACTAAAAGTAACATTTATAAGCACATATTTGGTCAATTATTAGGGTTTTTTTTTTGTTTATTTTGGTTTTTTTTTAATAGGCGTGGCTGAAAAGAGCTAATGTCATGTTTGGCATACTGTTGTTTATCCATATTCCTGTACTTATAGTAGGATAGGTACAGATATACAGATAGAAGATGTTTTGGTGTAAAATACAAGAACATAATTGCATATTTATACTGATGTATAAACTGAATGTTACATATTTTGAAATTTTATTATAGTACCTAATATTACATTTAAATGACCAAGGTACTTGATTTCTTTTCAACTAAGTCTAGAAATAATTTGGTCATCCAGTTAAGTAGGAAATAACCCTGATAAGGTCTCAGACATTGTAATGTGTGCAGTTAAGTAAGAAATAAGAGGAGGGAACCGAAGCAGTTACAGTTCATTTACTAGTACTGTGTATAATGCTGTTTCTAGCTCATCATTTGTGTAGAATAGACTGTTTCTGCTTTTGCTCTTCTGCCAGGTAAGAGTCATGTTGAAATCCAGTAATGTTGAAAGTGCGTATCTATAATTTACAGCAAATTTTACAGATGTTATAATTTATTCTAAACTCAATATTATTCTTCTGGTCTTAAAAATAGCCTTAAAACTCCTGTAGAAAATTTTAACAAAATAAAGAACATAGAAGTATTAAGTACCTACAAAACTTAACCTTTGTCATTTCGTCACTTAATTGATACCAAAAAACTTCATTTTTTGTGTTACCAGATTAAACTGATTTTTGAGTCCTTTTTTGAGCCCTGTTAGATTTTGTAGAAGTGGATAGGATAGGTATTGCTGGTTACCTTATATTTTCGTGTCCTTGCTTTCCAGGTTTTATTTTAGGAACCTAGCAAGTCCTGTATCAAGTACTCCATTTTGTATGTTAATATAAAATATTAATTTGTTTTGCTGTTGTTGGCACATGGCTTTTTCTTGGACGATGATAATTAAAGGTACATAAAATCTGAATTATTTTTCTTTTTATAAGTGACGTGTAAAAATGAATCGTACACAAGGGAATTTTGTTAATGGGATTTTTGTCATAATTGTGTCTGACACATTGTAGAAAGAGGGCATTTATTTTTGCAGTGCTTGTTCTTTTGTCAGTAGAAATAAACCCTGCATTTTAACAATCTCACCGTGCTTGAAAAAGCATGATTGTTTCTTTAATTATACTTTGGAAGAACTTTGTATGGCTTTCCATGGTAGTTCAGATCTAAAATTAAATTGTGAGAACGCTCATTAATTATTTATTTTTTTTTTACATTGAGTTCATGTCAGTGCACTGCTTTCATTAGTGGTTTCTGGAAGTTTTATTAAAATGGCAATGTACCTGATATTTCGTGTATTTATTAATCTTGACAAAACAGTTCTGAACAGCTCTTGCAGGACATCTTGTTCAATGAGGCAAATCCTTGTAAAGGCAGGAAAAGGGATGTTCTCTTGCAACACCAGGTTGCTCTGCTGCTCTCTGGAAGTGCAAGTGCATTTGAGAGTTTGGCCGTTGTCACGTTACAGGCAACTGCACTGAACTGTGGAAGATTAATTTCAAACAGCCTGAGCTTTTATGCCAGATGTCCCGAGTCTGAGTACCCTCCCCAATGGGTCATCAAAAGTGTAAAAATGCAGGAGCCTAAGTAATAAATCCTATAGTTTTGTTGGTTGAGATATATGGAAGCCTAATTATCATGAGGAATTTAAACAGAATGTTTGTGTGTATATAACAATGAAATGCAGAAGTAGCAGCACTAAATGGATTTCTGTGCTTGAAAGGGAATTGTTTTAATGTTGAGGACATTGGGGTTATTTCTCTGTAAGTAGGCTCAGTGCTGCCAGCATTTTTTTTGGTAGTTTTTTTTTCACCTGAAAGTTCGATATTACTTTAACAGTTAGACACCTCTGTGCCCTTCTCCCAGAGTGGTGTTGCACCACCAAAGTGATGATGCAGGGACAAGAGCGTGTATTCAGTTATTGCCCAAAGTGGGTTCAGATTCACGCTGGAATGTGTCTTTGTTCTTCTTTCTGTTAACTTTAAACCTGAGTGTCAGAGTGCAACACGTTACAGAGACAGGTTTTATTGCTGGTTGACTGTGATTTTGTGCTCACAAAGACTTTTGCCATTACATTTCTTCTTTCCTAGACTAAGGAGAGATGTCTGTTGGCAGAGATGAGGGTTATTCCAGCCGTTAGAGCTTTCATGTGGACTTACAACTGATCTGCTACTTGGCTGTTACCCCTTCATCCAGAATCTGAAAGAGTTTGGTTTTGTCAGTAGAGCTCTGAAGGTTTAGCACCATTATCCCTGTTCTGTCCATACCAAAAGTGAAGCAGAGGGAGGCACGAAACCTACAGCGAAGGTCTGAGTGGAGCTCAGGGAGGTGCCTGCCCTGTTCCTTGTGCCTCAACGCAGGGTCAGCTGAATCTGAACCATTCCTGAGAAATGTTTGTCCTCCTTGTTCTTAAAATGTGCTGGTGACGTAGATTCCAGAACCTCTCTGCACGCTTTGCTCTAGTAATTAACATTTCTTTTGTGAAAAAAGCTTTTTCTGAAGCCTCATTTCAATCTTTTTGGACATGCTTTTAGTTCCCTGGAGCTTGTTCTAGCTAGCATAACCTTGATGTACAGATAACTTTTTTTTCTTCACAGTGATTGTGTCTTGCATATTAGAAAACAGTTGTTATGATTTCCAGTCATTTACTTTCTAGTCTAATTTCGAATTTCTTTTGATAATTCTTCTTGGTCTTTTCTAGAATCTCTCAAACTTGTCGGTGCTGGAGTGAGCTGTTGTGCTCATAAGCAGACACAGAATGTCCCTCCAGTTGGAGTCTGAGCTACAGATAACTGCTCTGGTTATGTATTTCCCTATGAGATGTGCATCCAGCCAAGAATAGTTTCATTTATTCCATGTTTATATATCTCTAAGAGAAATGTAGTCTTCTCAATCCCATTCAGGGTTCCTTCCAGAAAGCTACTTGGCTTAACAAGATTCCTTTATATTCTCTTTTCATCTATACTCACATGGAGAAGTACAAATTACCTATGTAGATCTTACACTTTCCTGAGAAGCAGTCAACTCAGAGGAGTAGGAGTTGATGATAAATGAGTTTATGGTGTCATACAAGAAGTAGCTTCCCCCTTTCTAAGGCCCTACAAAGACTTGCAACTTGTTTCTTTACCACTACAAGAACAAAAATTTTTGGAATGAAGACCTTTTCCACGAAAAATAAATGAGGAAAACTAGTATTCCAGTGAAAACTGTCTGTGATGTAAGCACATTCTGAGACTTTGAAAGCTCCTTGGGCTCTCTGCATTAGCATAAAATTGGAAGAGCAGCGATGTTTTACTTGTGAGTGCTAAATGAAAGCCGTCCACACAGAGTGCCTCCCTCTTCACCTTGGCCACGCTGCCTCCTTCACCATGTCCTGGGCATCTCATGTTCTTGTTTCATTGTCTCCCAGCCTGAACCAGTTGTGAAATAAGTCTCAGTGAACTCAGGTGGTTTTTACATTTTCCCTTTTTGAAACGTGTTTATGTTTTTAGACAAAGACCTCCCTCCTTGTCCCCTTCTTGCTCAACTGTATTTTACAGCAGCTGCCCTCTGTGTTGAATGTACTGCAAACAGCTGTGGAAACCTAAAGGACCCCCTCGGTAATCACTTGAGAGGGAGATCTTTTTCACCTCATGAACTTTTTCACCTCATGCCTCCTCTGATAAAAGGAGCTGCTCTCAGACTGAACAGTGCACTGTAGCAAAGGTCTTTTTTATTCTGTTGAAAATTATATATATTGATGTCTTTTAAGTGCCTGTTGGTTATTATGTGCTTGACTAAAGTCATGCAGGGACGTGATCTCTAATGTATTTTGTACTACATCTGGAATAGATATTCTTGGGAATCAGTTCAGTCAACTGTCTGTCTCTGAACAGTGGGAAGAGGTAGGTGTCTCCTTCATTTATGGGATTTCTTCTGTAGGTGGGACACAAGGACTGCCAGCAGATACTATCTTCTGTCTCCAGTGAATCTTGCGGCTTCAGTGAGTGTAGCACATGCCAAGAATTCAACCATGAGTGAACAGAAAAATTTCTGAGGCTAGCAAAGCCATTTCATTCTTGGTTTTATCAAAAGCTGATTTGTGGATCAAACAAGAGCAGCTGCTGCATTTGCTTCAAAATCTATCTACAACATTTTCTTCTTTTCTTATTTGAGGATTTCTCTGTTCAGGTTCAACTTCTCACTTTACAAAAAGTTTGTGCGGATTCTGCTAGGTGTTCTACTTAAAACATACTACAAAACAGTAGAATCCAGTTTCCTTCACTGGCTATCCTTGATACACAGGAATAGCAATTGTAGCACTGACTACTCTCTTGCATGTGCCAGATGGTGTCTTTGGGAATACACTGTAGAGGCTTCCCACGCACCATCCTGCAGATTAAGAATATAGGGCCAGCTACTCAACTGCTGCAAATCAGCAGAGTGTCACTAAACAGATTGTGTGAACCCAGTTTGCATTAGATGCTATCTGACTCATGGGATAATTAATAAAAATTGCTGTAATATACACGCTGATGCTTTTTTCAGCTGATTTTCCATGTCTTCTAAATGTCATAGACAATGATTATATGGTACTTGTAGTAAAGTTCATATACAGTACGTGAACAGAGAGCAGTTTTTTCAAGTCACGTTAGAGAAAACATACCTTCTTTGCAATGAAGATACCATCGTACAAATAGTCTAAATATATAGAAATAATATACAAGGTACTGTGTATGTGCATCTGTGAAGTTGCTTTTGAAAAGCATCCTGTGCTTTGGAAACAGTTTATGCGGCATAGGCTGCATGTACGAAAAAAAAAAAATTATATTAGTCTGATTTTGGAAGGACATAACTGGGAAACTGAAGTGAGCTTGATATTTGGAGTGGTGTGCAGGTATTGCATGTTAGATCAGAAGGAACTGACAAGTAGAAGATGCTGTCGTGACAGTTCATCTTAGGGAATGCTGCTTTGAATTGTCGGTACTATTTGTAAAAGGCTTCCTTTGCGTGAGTTTGCAGACGGTCAGGGTGCTGACTTTGTGATTGAAAATATGTATTATAACGGATCCAGCTGTTCGTAATCTGTATGTGAGGAGAATGATGTGAATGATGAAACAATGAAACCATTTTCTAGGAAATGTATCACTATGGAGTTGTCTTTCATGTCCTTTTCTCAAAAAAAGAGAAGTCAGGAAATTATAGATTTTTAAAAGTTGTATTTTTCAAAGTAGTATTTCAGAGTATTTTTTCACATTGTTGAAACACAATGACGAGAATGTAAGTGCCCTGAAATTCCTTAAGGTTTGCAGGAACCATGTCCCTAAGATTTTAGATTATTTTTTTTTTGAATGCTGTACGGTCATGTTCTCTTTTACATGACAGTTTGTCTTGCAGATGCTGCTGAAGGTTCTTAAATCCTGTTTCTATTTATGGTACTGCTTTTAAGTCTGACCCGAGTTTTTTCTTGAGGCCATCCTAAAAATAAAAAAGATAGCTACGCATATTAATGTGAATTACACCAGAGGCATTTATAGTCATCCTGTGTCAAAGCTGTTTTTGCCACGCTTCCAATGCATGACTTCTGACATGAAAGAGTTCAGTGTTTCAGCAAGATTTCCAAGCTTATTTGTCCACTTTAAGCAAAGTTGGGGTATTTTTTGTTGTTTTTTTTTCAGAGAACATGTTCATATACAGGTAGAAGTAATAAGCAATGTGCCTCTCAGTGCGATGTCTGTCTTGCAATTTTAATGATACCTTTGATATAATACTTCTTATTTGCATGGTACGCTTCAAATTACTATAGCTGTCCAGCATAAAGTTTGGATGGAACAGATCTTCTGGTCTGATGTATTAGCCCCTGTACTCATCACTGATGAGGCCCCACCTCCAGAACTGTGTCCAGAACAGTTTGGGGCCCCTTACCACAAAAATGACACTGAGGTGCTGGAGCAGGTCCAGAGAAGGGCAACGGAGCTGGTGAGGGGTCTGGAGAGTAAGTCTTATGAGGAGAAGCTGAGGGAGCTGGGGCTGCTACAACTCCCTGAAAGGAGGGTGTAGAAAGGCAGGGGTTGGTCTCTTCTCCCAGGTCACAGGTGATAGGACAAGAGGAAATGGCCTCAAGTTTGCTCCAGGGGAGGTTTGGATTGGATATTAGGAAAAATTTTTACAGTGAAAGGGTTATTAAGCATTGGAATGAGCTGCCCAGGGAAGTGGTTGAGGCACCATCCCTGGAAGTGTTTAAAAGATGGGTTGACATAGTGCTTAGAGACATGGTTTAGTGGTGTTTTTTTTGTCAGAGTTAGGTTGATGGCTGGACTAAATGATCTTAAAGGTCCCTTCCAACCTAGACAATTCTATGATTCTGTGATTCCATGATTTCCCGAAGAATGTATGTAACAGGAAATGTCTTAATTTTCTTGAAAATCTTGTAGAAAGGAGTTCGTTATTCTCTGTGAGGGATTTATTTTCATTGCTGTGTGTGGTACATGTGGTGCATATTGCTTTTGGAAAACAGTATTGCAGTGGAGAAGAAAATATCTTTGCATTCATAGGATCTTACCATACCATATATGACAACTAATCCTGGGCATGCTAATGACAGTTGTTTAGAAAACAAAACAAAAAGGCAAACCTGAAATGTTTATTTACTATTAATCTGATAATCCCAATGCATAGATTGCTCACCTACGTGTGTCTGCTATTCCTGTTCGTATCGGTGGTAAGGATATGGTAGATTTTTCTGGAAATGGAAGAAGATTTCCAATGGTTTTCCTGTGTGCCAGATCAAAACAGTCAGTGAAAATTTTTGGATAATGTACTCCTTAGCCACTTTTATGCTTGAAAAATCATCCTTGAACTTCATGCAGTCATTTAATACTGTTTCTATGATCTTACAAATATTAATTTTCATTCTGGTATGCAAAGACTCAACAGAGAACTGAAACCCCTCAGAACTGAGGGACTCTATTACTTGCTGTCCTTAACTCTGCTCCACACAAATGGTCTCCCCTGCCTCAGGAAAGCTGATGTAGAACCAAGGCTTGATTTTTAAGATTTTGGCTTCTAATTACAACCAGGAATCCCATTGGAAAGAAGGTAAATAACCAACTATTACTTGGAAGATTTCGTTGCCTCTCGCTCCTTCTTTACTGCACATCACCATCCCAGACACCACCCTTGAGGCTCCAGCTTCAAACCCCATCATCGGTCTTGTCACATTGTTCTGAAAGCAACCATATACATTTATGCATACATAAACATTCCTCCTGGTTTGCTTGTGTTCTCCTCCTGCACCTAGTGCTTTTGGCTTGCGTCTGAGAAAAGGCCAGGGCTTTTCTAGGGGGGTATGGGAAGGAGTATTTTGGGGATAGAGGGATAGACAGCAGCGGGAACGGTGCCTCTCCTTCAGCGTGATCTTTCTGCGTGGTGCTTTCCAGTGCTGCCAACATTTGTATATATGGGGTAAAGGTTTCAGTTTAATTATAATTGGGTTAATGCTTGTTAAAATAATAGGGGGGTGGTATTCTAAATAGAAACAGGTGGAACTGCTTTGAATTGGTCTTTATTATGGCTGTCGCAGCTGCGTGGTATTGATGTAGTGATATTGCAAGGTTTCCATTTCCTTGATAATTTAATTCTGTGTTTTATTGTGTCAAAATGTAAACAGGAATGCAGTTGTCTTTTGTGAAAATAGCAAGTTAAATATACCCCTGAACATTATTCTGATGCAAGCCCAATATTTTAATTTTTTTTTTGTTTTTAAATTCATGATTTACAGAAGCATTGGGATATAGAGTGGATAAGTCTTTTACGAAGTATTAATAATGTATCTATATTCTATTAACTGATGCTGAGAAGTCCACTTAACATTGGGTAATAAAAAATAATCTTTGCATTGATCTGTTTAATATGAAATGAGAATCAACAACTTTTTTTTCTGGTTTTTGTTGTTTGGGTTTTTTTAAGGACAAAGTTTGGCAGAGAAAAAGGCAAGGGATAAGATAAGTATATAAACATATATATAAATTAGGTAGTCTAATATAAACTGGGTGTGGAATTCCCTGTTCTTCAGCTATCCAGCTTTAGGGCAGCATATCTTTGTGTCTTTGTTTTATTTTTGGAGATAAGAATAAAAAAATGTGTGAATGGCCAGGTATGTAACACTTTTCAGATTTAAATAATGTGTTCTTTGTGTTTCCTTCAAAGTGACAGATTCTTTGGCCCAGTCTGTAGTCCACCATTTAAGATGGATAATGCAGAAAGATCTTCTTGGCCAAGATGTCTTTCTCATTGGTCCTCCTGGGCCGCTCCGGCGATCTATTGCCATGCAGTATCTGGTAAGTATGTTGGTTTAAATTCTTGGAGACATTGCCATTAATGTCAGTTAGTCATTCTTCTACTAGCCAAATTGTAAAAGGTAGTCCTAGAAAATCTTACAGCAGGCTACTTAGGAGGTACATAAGTTTTTCCATAAATGTGCTTTCCAAAGTTCAATTTTTGTTATAGACGAATAGAAAGTACAGACATTTTAATACATGTTTTTCTGCTTAAACTCCAGGGGGGAGGGGAAAAAAAAAAAGAAAGAGTTGGAAAACTGTGTTACCATATGCTATCACAAATGGAGAAACAGTTTGTTCTAGGCATTATGTATGTTAGAAGATTAAGATATCTGCTGACTGTTACAGACAACAAATCGTTTTTGCTTCATTATATAAAAAAAGAAATGAAGGAAAGGATTTGGGAGAGGAGTGTTCTGAGTAACATTTGGGAACAGTTATCATGAGTGATTAGAAAGAGTAGATGTGTGTATGATCCTCTCTTGGAATGTGGGAAGGATTTGCCTACGTCCATCTGCATGAACCATGGCAGTGCTATGTGCAAAATTTCACATTTAAATCGTTGATGCTCTTAAACTATCAGGAAGATGGGGTTGTCTGCTCCAAAAGGTGGTATGGGTAGAACTTTGTCTGCCATGAGAAAGATGAAAGATCACAAATAGAGATGTGTAAATAGTTGTCATAAATGTCAGCCATTTCTTTAAAAAAGGAAAGATCCAAATTCAAAGACTAGCTCTCAGAGGTAAAGCATACAGGAAAAGCTACAAGATTTTGAACTTTGGAAAGGAGAGCAAATGTTTCTTAATTGAGCAAACCAGGTATGCTGTTAGATAGCTCAATGCGTTCCTCAAAATACATGGGAAGAGTTTGGTAAAACCAAAAGAGAGGACTTAGGAAACACTTGATATCCAAGCATGGGACACAGAACATGTCTTATTTGTAGTGTGCACCTCAGCTGCAGCTTCCTGTGTCAATGCCACACCAAACAGTTACAGGAGGGCTGGTTTTTGCACATAAACTGATACATACTTTTGTCCCTTTAATGAAGATACATAAGCCTGAGAAACTTTTATCTGCTGTTGCTGAAAGCTACTGCTATGTGTTCATAGAAAAGGCTAATAGTTGAAGAAAGCTTTCCTGTATTTCACCTTCTGTTTTTTTTATCTTTAGTTGTAAGAAAGTACAGTTATACCTACCTGCAGCATAGTGGAAGTGGTGGGCTTTGTGTGCCCATAGGCACTGAAAAAGTGCAAAGGAAAGAATTTTCATGGATTTTTGTAACTTTTCCTTAATTTTTTTCATACAGCTATAGTTAAAGGCTACCTCTTAAGGGAAATTGGTTAAATATATCATACCTTTAAGTGAGGGGCAAGGGCAAAGAGCATTTCAGCATGAATCTGTTTCCTAGCAGAACAAGAAAGCCCAGATATGGAAGTAGAAGGAACATCAGGTATAAATATATTGGGGATTTTATTTTTTCATTTAAGATAGAAAATTCTAAGTGTATCTCATATTCAAATCAAAAGAAACAGAACGATAATCCATGGGTTCTCATTTTGAAATAGTCTATAATTTTACAAATGCAGGCTGTATCTCATGACATTAAAGGGAGAGAGGATAAGAATGGTGTAGTCCATAAGTGTACTGGCAAAGCATGTACAGATAATAATAATAACTGCTTCACAGGGTGTTACTGAGCAGCAAGAGCTGAAGATTTTCAGTCTTTTATGGAAAACTTCTGATTATTATTCATGATTTGCAGATGCTAATTGTCTTTTCAGAGTCCAGAACCAGAAGATTAACTTGCAGGATGTTACAGATGTTCAGTGGAAAGAATATATAGCTGTTCATTATGTTCTTAGAGCAGGTTTGGGGAAAATAAAAGTTTATTGAGCAGAAATTCAAACTGTTTTTTTGAGGCAGAACACTCTGTAAACATCTTAAAAATAAGAGATATTAGATTTTGTTAACTGTTATTTCTGATCACTCTGCTGCTGCCTAGAGCTCTCATGTACAATTATACCACTAGGGCCATTGTTAAAGTTCACTTGCTGGGGTTATAGTCTTATTTTTGTAATAACTTCAGACTGTTGTCCACAGGAGCTAACAAAGCGGGAGGTTGAATATATCGCACTATCGAGGGACACCACAGAAACTGACCTCAAACAGCGACGAGAGATCCGAGATGGTAGTGCCTTTTATCTTGATCAGGCAAGTTGCAGTCACACACCAACTAATTATTGTTTACAAGTAGTTTGAAGGAAGTCATGGGTTTATATGATGAAAAATGATTACGTGCATTACAGAGTGACTGACATGTTTCTGATGCATCTAAAAAATTTCATCTCTTATTACCGAAAATGTTATCTTTACCCAAATCTAAGATTACTCTGTCTTGTAAGAGTACTACAGGGTTGGTTTAGGCAGACTATTTTTGATATGCTTCTGTAACGCGGAGTGAGATCCATTCTGTGCAAGTTTCACAAGCACTTATCTTGGCACGTTCCTTATCTAATGCTTGTAGTACATTAGATGTATTCCTGAAATGAATCTTCTGGTCTAGTTTCATTGACAAAGAGTCTAGTTCACATATTTGAAGACTGTTCTGTGTTGTGAAACACAGTAAGTGGAAGCAGTTGGGAGATTTGATGCAAAAGCTCAAGGCTGACCTAGACTAAAATAATGATTTAAACACTCCTGCAATCAGTATTGCCCCAACCCATTGAGTGATTTATTACAACCATGGAGTGACTTAGATGAGGTAAGATTTCTCTTTGTAAGTTATCAAGGGCATGTCTCCCTTTTGATTATGCAGGTAAAATATATGCTTCATTTAGAGTGTCTATTTTCCTAGATACCTAAAATTTTTATACAAATTAGGTTTCTAATTAAATAGTTGGGTCAGTTCCTCAGATGTAGTGTGAATTCAAATGTGTTAACTAAAACAGTTTTCAGCTGGTGATGCTATAGATGTTAATGATACTGCCATTATACTGGTGATTTGTAGGTGGAAAGGGAAATGGGAACAGGAGAGAAAAGAGAACATAAAAGCTTTGCTCTCTGCTTTAAAGAAACATTTTTCTTTTGTTCCTTCTCTTTTGGTTTTGGTTGGGTGGGTTTTTTTTTGTTTTTTTTTTGTTTTTTTTTAATTCCTAGTGATCTCTTTTTTCAACCTCCCAACTTTAAAGAAACCTTTAAATAGATTTTCTTGAAACCACGACAAATTGAGCGATGGAAGATCTTCAGAGAAAAGGATAACAACTAATCTAAATAATTTTTTGTAGCTACCATTAGGACTACAAATTATCTCATGATTATCTGGAAATATGATGGTTGCACAATATGAGATAATTTAAGGTTACGGTACCGTGGCTTAGGACTGTAAGTGGCTTCTCATTTACCTGAGGACAAGAGCATTTGTGTAGGCTGTCAGGTTAACTCCTTAACTTGTGTTAGCTCCGTGTCTGGCTATTATGTTACAGACAGCTTTATCCTCACACTTGCTACAGGATAGTCAAGGTAATTTACCCCTGGTGTAAGAACATTAGTTAACGAATTTTTCTAAGAGCCATTTTATCAGGGCCTGTAAGAAGCTCACCAAGATGTGAAATGGTCTGTTGACCTTGTATTTGTCTGAGGACTTCGATCCTGGTGTAAGTATAAGGCAGCTTGCTTTACTGTGTACAAGCTGTTTTGAGTGATCTCACTCCAATAAGAACACTCAAGGAAGATTAGCTGTCTAAGGTAAAGGTCTCACATTACTGTTCTTCCTCAGTCTGCTGGAAATTTTCAGTTAAAAGGTTTTTACCAGAATCCAGCACTGCAGTATTTCAGACCAAGATTCTTCTTTAGAAAGATACCAAATTGCTAAAATCAGTCAGAGTCATGATATCTCTCCTCAGCTCACGTGTTACTCGTCACATGTATAACTAATGTATGTTTAAGCTCTGAGTGGAAAATAAGAAAATAAATCATTGGTATTTAGATGACCACTTTTAAAATATTGGGAACATGAAAGATGAATCTTATAGGTAGGAATGTTCCAGCTGAAGTTTTCTAACCCTATATTTTAAAGACACATAACATATGGTACACAGTTATGTTTAGAACCATCACAGATCTAATTATGACTCAATAATAAAAGGGAATAAAGTTTTATAGGTTACACTGGGGTTTAAATTTTAATTAGTTCATTTCATGATTTAGAGGTTTGCAGACGGCTGTACCAATTTGAAACATCACAGAAGCCAGGCACTACCCTTCTTTAAACGATTTAAAACCATTTTCCTTCCTCTAGAATCTCATGCTTGCTGCTCATGAGAAGACAGCAAAGCTTGATAGTCTAGTTTCCAGATGAATGTATAAATTCTGTGGGTCAAATAAAACTGTTGTTTAAGATAGATGAGGCTCTTTACATGCAAGATATACTATAGTAATACAGTTATTTTACACTTTGAATAATAATACACTGTAATGAAAGCTGGCGTCTTGTTACCAGAAATAGCTCTAATATAGTGAATCATCAGGTTTGCAGGCCCACAAAGGCTTCCAAAGTTGTCTGTGAGTGATTGCTAGGATATTGTGGCTCTTTATGGCTCTACATTTAATAGTGACAGATTAAATACTGTAAATGGGTATCTCAGAGGTTTCGAAACGTCTGATTTATTTTAACATAAAGGTACTGAATATGATTGCAGGTAACTATTTAAGATAGATTTGGGAGATAGTGGTTTGGAAGCAGTGATTGAAATTCCATAACAAAATGTGTATTGAAGGGCCAGTGTATCAAATATGCTCATATATTAGCATTTCTTAGTACTGGAGTGAATCAAATGGGAGAAAATTTGGAGTAAGGAAGTTAGAAGAAATATCTAACGAGGGGAAAATAGAAGGTTTTATTTACCTCAGATATAGGGGACCATTAAAATAAAGGTACACAGTGAATTCTCAAATTCATTCCCAATAAAAGGCTGTAAAATAAAGGACTTATAATGTGTAAATATAATAGTGAATTATTTGTTTTAATTCACATACTGTCAGTAGAAAATTGTTTTCTTCTCTTTACCTTGGGCCATTAATTATGGTTTTCAGCTGTTAATTCACTGTTAAAAGCCTCAGAAATGTCATTATGACTGTTACTGAGACAATTAAGTGACCTGTTGGTTTTATTCTGTAATTTATTGCATGGGTTAATAATGTAGTGTATCAAGTAATTAGTTAGAATTACTTTATATTACTTAAATATTTAAATGTCAGCTTCAAGTTTTGCTTCTATTGATAGAAGAGCTTGTCTTGCAGACTGATTTTCTGTTTCTGTAACTCTTTGTAGTAAAGCCACTAACCTGACTGAACCAGTATGGAGATTCTAATATCAGTTTATTGTATTTTCAAAAATTAAGGAATTAGATTTGGTATTTTTACATCCTTTTTTTTTTTTTTTGCCATTTTTGATGCAGTTTTGCTTTTCATTGTGTCTGTACAGCTATAAAAGGCACACCTCTGGATTAAATTCTAAGTTCTTATTACCACAGCCTGCTACCATATTAATTATTACATCTAAGGGAATTTTACGTTATTTTAATGTAGTTGATGCAAATAGGAGAGCAGCTAAGCTATTTTCTTAGTGCTTGAGAGGTGTATTGCCCCAGGATTGTTGCCTGGAATGCCTGGTTTTGTTTAGCATCTCCCAGCCTTTGCATTAAATGAAACAAGTTTCCCAATTATATCAAGTGGACAGTCTTTTCTGTTCTGGACAGATGAACTAAATGAGGTTGGAATGAGCAGAAAAATATTGTATGGTTATGTGCTGAAAAATTACCAGGTCATGTTTTTTAAGATTTGCTGATTAAGCTATATCCACTGAGAGCATAAATATGTAGATCATTGTAATTTCTCTCTGTATAGAGTTAGACTCAGTTTTGGTGTATCTACCCTGTTCCCCAGGGGTCAGTACTGGGTCCAGTCCTCTTCAATGTATTCATCAATGACCTGGATGAAGGGACGGAATGTACCCTCAGCAAGTTTGCTGACAATACAAAACTGGGAGGGTTGGCTGACACCCCAGAAGGCTGTGCAGAGAGAGACCTGGACAGGCTGGAGTGTTGGGCAGAGAGGAACCTGATGAACAAAAGCAAGTGTAGGGTGCTGCATCTGGGGAGAAATAACCCCATGCACCAGCACAGGTTGGAGTCTGACCTGCTGGAGAGCAGCTCTGAGGAAAAAGACCTGGGAGTCCTGGTGGACAACAGGATGACCATGAGCCAACAATGTGCCCTTGTGGCCAAGAAGGCCAATGGCATCCTGGGTTCCATCAAGAAGAGCATGGCCAGCAGATTGAGGGAGGTCATCCTGCCCCTCTACTCTGCCCTGGTGGGGCCCCATCTGGAGTACTGTGTCCAGTTCTGGGCTCCCCAGTTCAAGAAGGACAGGGAACTGCTGGAGAGGGTACAGCAAAGGGCCACAAAGATGATTAAGGTCCTGGAGCATCTCTCCTATGAGGAAAGGCTGAAGGTCTTTTTAGTCTGGAGAACTAGACTTGGGTCTTTAGACTTGGGTCTTTTTAGTCTGGACTTGGGGGCATCTGATCAACGCCTACAAATACTTAAAGGATGGGTGTCAAGAGGATGGGGCCTGTCTTTTGTCAGTGGTGCCCAGTCACAGGACAAGAGGAAATGGGTACAAACTGGAATATAAGAAGTTCCATCTAAACATGAGGAGGAACTTCTTTCTTTTGAGGGTGGTGGAGCCCTGGAAAGGCTGCTCAGAGAGGTGGTGGAGTCTCCTTCTCTGGAGACATTCAAAACCTGCCTGGACACGTTCCTGCTCTAGGTGGACCTGCTCTGGCAGGGGGGTTGGACTAGAAGATCTCCAGAGGTCCCTTCCAACCCCATATCATTCTGTGATTCAAACTATTTGAACATACTCATTTTAGTAGAATACTTTTGCATTCCTAACTGCACCAGCATCATAAATTGTACAATGATGAAATTTCAAATTGATTGTCAAGATACCAGAAAAATTATCTTCTACCATCGCTTGAAAGACTTCATGTAGTAATCAATTAAACACCCAGAGTGACAGAAATGACAGCTTAAACTATCCTGTCTGTAAAATGAACATGACATGAAATCCCCTGGAGTAGTATCACAAAGACTTGAGTTTGGTTTCTTTTAATCAAAAAAGATTAGAAAGAGAATTATAAAATAAAACATAAGATTAATTGAATGAAATTATAATCATATTTGAGAGCATGTATGTATACATATGTATATATATTTGTGTATAAGTATAAAAAAAATATATTTCTATACTCTGGGAAAGAGATGGGTAAGAATAACTCAGCTTTTAAAAAAATTAACTGGTGAGTGCAAATTGTGTAATTCTGTGACTTATTAATTTTAGTACCTTGGAGTGGATTTTTGATGAGCTGGTTAGTTGGTCACAGGAAAGGCATTGTCAGAAAGTATAATTGAATTGATGGACTGTCACTGCAGGATCTGTCTGTTTAGTACAGGGAGCTAAATAGCAAAGCCTGTAGAAAGAAGAGGCAAGCAATGCAGTGATCCAGAAGTATGAACGTTACTGTTTTCTTGTCTTGTCCAGCATTGCACAGAAAGAGGGAAATATTAGATAGAAACCAACAGTATTTGGACCAAGTTAATCTTTATTGATGTTGACATATCTTGTATCTAAAAAGAAAATGCATGAAAAAGGATGCTTATATAGTTGCCTCTTAACCTGTAGAAGTGATGCTGGTTTAATCTTTTGTAAAACTTCTTTTATGTTTCTAAAAGTGTCGGGATTTAACTGCATTTTTTAGGTTGGTAGTTCAGACTCTGGTATCTTGAGGGCATGTAGATGAGTGTCTGTGATGTAACGTGAGGAATATTAGGACTGTATATTTGTAAGTCTGTATAGATTAAAATCAAAGGTGTAGGGTTCTCTTTTCTTATGTTTGTGTCTGTTACATATATATTCCACTTTCTTTTCAGCTAGTATTTCCTACAATGCAGGAAGGAGCAGTACTTTGTAATATGTGGGATCATGGCATTCACAGGCAATATGGACTTGATGGATGGTGCTCTGAATCAGTGATTTACATGTGTTAAGTGACTTCATCATTTTTAGATATCTGTCAAGCAGTTAATTTCCTTTTTATTCTGCAATTCATCAGGAAGAAAAATTAAATAAACGATCTCTCTTGTTCTTGTCCAGGAGACAAGAGTGGTACAGAATTAAGGTAAAACCCCATAGTTTCTTTGTTTGTGGATTTTTGCACCGGTAAATCTGTTCAAAAACTCAGATTGCTTGCTCCTGGGTCTGCTCTCTGCCCAAGATGCAAAATGTTTCACATACCCGATATAAAGGTACTGTTGGACTAATATACTTGATATAAAGCGGCTAAACTGGGTGGACCCTGCCTAGGTGGGGACGTAATCTCTTGTAAATACAGTTTGCAGGCATGCCTACAAAACCACCTGACTGTCACTTATTTCCATCACCCTTAAAGGAAGGGGTAATGGAAATAAAACAGATTATTTGATGTGTGGTAGTTCAAAAAAAGAAAACAAAAATTGTGTGGAGGAAGCTGAAATCAATGACTGGGGAAGCTAAAATCAATGACTGTGAAATGAAAGACAGTTCCAGTTCTTGTCACGTTAACATATTTAAGATATGTCGATTCACTTCCTAGAGTAAACTTTTCTAGCCTAGTTCTCTGATTCAAACCTCCTATAAATTCAGGTTGTCTCTTTTTAAATTGCTTTTCATTTTGTGCCATCGTGTTGCATCATGAGTTAGGAGCTCACCAGTTCAGGCCATTCTTTCTCACTGAAACATGAACTACTGCGGAAAACGAGTCTCTCTTGTTGGATACTAACCTGCCTGATATGCTCCGGTATACTGAGATTTCTCTGTCCTTTTCTTTTTTTTTTCTTTAATTAAAAAAACCCAGGAGTGAATAAGAGTATTAAATGCAACCTGCCTTGTAATTTTCCAAACCTCATGGGGGAAAAATAGCTCTAAAACCCACCCAGAAAACACTTGATTAACTCAGCAAGGAGGTAGGCTGAATAGCAGGTCCTCCACTCCATTACAGAGAGAGAAAAAGGTTGAATTATTTAGTTCTGAAGTTACTTTTTTAAATTTGACTAACAACATTAGTTACTATTGCGTTGATTGTAATAAAACCTGGATGTCACATTTGGAATACATGTAATTTAGTATATTTTGGCCTAAATTTTAAAAAGCAAAACAATAGTTTATCATCTACAAAGTGAAGAATTTTGTAAGAAAAAATAGAATACATATTTTAGATGAATAATAGGTCTGGTTTTGAATGGCATTATATATTCCAAACTTTTTTATTAAATACATGTTATTTTAAACAATTAACAAGATTTTACGAGTGTTTCAGGAAAGAGATAACTATTTTTTTTTATAAAAAGTTTACATTGTTGCTTTGAAACTGGTTGAACATGGCTTTTAATAACCCTTTATCTTACTACTTAGTTTTTGACAAAACTTTTATTTTGGAGGAAGTATGTTCTCACTTCAGTCCATTCAATAGTCATCCATTTCAGCGTTGTTCAACAGCTTTCCTGTTTGCTCAACTCTTGAGGGAAAACAATAATGAAGGAATTAAGACGCCTTAAAACTGAACAAGTATGTTGAAAGATATTCTTTGGTAGAGGCACACTGTTATATGTGCTGTTTACAGATACTTTTTTAATCTAGCGAAATAGATTCCCCAGTAGCCTTATATGCCTCACTCCCCTCAACATCTATTTGTACATCTATCTTAAGACTGTCTCTAAATTTCTAGATAATTTGCTATTTCCATGTAAGTATAATAAAAAAAAATAATTGATAATCTTATTAGTTCTGTTGCATAGAATAGCCTGAGGCACTTACAGTAAATAAGAAGTCTTGGTCAATGTCCTCTTCCTTCCCTGATAAAATGAGGAATAAAAGCTTATAGCATATTCCATTATGCATCTCAGTCATTTCTTTTCCTGCTATGTTTAACTTGTTGGTTAGTTTTCATTATTTAAATTTGAAAAATGTGATTAATTGTATTTGACCTACAGAAAGAAATTTAGAAAATACCAGTTTCCTCTGAGTTTTGTGGTATTTGCTAGCTAGATACTTCAAATTAATATCCACCTTCCATCCCTGGAAGACAAGCTGCACCATGGATTTAATTGCTGAAGTTCTGTTGGCCTGCTGCAGCCGGTCAGCATCATCTTAGCTCAAAACCACCCCAAGTTTTGTGTTGGCTTTACCAGATGGTCATTAAGCATCTCTTTTCACCATAAGGGACATCTGGGCATTGCATTGTTGGGATGTTTGTGAGATATGGGAGTGGAAAGACTTGGGTGGATGAATTTGTGTGGGATATCGTGTGGGTGGTGGGAACAAGATATTACGTTGGAAGAGACATCTGAAATGTAGGCTGCAGATGTAAGGGAGACCTTACCTCATTAGTTCTCGTGTTCACTGAGCTGCTTTTTCTGTTATTTTGTCACTTCGTAGTTTAGTTGCTGTGCTTGAGTTGTCATTACAGGGATTCAGTTTTCAGATCGGGGACAAGTCATCTTCTAGAAACAAACTTATAGTGAGGCAGCTCCTTAAAAAAAAAAGTTTTTTACTGATGACAGTTAAGCAATTTCTGCAGCAGTTTTTAAATATGGTGCTGCAACCATATTAACCTGTGAATTGAGTTCAGAATGATGCCCAGGTCTGAAAAGTTAAAGCCCTTTAGAGTTCTCTGAGAATCTTCCTCACAGATTTCAGAGTGACTAGAGTTTTCTGGTTTACAATATGCGTTTTCCTGAGGAAACAGATCTACCGTTTCAGTTCTGGTGTATTAAACTATAGTGTTAACATTTCTGATGCCTTTACAGACTATTTTGTTTATCTTTGTAAAAATGGCCTCTTTTCTTTGATGTTTGTACATCTCAGTATGTGCACTGTGGTGAACTATTTCTGTCCCTATTCCCTTTCTGACACTGTAAAACTTTATCCATACGCTTATGCACTGTGATTTATGTCAAAAATTGGGGTTTACAGCTTCTTGCAGTTGTCATGTTTTGCACTGCTCAAGTGGAGAAACTCACCGTGGTTCAGCTGCAGGAAAGGCAACGAAACCCCGCATAGGGTTGTCTCGTTCCTAAGGTGTTTTTGCCTTTAAAGATAAAAATACATCTTTGTAGGTGCAGTGTGAAATGGGTAAGCAATCTGCGTTACGTATTTGTTGCATAAAGCCATTGCTGTGAGAGCAGCACCGTGTGAAGGGTTTCTGCTCCTGGCCTGCGGTAGCTGCAGGTATTCCCTGGAGCAGGTATCCAGGTTACCATCCTCAGAGCCCGAGGAGCACGAGTGGGAGGCAGCAGCATCTGTCCTCCTCTAATGAGCAAAATTGTCCCTCGCTGCAGTTATGGTAAATCTGAAAGTTTAACAAATCCCTCTTGGCCTTATAACAAAAATTAATACTTTAAATCTCAGATTTATAATCAAGGTTGCACAATATAAGGCGTGCCTGTCAAATTGTGTTTTATGTCAAACATTTAGAACAAATGAGGACTACTGCGAGAGGGAGGCAGTGCAGCTGTTTCCAGTTTTTCATTATAGAATTATGAAGATTTGTTTCTTGGAAGCATTTTTAAAAATGGTTTTCAGTGACAGATTGCAAACTTACTTTTATTCCTCTGATTTTTGTATGCATTTTGGTTTCCATACCAATCTATCAATACACAGATAAAACTGAAATAATGATTCAGAGGATGCCTTGTAGTATGACTAACTTATTAAAAAAACTTATTACCAACTAGAATGCAGAAATACCAATTTCAGCCAGAGATGCAGTTGCTGCTTTGGTCTTAAGAGCAGACTTTCTGCTATTGAACACAAGAACTTTAGAGGTAGATGAATTGTGTGTTTATTTAATTTTATTTTGGAGAACAATTTGTATTTTGATGTATTTTGGAGAGCGATGGTCACACCAGAGGGGATGCAATACTGTATCTGATGGCCACCAATGCAAGTGAGCTAATTCTTGATGTCAAGATTGGAGGCAGCCTGGGTTGCAGTGATCATGCAGTTGTGGAGTTTGCAGTCCTGAGGGATATGGGGCAGGCGAAGAGTCAAGTCAGGACCCTGAATTTTAGGAAAACAAACTTCCAGCTTTTCAAGGACTTACTGAATATGACCCCCCTGGGACACAGCCCTCAGGGGCAAGGGAGCAGAACAAAGCTGGCAGATCTTTAAGGATGCTTTCCCTAGAGCACAGGAGCTCATGATCCCCAGGGGTAAGAAATCGGGAAAGAAGGGCAAGAGACAATCATGGCTGAGTCAAGACCTGCTGGTCAAACTAAGGGGCAAGAAAGAGACGCACAGGCAGTGGAAATAAGGATGGGTATCCTGGGAAGAGAACATGGACTCTGCCCAATTGAGTAGAGATGGGGTAAGGAAGGCAAAGACGCAGCTGGAACTGAATTTGGCAGGGATGCAAATAATAAGACGGGCTTTTACAGGTATGTCATCCAGAAAAGGAAAGTCAAAGAAAGTGTAGCCTCTCCCCTCAATGAGAAAGACTGGCAAGCTGGTAACAACGGGCGAAGAGAAGACTGAGGTGCTCAACAAGTTTTTTGCCTTCAGTCTCCACTGGCAATCTCTTTCCCCCCACCTCTCCAGTGGATGGATCGCAAGGCAGGGACTGGGGGGAATGAAGTCCCTCCCACTGAAGAGAAAGTCAGGTTTGTCACCATTTGAAGAACGTGAACATACAGAAATCTTTGGGACCTGACAAGATGCATCCAGAGTCTTGAGGGAATTGGCCGATGTAGTTGCCCAGTCACTCTCCATGATATTTGACATGTCACAGCAAAAGTCACAGGTGAAGTCCCTCGTGACTGGAAAAAAAGAAACATTGCACCCATTTAAAAAAAACGGTAGAAAGGAGGACCCTGGGAATAACCGACCTGTAAGCCTCACCTCTGTACCTGGGAAGATCATGGAACAGATCCTCCTTGAAGCTATGCTGAGGCACCTGGAGGACAGGGAGGTGATTTGTGCCAGCCAGGATGGCTTCACCAAGGGCAAGTCCTGCCTGACCAACCTCATGGCCTTCTATGATGGAGCAACTACATCAGTAGGGAAGAGCCACAGAAGTCATCTGTCTGGACTTCTGTAAGGCCTTTGACATGGTCCCCCGTAAAATCCTTCTCTCTAAATTGGAGAGAGATGGATTTAATTGGTGGGCTGTTTGGTGGATGAGGAATTGGCTGGATGGTCACATCCACAGGGTAGCGGTCAATGGCTCCGGGTACAGATGGAGATTGGTGACAAGTGGTGTCCCTCAGGGGTTCATACTGGGACTTGTACTGTTCAATATCTTCATCAATGAAATAGACAGTGGGATCCTCAACAAGTTTGCAGACGATACCAAGCTGAGTGGTGTGGTTGACAACTCTGAGGGACAGGATGCCATCCAGAGAGACCTGGACAAACTCAAGAAAGGGGCCTGTGTGAACTTCATGAGATTCAACAAGGACAAGTGCAGGGCCCTACACCTAGATCAGGGCAAACCCCCGTATCAGTACAGGCTGGGCAATGAAGTGATTGAAAGTAGCCCTGCCGAGAAGGACTTGGGGGTACTGATGAATGAAAAGCTGGACATGAGCTGACAATGTGTGCTCACATCCCAGAAAGCCAACTGTATCCTGGGCTGCATCAAAAGCAGTGTGGCCAGCAAGTCAAGGGAGGGGGTTCTGGCCCTCCACTCCTCTCTGGTGAGACCCCACCTGGAGTACTGCATCCAGCTCTGGAGTCCTCAGCACAGGAAGGACGTGGACCTGTTGGAGCAGATCCAGAGGAGCACCATGGAGATGATCAGAGGGCTGGAGCACCTCTCCTGTGAGGACAGGCTGAGAGAGTTGTGGTTGTTCAGCCTGGAGAAGAGAAGGCTCTGAGGAGACCTTATTGAAAGGACTTTTCAGTCCTTCAAGGTAGCCTACAGGAAAGATGGGGACAAACATTTTAGCAGGGCCTGTTATAAGGACAAGGGGTAAAACTAAAAGACGGAAGATTTGGATTAGATATAAGGAAGAAATGTTTTACTCTGAGGGTGGTGAAACACTGGTACAGGTTGCCCAGAGAGTTTGTAGATGTGCCATCCCTGGAAATATTTGAGGTTGTGTTGGACTCTGAGCAACCTGTTCTAGTTGAAGATGTCCCTGCTCATTGCAGAGGAGGGTGGACTAGATGACCTTTAAAGGTCCCTTCCAACCCAGAGTATTCTATGATAATTTCTATATTTCAGCTATGCTTTGAAGTTGTATGAGAAGCACAATTGGGAAGAATAGTAAATTAGTACCCAGGTGGTGGTGGTGGTGGTGTTATTGTTCTCATGGCGTGTCTTTGATTAAGAAGTGAAAACTTCTGATTGTGCATTCAGCAATTCCTGAAGCTGATTATAAAAGGTACATATAGGTAGGCAAAGACCATATGTAACATATCTTTTAGAAGTATCATTTTACGGAGTACTAGAATTTTGAATAAATACTTCAAAAAGTTTCCAAATTTCCCAAACTGTATACTTATAAAATTTTAATTCTATAAGCCAACGATCAGTAGGCAACATAGTGTCGTAGGCTGTTTCTCAAGATTGCACTGCTGATGGAGAGCATCTTCTTTCTTGAAGTTAAGGGTGGCATATACTTCCAGATGATATTCAAATGTTCACAGTCTACCCCTACAGCAGATGTACAAGCCCAGGAGAGAGATTTGTGTCGGTGCTGGAAGCTTGTTATTTCAGCAAGCCTTCTTCCATAGAGTGCGTGTCTCAACCTGAGTCAACAAGATTCTATGGATACTCAAAATATTTTGAAACCATATGAACAGAATGTGTATTTTCCTCTAGCTAGTAAAACTTAGTCATAAAGTATTCATAGACTTACAATATGCAGAATCCAACCAACTTGGCAAATACATTGTTTGTTAAAGCATATTCTGGCTGTATCTCCAAACTGCGTTTAGACAAAATAGCATTTTGTTCATGCCAGGTATTGGACTGGCCACTGGAGATTCAGGTTTTCTATTCAAGCAGGTTGGAGCAGATTTTTGACTTGACCAATGACCTTCCTAGAGAAGAATGTTAGTACAAAATTTGTCCTTTGTACAATTTTTATGGGATGAGAAGAGAGGAATTTTATATTGCCTGTTAGTAGAGTATGGTTTCCTGGATTGACAAGAACAACAACAAAAAAATCAATTCACATACTGATTACTTTTGGAAAGAATTGTTGATTCTGTGGAAGAGAAATAACCTGAGGACTATTACTTGTTTAATGGGATTATTCCAGGTTCCTCACACACTGATTCTGAGGCTAGGTATTAAAATCTTATATAGAGTATCTTTCAGGGAAGGGAACTTGATCTGGAGGTGTGTACCACGATTTGTGAAGGCCTTTTTCCAGTAATGTCTGCTTGCATCCAGATCAGATAAAGGAATTATTCCCATCTTAATAACGATATGAAAAGCTTACATTATGACTAATATGCCTGTAGTTATTTCTGCTTCTGTACTGTACACAAGAAGTACTTAAATTAGTTAGACTTATCATATAGTCTTCATCTCTTCAGATGGATCTCTGGTTCTTTTCTATGCTTTGTACCATGTAGCAATTAATTTGTTGTGCTCATCTGTTCTTTGTTTCTAATTTATGCTTATGCTTTTGTCCTTTCATATGTAATTCTCACTTTTGTGCTGGTACCTCTTCATTTTACTTTCTCATATCTTCCTTCTTTCTCTCTGTCCTGGTTTTTGACATCTATTGTACTCATCAGAGATTTCCATCTAGCATCATATGACAGGTTCTTCTGTAAGAGTTTATAGGAGACATGCTGGGAAGAGATTTCATTTATTCTACCTTTGCAACTGTGCTAGGGCCTAAAATTGTGTTAAAATGTTATAGGAATACAAAGGAAGACTCTTTGGTGCCTCTAAATGTTGCTGGTGCCTAAATCTGCCCCATTATTATCTGATTACACTTCTGCAAATTGGAAGTAGACAAGAATGCATTGAATTTCAGAGTCTTTTACTGGACAGTAATTGTGAATATTAGATATGAAGTGTAGTTAATTTACCCGACTGAATGTCATTGACTGCAAGAAAGTTGCACAAAATTACCAGCACCCGAGTTTAGCTTTACATTTTGGCTCCACATTATGCACTTAAACAGCCACATATAAACTAATAAAGTGAAATATAGACAAGAAATCACTTTCTGTCCCAAAGGCTCCAAAGGATCCTCAAGTTGATGGCCCAAGTTAATTTTTATTCTGGTTTTGAGAAGAACGTGTTCAGTCAGGGAATATCATTCTAAATCTTTTAGATTTTATCACATTTTTAACATCTGATTATTTATAGCAGTATTTTGTTTTCCATGTTTGGTTTCCATAGGCTTAAGTTCTAGTCAGACTAAAGCAATGTTCTGAGGATGAATTACACTGGTGCATAAGCAGAGCACTCCAAAGGAATCACCGACTTTTTTCTGAATATTTTAGTATAATTGCAGACATGTAAAGCAAGTAAAAATGTCTGCAAGGTTTTATGTTTTATTCTGTTGGTACAAAATACTGGAAGTTATTTTTGTCAGTCCCTCTAATAGGAGATAAAAGTCCAGCTCATGAATATGTAGTGCTGTCAAAGCAATCAGCTGCCAGTCTTCCTGATCACTACTGATCTGAATCTTACGGAATCTTACAGAAATGAAAACTCTTTTGGGAAGCACCTGGGGGGTCTTTTTCAGCAGGATTTCACAAGATACGTAATATTGATTTCTATTATAATTTTTATTTTTTATTTTTTTTTACTTTTGAAAAGTGTGCAGTTCGTGCAGCTACTGAAGGCAGAATCCTTGTGCTGGAAGGTTTGGAGAAGGCTGAGCGAAACGTCCTACCGGTGTTAAACAATTTGCTGGAGAATAGGGAAATGCAGCTTGAAGATGGTCGTTTTCTCATGTCCGCAGAGCGTTATGACAAACTTCTGGAGGTATGGAAATGCTGTTTGAATTTTCCATTTTTTTGTTTTCCTTGATAGTGCTGAATGAAGGGGACAGTATGTATGAGCTGACTGGGGGAAATCTCAACCAGGTGAATTTTCTGGGAGGTTCCATGGGATGAAATAGGCAGAGTGAAAACTATGTGAGAAGTCAAACTGCTGCTTGTAACAATAAAATTTTTTCATCTGTATCTTGTTTGTCCACATGAAAAACAGTAGTCCATATTAACCTTGTATGAAGCCTGTATGTTTCTAAAATATGAAAGCCACAATGTGAGAGTAACCAAAATCTACTTGTGATTTAAGGTGAAATTGTTCCCGTGAAGTTCAGGTAATGCTTCAACATTGCAATAACCTTGTTAAGCTTTTAAAATTTTCAGGTACAAAAAAAAATTATGTCAAGATGAGCGACGCTATATTCATCAGTGCTGTCTTGCCTTTAATTGACAAAAGTGTATGTAAATAGCCAATCTAAATTATAGGAAATGGTTAGGGGATTTTTTTTTTTTATATAGGAAATGGTATTTTAATATCTGCTGCCATTGCAACTTCAGCCATTTTCCTGTTCTGGGGGGCTTTGAGTCCTACTGGTTAAATTTGAGTGGATACTTTTCAGGCTTTTGGGGACCTCAATAAATCTCATCAGGCAGTTTCCAGTACTACTCCACATCTTTCATGTACTGTAGTTTCCGATCACATACCTGCCAGTCTCCCATAACAGCCTGACCCCTGCTCACTCATGTTTCTGTCTGTTGTAACCTAATTGTGGTTAGGTATAGAATTCAGGCCCACGTGGCACAGGAAAGAATTTTACAATAAGCCTTTTGTCGTTGATCCCAATGGTATGAAGTTGCCAACTCTGCTGAAGTACTGTAGCGGATTTCTGAAAATATGTCATTATTTCTAATGCCTCTCATCTATGGTTTCAATTCTTCTGATCCATACCTTCTCCAAACATTTTTATGATATTTAATTAGTGGATGCAGTTGTTGGAAGCATTATTACTGTGTTTTAAAAGAACACTTTTAAAATGTAATTGTATTTAAAGATTGAAAATGAGAATTCAAAGGTAGGATGTGGTTGCAATTATGCAAAACATCTTCCTCTCTTCTGTTTTCCTTTGTAATACTTTTCTAATGATAAAGTGTTTCAAAATGAGTACCTCAGGCACACTGATAATAGTATATGAATTAAATAAATGTCTTGCTATGATACTAAATCTAATATTGTTGTTTTGTTGTTTGGGCAATATTGTATTATATAAGCTAATGTTCATTTTCTTTTCTCCTGTGTGAATAATTACTGTACATCTAGGTCTGCAGGAAATGTACTCATATATAGTTTCAAGGAAGATTTAACTGTGATGTGGGAAGAATAAAAAGTGCATTTTTTTGTATGCAGTGCATCTTTTACATGACAACAACTAAAATACAGCAATTAATGTCCTCATGAAGGAGCCTCCTCCCATATCATTGCTTATAATAAAGCATTATTTGTAAATGAAACTTTTCAAATGCAGATTTTAGTCTCCTTCACAGTTATAAGAGAGGAAAAAAGGAGAAAAAAGCTTGTTCATGATAACCCACTTCTAATGTTTTATAATAAAATAAATTTTGTGTTCTGTTTATTTTCTATTCTTTGTGAAAACATTGTTGTAATGATACCTTTTCAGCCATCTGTGGCGTCTTTGGTCAATGAAGTGTTGTATCTGTGTTCATTTTGAAAAAACGTGCTATTACCATCCACAAATTTGACTAGTCCAATGCTTTCTAGCCCCTCGGAAATAAAGATGAGAACATTTTAACATTTAGACTTAAGGATCAGGCTGTTAGTCAGTCTGCAGCTTAGTCATCATAGGTTTTTAATGATGTAATTTTTTTTTCTTTCTTGTTGCTTTATTTTAATTGATTTAGGATCATACAAAATCACAGTTAGATGCATGGAAGATTGTTCGGGTTAGTGAAGATTTTCGAGTGATAGCTTTGGGCCTGCCAGTACCTAAATACTCTGGTAACCCTTTGGATCCACCCCTTCGCTCTCGATTTCAAGCTAGAGATGTTTATCATCTGCCCTTTAAGGTAAGTGTCCTAGAAGAGTTGGAGTATCTATACTGAGAAGAGCTAATATTTTGACATAAAGTTGTACTTAGCTCACATCTGAAGAGAACCCTTGAGTAAGAAATGTATCTTCAAGGGTATTTTTCATACTGGGGCCTAATAAATTCCTGAAAAGCAGGCTTAGAGTTACCAAGGAATGCTACAGCAGAAAAATAACTACTGTAAAATAATATAACCCTAAAAGACAGATTTGATAATTTATTTATTTTTTTATTTAAAAAAAAAAAAACATTAATTCTGTGTCAAGAAGTGAGTAGACTCCACATGTCTAAATTAGAGGGAGAAAGAGAAATTCCCTCATACATCACAAGCTGTGACCCACAGTATCATCCCAAAATTAATTTACTCTGTGATTTTGTGTTTTATTTTCAGGACCATCTTCAGCTATTGTATTCAATTGGATCAAACATTTCCACAGAGAGGTAATTTTTCATAATTAAAAAAAACCCAACAAAATGGAATGAATGAAGAAAAGCAATGTCCTTTCAGGATTCCTTGCTATTTTTGTATCTTCTCTCGCTGCATAGAGACCAAAACTGCAGAAGTTTTTTAATATGTGTGGGTGTATGCTCACACAGCTTTTCATATGCAGCCTTCGTATAATGAATTCTTAATGCTTTAGAACTTCAATCACACCTTACTTATTTGCACTCAGCACTGAAGTAGTTTCAGCATCTTATGCTGTATTTAACTTTCTTTAGTATTTTAAATATAGATAGCATGTGTAAAACTCTGTAATTACTTTTTCCTCTGCAGAATTTCTCAGCTCCTGTCTTTTGCTACAACTCTCTGTTCTCAAGAATCTTCTACATTGGGACTTCCAGATTTTCCGTTAGACAGCTTATCGGCTGCAGTTCAGATTTTGGTATGTGCGTACACATGTGCTGTGAAACTGTATGGGCTTAAAATTTCTCAAAATTAGATCTGGATTATTCGTGTTGTTAGAAGATTACCATGAACATTTCAAAAATAAACCCAAAAAACCTAAGAATGGTTTAGTGGAGAAAAGCCCTAGTCAGATGCCTCTGGATAATACTTTAACCAAGTGTATATCATAATAATGAAGGACAAAGTATGGCATGACACAAGATTTGTGATGTGATTAAATGTATTTTAGTGCTCAAAATAATGTTTTTTATTCTGCTAAATCATCTTAGCTGATTTCAGGGGCATCTGCAATTTACCTCATGGCACTGAGGTGGTCAGTGGAGAAAAAATAAAAATCACAGCCTAAAAGTCCTTCTGACTTAGAAGTATGCACGTAAATCAGATTTGATTGCATTGCAAAGACACCTATTCCATTGACACCTAGAAGAACAGGAGCCAGTTAAGTTGTATGAGATGAAGGCTTCATTAGGTCTTTGGGTTGGCTGGTGGATTTAGAATAAACATAGATACAGGGGGTTGGTTACCTGAAGAGGCAAGCTGTGCACACTTGCAGATGCAATTCTTCCTGACAGCTGCAATCCTTAGGGAAATATAACGACTGTACACTTGCTGAGTTCACACAGTGGCAGATGAGGAGTAAAGCTGTGTCAGTCTCTCTTCTTTCCCTGTCAGGCTTTTGTCCCCCAGACTTTATAATTATATGGTCAAAGTAAAACCAGAAGGTGCATCCTGAAGGCACTCGGGGAGATGAGATCTGTAAGGAGAGAGAGAGGGATTGGTGCCCTTTGCACGGGGGAAGATGTGGTACAAACCCAAGAAGGTAAAATACCAGTACAGCTTCTCAAACCTTCTCTCCAAGGTGCAGGTGTCTGTAGAAAGGACTGAGGATAATTCTCTGTTTTGCCTTCTGTGCAATCATTTTACCTGTGGGGCGGCTCAGTGGCATGTTACTTTTACATATTTTATTGGATTATATACATTAAAATGTACCAACTTGTGTTACTGTAGTGCTCCGTCCCATAAGTTATACTTGCAGACATATTTTTTTTCTGAATTAGTGATACTACATCAGATGTTGAGAAGTGATTAAAATTCAAGTTCAGAGAAATGAAACGGTATTTGGAGGGCTTTCGGAGAGAAATACATATTGGATTTTAAAATAAATTGCAACTTTATTCTTTGAGCCCTGTAGTGAAAAATTATTTTTAAATGAATGCCAGATGGCTTTCAGAGTAATGGAAGGAAAATGAGCCCTAAGCTATTATCTAAACTATGGAATGAAGGAAGCATTTTATTTTACATTAGAGAATGTGAAGTGTTATTGTTGTATGACAGTGTCTTTTTTAGGTAGACAAGAACTGTTTCTTTTAGAATTAGTTTTAATCACTTGGTTTTATAAGCTGACTGTTCTCAGAGATTCTAGCTGTAGCATTTTTCCTTCACATGCTGGGTCACTGCCATCCTTTACTTCTAGCTTGGTTGATTTAACCTTTTAAAAGTGTGGAGGGAATGCATTGTAATGAGTAGCCTCTTACCTTCTATTGTGAATTCACACAGTCCCAAAATGTATTTCTTAGGTCAAAAACTCTGGCCTGATGAAAGGGAGGAAAAGGGTGCTGTTCCGAAGAAGCTAATTTCATACACACCATTGTAATTATTATTAATTTCAGATAATGTGGACAAATTATATGTTATGACTTTATATATGAGGGCTTTTACAATGCAATAAAGGGCTCTGTGATCCCTTAAGCAGTACATTTACTACAGTGCCTTAAATGGTTTATTTTTACTGATCCTTTTTTAGTATGGAACATTATAAATAGTATTACTGATTATATGTATGAATTGAATTATGCACTTCATAAAATATGCATCTCCTGATTTCATTTCTAAACAACTCTTCTTTCTGTTTGGTGCCTATGTAAATCTAAGTGTATGACTGAAAATCAGTTGATTTTGTTTCAATTATATTATTTACTTATGACTTACTTTGATGAAGACTTAAAAAGTAGTGCCTGTTTTTCACTAGTATTACACAAAAGCAGACCTTAAAAATTTGCAAGTCTTTTATAAAACAAACAAGCCTTATGTTAGGGGTTTTGAAACACTCCTTTCCACCATGAAAGGCTTTATGCATATGTTTCTTGAGTATTCCTAAATGCACTTCCATTTCTTTCTCTATTACTGCACAAAATAAATGAATCTTTGTCTAGTTCAGGAAGCAGCTGACAAGAGTTAGTACAACTAACGAGACAGTAAAAATAAAAAAAGTTGGTTTTGACTGTGTGTAGAAAGTGCAAATGTACCTAGTAACTCATTTCAAAACATAACAGTTTTGATCAAACTGTGTAGAAATATCTCGGACTTTGATTTGTTAAGTAGAATCTGCACTGTAATAGAATCAAAATTAAATACTAGAAATTGCTATGAATGAAATGATCATCATTGTAACAGATTTTGTGTCATATTGATTCTTTCCTAAAAGTATTGTGAAGCTCAGTTACCTGTAGTGGGATTTGTCTCTCCTAAACTTAAATGTCTTTAGGTATTTGAGACAGTCACCATACCTTCCATTTATGCACAGGAAATAAAGTAATTTTCAGAATATAGTTCTTCTAGTTTACTTTAGACATTTATATATAATGAATTGCACCTGAGAAATGCCTGGTTTGACATTTGATTGAATACTGGTCATTTGTATATTGCCCTTACAGTTGTTTTTGTTTTTTTTTTAAGTTCAGCATTATGTATGATTTTCAGATTCATAGCTGATAATAGAATGAACCAATCATTTATTTCCATTTATATTTTTTAATTTGAATTAGGATACCTTTCCTATGATGTCAGTCCAGCATGTTATTGACCGGCTTTACCCCTATAATATTTTCCTTGGAAAGGAAGGCAAGACTGCAGTCAAAGATATGTTAAAAGTAAGTATTGCAGATATGTATTATAATTCCTGGGAGTGATGGATTATGACAGTAGTTCTGACTAATGTTACTTCACTAGTTCTGTAAAAAAAATCCATCCTCTTAAGTAAACGGACACATTATTTCTGATGCTAAAACAGTATTTTCAAAAAGCAAATTTAATAAGCCAATAGATTTCATTATAGAGAAAGCTGAAACCTCTGTGTTCTGTAGAATATTTAGTTCTCCGTTCAAGACGACAGAAAAATCCTAATTATATTAGTGGTTAATTAACTTGAAAGTGGCTACTTACATGGTTAATGTAGTCAAACGCTTAAAAAATACCTCACAAAATACATTCAGTATAGCGTGATTATAGACTATATTAATCTCTGGTTTTGGTTTGTGTTAGCCTTTTGTTGCTTGTTGTTGGTCAGATCTGTCTTGTTGTTTTGTTCATGTTTAATAATAGCTTATAAACCTATAATTATGCTGGGTTATTTTAAAACTTTAACACAGTGCCGGCTTTCTTCTGGTTTTGAATATCTTGCAGGAGTTATGTACGTTTTTGAAAATTAGCGTACATGACCTAGAGCATCTTACCCACCTCTTTCAGACCTGAAAAATAACAATCATTTGTATGTGCATATTTAGAAATAACCAACTTTGTAACTGGTTTTTGGAAAAACAAAAATTCACCAAACCTACATGTCAGTGAAATGTTTGTAGCCCGTCCCTGCTGTCACCCCCCATGTACTGCCTTTTTGCATTGCAACTCGGTCCTATATTCCATGTTTAAGTGTGCTTGTCTCCTATGTGTCTTCCTGAGTTTCGGAATGGACAATCCTTGCATTTGAAAGAGGTTGTCCTGAAAGACCTGCCAGCTTTCACAAGCCTTAAAAGCTGCCTCCTGTGGAATCCTACCTACCACTTTTCTGAATAAGGCAATCTTGCCTGAAATCCAGGATCTGTAGTCAATGTTACTTGCCTTTATCATTCCCCTTCAGGATTTTGAACTCCATTATTTCATTGTAGCTACAGCCATGGTTGTTCTTGATTGCCACATCCACAACCAATTGCTCCTTGTTTGTGAAGAGCAGTTGTCCCTGCATCCACTCCTGCATAGCCAGTGCAGTGCCTGTGTTGAGACGTTATTCCAGGCAGCCTCAGAAATCTAGATGGATTGTGTCATGCTGTGTTGCCCTTCTACTACATGTCAGGGTGACTGATGTTGCTCATAAGAACCATGGTCAGAGTGGAAATACAGACTTCTCTCTGTTAGCAGAGCAGTAACAGTCACTTCTGTTCTTCACATGTCTTTATTTTAAATCCTTTGTGTCATTTTGTTTCCCCTATCAGTTATAGGTGGTGAATGTCTTTATGTTCAGTACCATCAGTTTCCCCCATTTTCCATTTCTTTTATTTAATTTTATGTGTTGTGCATGCTTTTGTTTCCTGTGTAATACAGGTTGATTTGGCTAGTAAAATCTTTTTTCTCAATGATTCCCTACTTTTAAATACCTCCTTGTCTTTTATATTTTTCTGTGTTAATTTTCCTTTTTTTTGATACTGTTCCTCATCACTACTTATACGAGCTTGTCCCATTATGTACATATAATCTTATTTGGAATTTTATTCTATTTGCACACAGCAAATTTTGTTAAGCAGTGAACCTTAAGAAACACAGAAAATTACTGGTTGTACTGAGGAACTTCTGTTTATACTGCTATTTTAGTTGTAGCAGTACCAGAACTGTATTAAATATGGATAAGAAATTATTTTTTTTTTCATTTGATAAGAAATGTGAGGGAAAGGAGTCTGTCAGAAGCAAGGTGATTACTTACTCTACCTTCTTACAGGTTTCCAAAGAATATCCAGCTAATATTTGCCACTGAATACTTTTCTCTGTGTAATGGAATACAGTTAGGAATTACTAATCTTAACTGGGAGGTATTGAGAGTTGAAAAAATAAATACTTAAAGTGTATTTGCAATTGATGGGTTAATTTGTGCGAACTGATTGCTTCTTAACATCATCTACCATTTAAAGACAATAAAATCAAATTTCATATAATAAAATGTAAAGTTTACACATCAGGCTTGGAGACAGATAGAGGGAAGTAGTAATCTAGCTGATAATGTATCTTAATTTCAACATGTCCTCCCTTTCAGTCAGCTGTCAGAGCTGAGAAGTGAGGTAGCCAGCGGTTAGGCTAAACAGATGGTTTGGGCAGCTGTTAGACCCTATGCATATTTCTTGAAGAGATCATATTCTCCGGGCACTGTCTTCCCAAACATTAGCTTCAAATTGGGTAAATCTTTTCCTTACGTGCTTCCTTGCTCACTGACACTCCGCCAAGACCAAGGTATTCCTCGTAGCTTATTCTTGATAACGAATTAATGTGAAATATTGACTTATACCTTCCCTGTGAATGAAAGTAGTTTGTTACGGTGTTAGTTCTGCATGTATAAAAATCCTTTGAAATGCAAATCTTTTGTTAAGTGCATCTAGTTGGAGTTAAAATTTGTTTTAGGCTTATCTTTTTCATTTGATGCAAATGTGGCTCCTTGTGTCAAACTAGTTAGCATTGAAAAAACTGTTTATGTGTTGCACACTAATCCAGCATCAGCAGTGATCTTCAGAGTTTCTTATCATACAGAACATTTGTACAAGGGCAACAGTTTGCAGCCATGATTAGCTTGTATCAGACAGGACAGAAGTACCAAGATAAACTTGAAAATTATATTTCTTTATGTACCCTTATTTGAAGTTTCTGCACTTTGGAAACTATCCATTTCTATTCTAAGTCTTGAAGAAGATCTTAGAAGACTTTGCAAAGGAAAGCATGAATTATGACCTTCAAAATTATTCTATACTGACATGAAATATTGGCATGACAAATTATTTGACTGGCAGATTAACATATGAAATATAATTGCAAAAATTAAGTAAATATGTACTCAAGCTTTTTCTCTAGAAGATTTAGATACAGAGAAATTAATGCTTTCAAGGAAAACAGCCTCCAGTTAAACACTCCCAAACAATAATCTTAAGCACGTACGTCTCCCACAGTACTGAAGTTTTCTTTCCTGTATACTGTTGATAAGCAGTTAGTAAACTGGTCACCTTCATCTAGGCTGTTTGGTGGCTCATAAGAGGCTCCAACTGTTCTATACCTACTTTTTCATTGTTCCATAACCTTTTAGTATTTTACTTCAGATTCATCAAAGATTTTGAGTTTCCTTTTTTAATTCTCACATGCCTTTTGTGTGTCTTTTTTTCCCTATGCTGGAAAAATCCACTGTATTTTTTTTATTTACCTTCTAATCAAGATAATCTTCCATCAGTATTTGAAACAACTTATAGATCAGATTTGTCTTAGTAAATGAGCAAGTCCCTGTCAGCCTACTATCCAAGCATTTAACTTTGCTCTAAGACCCTTCTAGAATTTTTCTTCATTTTTTTCATGCCTTGATTAATTCTGTGTTTACTGTCTTGATCTTATGTCAAATAGAAGTTTGTTTGTTCCCTTTGACTCATTTTTGTATTACTTGCACACCCACTTTAATCTTAGCTGAACTCCTCCTTGAAAACTGTTTCCGTGCCTTGTGGTAGGGAATCTTCAGACTACATAGGCACTCTATTGTAGAGAGTGGGCCAATAGTTCAGAAAAATGGAATCTTCTTTCTTGTCTAGACAATTCTGTTCACCCCTAAAATGTTTCTGTTGCAAATTTTGGTCTAAGGAAGGATTTGTTTCTCTTTTACTGCCCCTCCCTCCCCCCAAAGTAATTTATATTCTTTGGGGTTTTGCATTAATGAATGCTCTTAGCGCCAGTACTACATTCCATTGTAGTGGAATCTATCCTCAGACTTCATCAGTCTATCCCATCTTGCACTTGCAGTTCGTATTTTGCTTCGTTAAAGCAGCTCAGTCTTCTTGTTTCTTGCAAGAAGACTCCCTTTTCTTCCCATGCAGTGAATCTTCAAGAAAGATCAGTTGCCTTTGGATGCCTCTTTTGGATAGCTTAGCTGTCTTGTGGGTTCGGCAGAGTGGTTATCTGCAAATACATCTCATTTAAGCTCTTTTCCTTTGACCAGCTGGATTACCAGCGTAATCTCTGCATTTTCCATGCTGAGACATTACTGATCATTAGATGCTTCCAAGAAGTCAGAATTCCTCTTCCTCATTTTTTCTAATGTGTACAGTTTGCCTTTTCTCATGTGTTTCTAGGCATACAGAATGTGGCCTGATGGTTATGGAGTGCCAAACCTCTTCGCTTGTTTCTGGTAGCTAGTGGTTTTTTGTTGTTTTTTTTTTCTCTTGAGTCTGAGGCAGTGAGGCTTCCTGCTACTGTCTCTCCAAGTATCCCCCAAACTTTCTGATCCTGAATGTGCTCAATAGTTGCCCTTCCAAGCCACAAATATTTTTTCCTTTGTGGCTATCAACTTGGACTTTGTATAGAGGAAGCTGCTTCTGGGTCAGACAGAAGTACGTTTGTACATCTCTTTCATGCAACTCTCCAATTCCATATCTAGCTATCGTAATTCTAAATAAAGAATTGCCTCAAAGAGAAGTGTCTCACTGTGAAAACCACAGTCTTGTTTCTCCTGTCCAGGTATAAGTATGGTACCTTGTTGAATTACTAAATTATCCAGTTCAGCAGCATCTCCATGCTTACATGTGATGAATTCAAATTGTACACATTCAGTAAAGATCTGCACAGAGATAGACAGTCCTCTTTCATTGTCCTAATTTGGGGTCTAAAGGGCTAGCAGCAGGACCCTCAACAACAGGAAAAAAAAAAAAACAAACCCAAACCACCAAACAAACCGAAAAAACACCTTAAAAATTTCAGACTCCCAAGACCTTCACATACAAGGTGTGCTGCTGCTCTCTCCCAATCTTCCTTGTTTTATACAGAGGCTGGTGGTGCAGATAATCATCTTGCTTGCCCGTAGTTTTTTTTCTTCTATTGATATCCAAGTAAGGGATTTTAGTGTACAAGCAGTTTGCGATTTTGTGTACGAGCAGCTTTGGCCCTATCCAAGATGCCATTGACTTAGTAAGAATATTACAGTCTGCTAATGAACACAAGAGTGAGAACATCTGTAGTTCATTTCACAGAATCATTGTTGGAGCATTTCTTGGAATCGCAGTTTGAGATACTCCTCAGTAGACATTTCTGTCCTCTGTTGTTGCTTAAATGTTTAATGGTATCTGAAGTAGACTCAGCTGTTGCAACACAAATATAATTTGGTGCAGTCCATTACTAAAGCTCATTTATCTTAAATTCACATTTAAACGTGAAATTTTAGAAAGCTCTTGTTCCAGAATTGGAATGTACAAAGTGATGAAGAGCTGAAGCATTTGTATGAATGCATCACATTTTCCTTCTAAACTTTAATAGATGATGCTGTCAATCCTAGTGTAATAAAGTTACATGCTTTTTAAGAATTGTTTTACATTTGTGACTTCTATTTAAAAACAACTTTTTTTCTAAGAATTCTAGGAGTCGCATAATACTTTTTCACTTGTTTACTCAGCTTTCACTCTGTTGAATAGAATGGCTCTATTATTTCAGTAATTTCAGTTAGTGATTTTTTTGTGCTTAGACCCCCCTCCCGTATGACTTCCCCTTCTCCAGCAAAATAGACTTTTTACAGAATTTTTAAAATGGTTTTCATTCTTTCCATGTACAGTAGAGAGAGTGTAATGCTTAAAAGAGGTTTGGGAAGACAAATGTTCCATATTTTGTTCTTGATGTACCCAGAACGTGCTGAAAGCTCAATTTGTACAGGTTGTTTTCAATTTTTGCTGTATGATATGGCCACGGAGCTAAGTAAACATAATTTTTAATGGCTATTTTTATTGGTAGTCAGATGTTTAAATCTGCAATTGGTTTTAATGACCTGCAGAGATAGGTGATCTGTTATTACACACACTAAAGGCTATCATCCATTTCTCTTACTATTTCGGTCTGTCAGGCCAGGACTTTGACAGTCACCATATGATGTTTTCACTTTACATCTGCACTACAGTCAGAATAAGTAGGTGGTATGCAATCTTCTTGCTTTGGTGTTAACTGAGAAATACATAGTCCATTGAGAATGTGAACACACATATGTGAAGTAAAAGTTGAAGTAAATGGATTTACAGCTTCACAAGCAATTAATCTTGAATATGCTTCTGGTCTTGTTTTTAGAAGAAACCGTTTTAAAAACCAGAAAGCTGTATTTAATAACTAATTTCCCCCACCTCCTAATTCTGCAGCGTTTTGAGCTTCAAGATTCAGCAAGCCACTTGCTTCCCAGAAGGATTATGAAAGTTGAAAGTGTACATGGAAACAAACCCTTCAAGGCTGATGTAACTATCCAGATTGGTGAAAAAGAAGTGACATTCCAGGTATGAATCTATATATTTTTCAAACTATATGTGGTTTTTAGATATCATTAACTTATTTTCATCTCACCAAGAATTTGACACTTACGCTTGATACTAAAACTCATTTGCACTGAGTATTTTTTGGTAGTGTAACACATGATATTTATGAGAAAAACATTTAGATACTGGAATATTGATTATGGATACACAAGATTTTATTTCTAGATTCTCGTACTTTCCTACATGTGATTCATTTAAGTTTCCTGTGTTAAAAGAAATGCTAAGGAATGGATGAAAGAAAAGCTTCTAAATTTCCCACTTTTTTATTGGATTAGAATAACAGAGAGTACTTGTGATGCTCTTGGTGCTGCTTTCCCTTTTTCTTGTAATAAAAACAATAGTCTGTCTTTGTCTACACTTTAAATAAAATCTAATGAGTGCTTGGTAATGTTCCGACACAGGATGTTGGGAAAATGGAACAAAAGTAATCACATCAAATATGATTAGTTTGAGTTTCTTCCAATTAAGTTTATGACCTGCTAGGTGGTGAAATAAGGTCTTTTTCAGGAAACAGATGCTGATCTGAGAATTTCAAATTGATGTGGAATTTGGAGAGTCTAGGGAGTCTGTAGAAAAGGTGAATTAGTGGGAGTCAGAGAAAGATCATATTAACAGTGGTGAATCATAGAGTAGTTTGGGTAGCAAGGGACCTTTAAACGTCATCTAGTCCAACCTCCACTGCAATGAGCAGGGACATCTTTAACTAGATCAGGTTGCTCAGAATCCTGTCCAACCCAACCTTGAATGTTTGCAGGGGTGGGGCAACTACCACCTCTCTGGGCAACTTGTTTCTGTATTCGACCACCCACCACCTTCCTTATATCTAGTCCAAATCTTCACTCTTTTGGTTTAAAGCCATTACCCCATGTCCTATCACGACAGACCCTGCTAAAAAGTTTGTCCCCATCTTTCCTGTAGGTCCCCTTTAAAGACTGAAAGGTCACAATAAGGTCTCCCCAGAGCCTTCTCCTCTCCAGGCTGAACAACCCCAATTCTTTCAGTGTGTCCTTATAGCAGATGTGTTCCAGCCCTCTGATCATCTCCATGGCCCTCCTCTGGACCCACTCCAACAGGTCCATGTCCTTTCTGTGCTGAGGGCCCTAGAGCTGGACACAGTACTCCAGATGGAGTCTCACGAGAGCAGAATAGAGGGGCAGAATCACCTCCCTTTGACCTGCTGTCCACGCTTCTTTTGATGCAGTCCAGGTCATGTCTGGTTTTCTGGGCTGTGAGCACACATTGTCAGCTCATGTCCGGCTTTTCATCTACTAGTACCTCCAACTCCTTCTTGACGGGGCTGCTGTCAGTGAACAATATCCTCAGAGAGTTTGTACCATTAAAAAGTGAAAAGGGGAACAGCAGCAAATAGGAATTTTTCAGAAAAATATGAATCTGTAAGGACCTGATTCAACTCTTTCTGAAGCAAAGATTTTTACTTTCATTTGACAAGTAGGTGATACCTTCTGAAAATACCTGCAGAATGTGTCCTTGGGAACAGGAGGGCATAAGTAGTTTACAGACGAAAGGGTTCCTAGAGTAGAATGGGAAATGGAAATAGAGCAAGTGCCTCAACATGGGGAATGATTGAAACTCTCCAAAGTTCTGGTCAAAATAGCTCCTTCAGATTTTCATGGTACAAACTGCTCTTCCTCTTCCATGTTTCTTTGATGAGCAATAAATATTGGTGATTTCTGTATTCTATTTCTAGCACAAACAACCACAAATTCTTTGCAGACCCCCGTGCTGTAAATGAATTGGTTGACATTTTAATTTTTTTAATGAAGAGGGGACCATGGAAGTGTGAACAAGGTTGCATATTAGAAATTACATGGTTTAAGGTTTTTTAAGTGACAGATTTAGGTTGGATGGATGACAGTCATCAGCAAAATGTTACAGTTGTTTTGGAGAAGCATAACCCAGTCCACACAAATCCTGGAGTTATCACAGTATAGCTTAAGTTTTTTTTGTTTGTTCTAATTTTTCTTTATAGGTTCCAGCTGGGGCTGGGCTGTTAAAAAAGCGTCCTCGATCAGATACTTTCATAAGGACTTCCAGCCATGATCAGCTGCTGGCAGAAATGATGCAATCCCATATGGTTAAGGACATGTGTTTAATTGGAGGAAAAGTAAGCACTTAAATTTCTTTTCTCCCTCCTTCCCCATGTTCCTTAGAATTTAATCAAGTTCTTATTTTTTTAACTCTTTAGGGCTGTGGCAAAACAGTTATTGCTAAGGAGTTTGCTGATATGCTGGGATACAGCATAGAACCAATCATGCTGTACCAGGTAAGTAAACTATCTGCTGGTGATCATGCTTTAAATATGATCCAGAATATAATAGACCAGTGTCGATTCTTTGTGTGTATTTTCTCTGTCAGTGACTTTTAAAGCTGCAGGTATGTTCATATACAGCTGCAGCTTTTAAAATGACTGATAATAACCGATATGCATCAAAAAAATAAGACAGTGAAGATTTCAAAGATAGCAAGGTTTGCTGATCATTATAGAGCATTTTTTACTCTATTAGAATACTTATCTAAAATGTCGTCTTATAGCAGGTCCAAACAGAGGCAGTACAGTGCAGCAGTATAGATAGTACAATGTTGTTACATATAAACTAGCCCTGAAGTTGCTTTCCTTTGATTTTATTAACTTCATTTTGAATGTGAAAGAGAGGTAATCTAAATAAAGTGTAAGGAAAATAGTTTAACACAGTGGTCTTTCCCCTAGCCACAGAGAATTGACAACTCATTCTGTGATTTGGCATGACTGAGTGTCTTTTGTGTCTTCTCCTTTTTGGATTTTTTTCCCCTTCTGAAGTATGTTTCCTTCCTATAGGTCAGAGTGGTAAACACTTGTAATTCATGTGTGTTGAATGCTTCCAGAATACATTTTGTCTTTCCTATTTTTTTTGTTTGTCCATATTCTATTATATGATTAAATAGTATTCTTCATTATCAAAACTATGTTTTTGTTATTATGGAAGGCAGTTTCTTTATTACATCGAGAATACATAATTGGTTTTATGTTTCTGGGCAATTTTTGTAAAGCTATTTCTTATCTTCCACAGGCTTAATGTTTCCTCTGTTTTTGTTTTTTTTTTTTAATGTGTTTCTTCTGTGAAGATCACCTAATATTCTCTTACATGTCTATTTTTTCTGTTGCCTAACAGGTGGAATTTTAATCAATATTATAGTCTGTTCCTTTCCTTTTTTTTTTTTAACATTTCTATTTAGTCTGATAATCACAGTTGTGGTGGGACTGTGTTGCAGTAGAGATTAGAAGACAGAAAATAGGGGCTGGTGCTTAAATGTAATATATACATATTACAATCAATTATTATTAACTTCATTATTTATATGTGCTATAGCAAACAGACAATAGTATTCTTCTGCCCTTAGTCAAATTGTTGCTAATTTATTTACGTTGTGTCTTAGTACAAATGTGATTTTAAAGATAAATATGGGGAGAAATGTGCATTAACCCTATTTGTGAGACGCAGAGGCAGTTGACATAGTTGCCTTAGAATGGCTGTCATGGGGTAAAATGACAAGAAGGAAGAACTGGAAAAATCTTAAGGTCATCCATGGGCTTTGAAGGTGGTGATGGGGATCTTATTGTTGTAGCTGCGTTTTTTATGAGTTGGAAGAATAAGTTTACAGAAATTGAAAAAGTAAGGGCAGAGTGAGTATTTTTACTGAGTAAAATGTAAAGATTGTCTTTAAAAAGATTAATATAGAAGTAGTGCTGATGGTTCTGGGAAGGTTGGACATGCAGAATAATAAGGGAATGATAGTTTTAGAACTGTCAGTTGTCTTGGAGAATGATAAACATGGCACAGTGGGGCTGCTGTACATTTAGGGGGTTTTCCCTTTGATTTCACCCAGACAGTGCTTCAGGCTTTGTCACAGTGCTAGTTTTTTCACAAATCCCAATCTCATGCTTAACAGTGATCTCCCATAGCCAGTGGTCACTTAGTATGTGCTTGGAAAGAATTGTCAGTCTTAGATCTTGATACACTTTAACCTCATGACATAAACTGAAAAATTGCAAGATTAAAAAATAGAATTAACTAATTTGCTAGATTTTCACATTAGGGATTACACATATAAAGTTGTGGGTTTTTTTCCTCCATAACCCCGAGGAATGAAAACACTCTCAAATAAAATCTGAAGTCAAGAGTCTCCCATGACCTTGTGAATCAAAACACACTAAATATCACAGGATTTACAGTTGTAAGTGGTAATTGGCAATGCTGCAGGGGAATATTAGCATCAGATTTAATACAGTATATTGGTCTTTCTTCCATCACATTGCTTGTTTAAATTTTTCCCATAAAACATGGAGACTTTCAAATGAAGAAATGGCAGTGACAGCTGATTTGGAAGTGCAACGGCATGTGGGGAGAGAGACACTGACAGAAATGGCCGGTGAGGTTGAAGGCTTGAAACAGACAAAAAGCAAGAAAAAATAGGAAAGAGAAATATTACTGATGATCAAAAAAGAAAGCCGGTTCATTTTGTGTTTTTCTGCATGGTTGAGAACCTCCCCAGACAGGATCCCACTGCTTTTCCTTCTCCCATGTGGCTTCAGCTGATAAAGGCGCAGAGTCTGAAAGGGAGTCAGGCAGATGACTGGCTCGTCAATGACCTGGACGAGGGGACAGAGTGTGTCCACAGCAAGTTTGCTGATGATACCAAACTGGGAGGGGTGGCTGACACTCCAGAGGGCTGTGCTGCCATACAGCATGACCTGAACAGGCTAGAGAGAGCTGGGCAGAGAAGAACCTACTGAGGTTCAACAAGGGCAAGTGCAAGGTCCTTCACCTGGGGTGGAAGAGTGCCAGACACCAGTACCGGTTAGGGATGGACCTGCTGGAAAGCAGTTCTGAGGAGAAGGATCTGGATGTCCTGGTAAATAGAAAATTACCCATGAGCCAGCAATGTGCCCTTGTCTCAAAGAGAACTGATGGAATCCTGGGCTGCATAGGGAAGAGTGTGGCCAGTAGGTCGAGGGAGGTAATTCTTCCCCTCTATTCTGCACTGCTTCAGCAGGGGAGTTGGACTAGATGATCTCTACGGTCCCTTCCAACTCTAATAATTCAGTGAAACTCAGTGAAGAGAGACAGGGAACTACTGGAAGGAGTCCAACGTAGGGCAACAAAGATGAGTGAGGGATTGGAGCATCTCCCTTCTGAGGAAAGGCTGAGAGAGCTGGGACTCTTTAGCCTGGAGAAGACTGAGGTGAGACCTTGTCTATGTTTACAAGTGCCTAAAGGGTGGGTTGAAGGAAGATGGAGCCAGACTCTTTTCAGTGGTTCCCAGTGACAGAACGAGGGGCAACGGGCACACGCTGGAACACAGGAAGTTCCATTCAAATATGAGGAAGAACTTCCTTATGGTGCAGGTGGCAGAGCACTGGAACAGGCTTCCCAGGGGGGTTGTGGAGTTCCCTTCTCTGGAGATCTTCAAGACCCACCTGGAGTAATGTGTAGTAAAGTACTTAGGACTTTGCTGGAGTAATGTGTAGTAAAGTACTTAGGACTTACAGTACTAAGTAATGTGCTTTAGGCATTCTTGCTTTAGCAGGGGAGTTGGACTAGGTGATATCTAGAGGTCCCTTCCAACCCTGACAATTCCGTGACTTATGTGACGTGCCTTTTTCTTACGCTTTATCATGGGCAGGTGCGAGCAGATTTGAGTTCCAAAGCCAAATAACTGCATCAATGCAATGGTCTGTTCATGGTAATATACCTGCATTCCCAGCAGTGCCTATTACCTTCTGTACAGTGGTTTATTAAGATAAGTGTGTATTTTCTGAGCTGAAACTGAATGTGTCCATCTAGCCTGCATACTTCTCTATGCACTTGTCACTGTAAATGTATTTTTAAATAATGCCCAGAAAATAACTTTTGCAACTTGACAAACCTGCTGAAGGACAGGCACACCCTAGCCCTTGTTTTGCTGCATGTAATACAGCATTCACCAGAAAAATTAGACATGACCACTGTCTTTCAGCATCCTACCTTCATTTACTAGGGCTTTGCTGAATAGGGGCAGAAGACTTCCTTTTTGGAGACACTTGAAAAGAGCTGACAATTAAATTAGTTAGTAAACATCTTTCAGAGGGAAAGAAAGACTTATTTATTTCTGTAATACCTACAGAAATAAAATCTAGGCCAAGGGTTTGAAGTTTTTCCCACTGGAGCGAACCCTTGTTCACTAGGATTTGATCAGGTTCAAAGGGCAGAGGGTTTTTATAGAGGCTTTTTGGTGGTATCCAACAGTATCACTAAGGCAAATAAATGACTGTGAGCTCATTGTTCGCTATAAATTTGTGTGTAGACAAGTCTACTACATAAGATCCACAAGTGCATCCATACATACAGATATTTCCTATGTACAATGTCTTACGTGATCTTTAAAGTTTTTACCAGAAGCAGTGTATAAAAAAATTGTTTAATGTAGCTGAGCTATGCATCTTCTGGTAAATTTTAAGAACGCATTTTTTTTGCTTAAAATACATAATAACATATTGGGGGCTTTGCATAGCAAAGTAATAGGATAATTTAATGCCAGTAGAAAAGTAAAGTGCATTGATTTGTACAGTAATTCAGCAGTGAGGGCTATGAGAAGTTTGCTTCTGCTGTAAATTTAGCAGGTTTTTCTACTTTGGTTCAAAAAAGTGTCTTTTTGATTTTTTGAGAGAGACACCATATTGTCCTAAATCCATTTCTAAAATTAAGGAGACTTTTATTTGTCCTATGGCTCATTTTTATTTTCCAACAATTTCTGCAGGCACAAAAATAATTAGTGGGGCACATATCCTTGGTCTGAAGCAATCGCTCTGTTTTTCGTCAAGCTCTGTGAAGAAATGAATTTTTAGATTTTATTTTTTTTTACATATATATAATGTTTACTTTTAATATTTGCTTCATCATTCTTTCCTTATGAAGTTGATTTAAGGGTTTGAACAGTGTGAAAAAGCCTAGCTCTTTATATTGATTTCACAGGGGAAAAAAAACCTCCAAAAGCTTTTATGTTGTGAGATGAGAATCAAATTTAACTAAACTGAGGGTTCCCAAACCTTTTGAGCACATAGATCATCTCTTATACTAACAGTTGACTGAGAGGACAATTCCTGTCTCGTTTGTGATATCTGACATCATTATATGGAGTTCTCATTATATGTAATTCCATGTAGGCAAATTGCTGACAAAAGGAAATTCATCCTGATTAGAGAAGGTTTGTTTTTATGTTGTCTCTTAATGCAGTTAAGCAACAGCAAATGAGAAGCAGCAGCCAGCTAATTCTTTGTAGACTGTCGTTAGGGAACCTTTGGTTTAAATTGTCTAAAATAAAACATTTTCTAACCCCAGAGTTTCAGGGGGGAAAAAAACCACAATATTCAAAGTGGTGTTAAAACAGTTTTCCAGCAACTTGCTCTTTTTCTTCCACAGCAAAACCAGTTTTTTAAACACATTGCTAGTGTTTGTGTATTGCTATGTTTTTGTTTCTAGGATTTCTTTTTATTTCTCTTTTTTTTGCATGATCTCATAATTTTTCTTTACCGATTCCTTCCAATTCTTTATTTGAGAAATACTAACAAAATATGAGTCCAAATTGGCATAAAAAGCAGGAAACATAGATATTTTTTTTTTCACCTTGTAATTGCCAAGAACATGATTATCACTGCGAGCCATGAAAAATGACAAAATTGGAAGCCTGTATTGCTATAGCTGCTAAAGGAAGTGAAATAGAAGTCATCTCACAAACTTCTTTTTTTCTTTTATACAAGACATTTTGGGAAATAAACAATGCAGTGTAAAACACATAAGTTACATTGACTGTTAGAAATTAAAAGAAGCATTTTGTTTCACAAGGCAATATAATGCTGCCATTGCTTTGCCCAAAATAAGGAAGTGTGTGTGTGGGAGATTTAATGCATGTGTTTCTATTACCTCCCCTCCAAAAGGAGTGATTTTTAGTGTTTAGAGTATTATAACACTATATCTCATAATGCATATTTTTAATATCATGTATTAAAAGTTGGTTTAGAGTAAATTTATCACTGGGCATGTACTTAGCCTTAAAACAAAATCCCTTACAGAAACTGGGCAGGTGTTAGTGAATGACACTTCTTTATAATGCATCATAAAATTGAATATCATACTCTACCATGTTTCATTCCTCTAGAGGCAAAATGTCAGGAGGAGTCTTAGTTAAATATTCAGTTATACAGAATCTGCTAGCTACTGAATGCACACTTCTGATGCAAGTCCTAAAAACACTTACATTTTTCTCTGGCTTTGATAAAAAAGTTTCACGTTCTGATTTTAATTTAATTCATTAATAAAATAGAAAAGAGCAAACACAGCAGTAAAAAAAAAAAAAAGAAATACAACAATAAAAATACATTCTGGTATTATGGATTTGACTGTGTGGCTTTAAATTATACAAATGTGGAAGCACCGAAGGAACCAGACTTTGTCCTGTTATTTTAAGGCTTTTAAGGAAATGTAAAAAGAGGAAATGATTCAGCACATATGACGTAATGTGTTCTATTTTTATTCTCTACAGTTCAAAGGGTTTATAGTTGTGAAGAGGACATATGCAAAAGCTATTGAAAATGTTTTTCTCATCTGATTTTAGATTTAAGTTGTGTTCATAGCACAGGCTGAGGAAGGAGTTTCATCTTCCAGGTTACAAAATGCCGATTACATCTTTGTTGCTCTAGCGCTTACCTGTTATAATGGAGCATCTAAAATATGTGTGCTGGAGGATATGCTAGGTTTTGTCTTTGGTTTTGATTTATCCCTTAAATATTATTTTGTGATATACTATGTGCTTTTGATACTTTGTGTGTTACTGGCTTTTTTTTCCTTCCTCTGTCCTTTATTCTCCAATGCTTCCACTGTATTTTCCTGCTGAGGTGGAATGTCATTCTGGTTTGTGTTCAAGATTAATGATGAAATCTTTGCTCTTTCAGGTGACTACTTCTGTATGAAATAAATGACTCTTGTTTCTTCCAGGTGTAAATTGCTGCCCCCTTCTGTACACAAAGCTGTGTACAAGTTGTGATATGCTTGCACTATGTTTAAGGGGATGGAAAAAGGGCACTATTGGCAAGTCTAGAACTTCCAAAGACTGTTTATCACAGTGTGTGTAGATTCATGTGGGTATTTCTAAAACTCTTTGGAAAAGTAATTGAAGATTTCCTGATAATCTTCTTTGAGTATTTTCTCAGGAAAAACATAATGTGTTTTTTTAAGGAGAAAGCATGTACTTGCAGGTGAAGAAAACAGAGCATAAATATATTCTTCTGATGAATTGATATTTACAGGATATGACGGCTAGAGATTTGCTACAGCAAAGGTACACGCTTCCTAATGGAGACACTGCTTGGAGACCATCACCACTTGTTACTGCTGCCCTGGAAGGAAAGCTTGTTATTCTTGACGGCCTTCATCGAATTAACCCTGGCACTCTAGCTGTACTTCAAAGGTCAGGATGTGAGCATGGATAAGTTGGGTGCACAGGATCTGCTTATTGAGTGCATGCATAGTGAGAAATTAAGTTCCTTCTGGTGAATATGGCTTTATAACTTCAAGAATACTGTAAAAATTGAACTGAGCGTTGAAGTTTCATAGAATATGTAACGATCAGTCTGATCGTTACATACGATGTCATGTAATGATCAGTCATACTGAAAAGCAGAAGCAATTCTTTCATGTTCTTGGTAAATCTATAATAATACCCGAAGTTTCAACTCTTTGTTAAATCAGAATGTAAGTCTGAATTGAAGAATGAGATATATTTTACTCTAAACTTATGAAATCTAAGAATTAGTAATGTTTGCACAATAATGTAAAAATGTAAGATGTCACAAAATGTTTAAAATACTTTGCATTATGCTTCTAAATAAAATGTGATCATTACAGTTACATGCAAAAGCATACCTTTTATTGACTGCAAAGAATTCTTTCTAAACATTATTTCATAATTCAATAAAAAATAAACTTTGCAGAACATAAGTCATAATAGCAAGTATTATGTTAATATTAGTTTATACTATCTAGGGAAGTTTTTCTCTGATTTCATTTGCCTTTTGCAAACTTAAAGGACATCATCAGCTTTAAAAGCAGGTTGTATCAAAAGCATTTTGTGCCTTCTTTTATAATATATATACACAGAAGGGCAGAAGAGAGAATTATGCTTCCCTGTTTTTTCCCTTTTTAACCAGTTTAGCTTTGCCCTCTGATTTTTCTTCTGTGCATGCGTTGTATCTCATCAACTTCTGCATTAAGAGAATGAAAGTTGGGTCTGTATGTATGCTAATCAGTAAAACCAACTGAAATATATTGCTTCAAGAAATAAAGCAGAAGTATGTTACTTGGTACAAGTATAACAAGATGGCTGTTTCATGCCGTTTATGCACACCCTACTGGTAAGTGGTAAGACAGGATTTTTTATTTTTCATTTTTTTACCATATCTGTTTAAACCAAGTTGACCAACTGACTATGTACTGAAACTGTTTACTTAAGCGTATTATTTTACCTCCAGACCTGTATGCATCTTAAATTGATGGAACTTTTTCTTATTACTGTGACCTGTGTTGACTGAGGTAGCTTTTAAAAAAGCATTAGTTGTTATAAGTTTTTAAAAGTAATCAAAGACTAGATAAAGCTAACTCTTCTAACTTTATTTTCAAACAGACTAATACATGACAGAGAACTAACCCTCTATGATGGCACCAGATTATTAAGGGAAGATAGATTTCAAAACTTAAAAGAAGAATTACAAATCTCTGATGAGCAACTACAGGAAAGGTAAAGTGTCAGTTATGACTATATAATGCAAACAGCATTTTATCCTGTAAGGACCTTGATCTTTTTTTTTTTTTTTTGGTTGTGTGATGGTTTTTTTAACATAAACATCATGCAAAATGCTTCCCTATTAAATTGATACCTTCTAATCACTAAGAGAAACATATTTTAAATGTCAATTTCCTCATGAGCTTTTTTCTTTTTGTGGCATGAGGAAATTTATATCCTGTTTAGAGTGCTGGAACTAAAAGGAAAACATTCAATATCCTCTAGCAAAAAGAGTTAGAAATTGAAGAGAAATTACATAAAAACATGGAGATAGAGGTATATCATATTTAATGTTGTAACATTTGAATAAGTGTGTTGGAAAATAAAGCTAATTTGAAGTTAAATACAGCTTGTTACTTTCTTTTTCTCTCATAAACTAGAAAGCTGCTTGTTAATTTACAAGTAATATGGGGCAGGAAATCCTAAGGATGGGTTGGGACCCATTATGCTTATTCTTTTTGTTTCTTCACTTCCACTTGTCTGCTAGAAACATTGCACGGATAGAAGTGTTTTCTAGTCCTCTGATGGCCTTACTTGATACAGAGTCGCACACTGCTGACCAATTTTAGTTAATGGGAGGGATGTTGTAGAGTATACATTAAAATAAATGCAGTCTAATATTCAGTAATATATAAGGAGCTAAACCTACTGTGATTCTTAAATGGTTCTAACCACTTAAAGAGTTGAAGTTTTATATCAGATGTCCGTGCTCATACTTGCATTGTAGGGTGTGCACGTGCCCAAGCTTTGAAGAGGCCTTATTGGTTCTGATAAGGATGCGTTCATGATGTGACACCCCATTTCTCTCATTGTCTCGATGAATACAATTTTTTTTTTTTTTTACTTTGACCTCTTTCATAGTCTACCATTTAAAAAAGCTGGTTTTCTTTTAATGGCTGGTGTTTTGTTATTTCTGATTCCCTTTTGATCCAAAATACTGTGTTGGCTTTTTGTTGTTTGGGTTTTTTTTTTAACAAAACAAAACCCAACAACAAAACAAAACAAACTTCATTTTAAGTCTTCCATAGTGTTTATTTGGATTTATTTTTTATTGTGGTGTAATCTAAGTCTATTTGTTGCAAATTGTATCTACACTGCTGAGGCACTATACCCAGCTAGATGGGTATTTCCTGTGTTTGTTTTACATGAGTGAAGAACGGTGTACTGGGGAAGTGTTCTGTTTATCAGGATTTTAAGCCCAGACTTTGAAAAGAGAAGGAAAAAAACTCCAAGGATCCATCTTGGATTGTATCCCAGCTTTGCATTTGACTTTGTACTTCAAAATACTCTAGTCATTGTGTGAGTCTCATCCCTGCTCTGTGTTCATGGTCCTTTCCCAGGTGCTTTCAGGCAGAATGGCAGTGGCTGAGCGGTTTTGCTTACTCCATGTTACTGCATGTTCATACCAATACACTCCAGAAAACTGGAAAACTCATCATATATTCATCTTCAGTACTGCCTCTCTTCCTGGATCAAAAATCTCTCACAAGAATAGAGCTTTCCATCTGAATTCCTTTTCTCCCTCTTTTTCTAACTATGACTGTTTTGGCAGTGGACTCCTTTATAACCTTCATCATCTGTTAGACCGTGAGGACTGTCCAAGCTGTCGTCTTTAGTGACTAGTCTGCAGACCTATGTTCTTACGGTGCCACCTCTGTACACACTTTCCTTCCCTTTGGTGTCATTGAGTAAATTTTTGATTCCACTGTTCAGTGGTAATTGTGCATTGCTTGTGACTACTTTGGAGGCTCTGAAAGTCCTTTGCTCCACCTTGGAAGGGTGTCCCCTTTCCTTCAAATTGCAATATACTGCTTTTACCTAGACACCTTAATATTTTGCAACTGAGTTTAGTATGAAGTGTAAAGCCCTAGTTGTTCTACTCCACTGAGAGTTAGCTTTCACTCTCTAATCCATAAATGCAGGGTGTCTGTTGTCTTAGACAGGAAAACATTTGTGATTAGTGCTTGATCTTAAAAACAAAACAACAAACGAAAACCCCATTGTATAGGCATTCTCGCATCTGGAAGCTCAGTGTGACCATTTAGAACCATCTTGGATATAGATGAAATTTTTTGGACTGAATTAGCTGAAGTCCATTGCACTGGGAATCCCACCTTCTCCTGGACAAAATGTTCCATCTGTCCCTTGTTCAACTTTCTCCTGTATTAACTCATTCAAAAGAAGCCAGAGTAAAGTAATGCAAACATGTATCTGCTTCTTTGGTTTTGGCTATGGTCTTCTTTGGCATCAGTGAACCACTCCTCTGTAGAAAGGGCACTGCTGTCGTCAGCCCTTGAGATGCTGAAGGTGTTCCAGGACGTCATCTTGGTTGTGGTCTCTTACACATTCGGCAAACATCACTACCTTTCACTGGCTCCAGGATGCAATGTCAATAGTTGCTCTTTGATTCCAGGACAGCAATCCTCCCTTCTACTCGTCCTTTTCAGCAGCGGTTCTTTCAGTACCTTCCAGTGGTGCAGAATGGCTCTGCAGAATTAGCTTTTCTCTCCAGACGCCTTCTCATCAAATGTTATCCAGGTACTGACAGCAGATTTAATCATAGCCTAAGAAAAGAGGATGGTGCTAACATTCCCTCATTTGCCTGCAAAAGATTGCCTTGTCGAGATGTTTTAGAGAATGCATTGAATTTATTAGCAGATCAATTGGGCAAATTCTTACTTATAAATTGTGATTGGAAGATGCTTTCCATGATGATGAGAAATACTACGTCTTTTGCTGTGTGTCAATGGCTGTGGCTACATTTCTGATGTTTAGAGCAAGATGAAAAGGGAGCTTTACTTATCCCAGTTTTCTGGATTTGACTGAAGTAATTTCAGCACAGTGGCTCTTTGCCAGGCCTGCAGAATATACACTGTCATTCCCAGTTCTACTGCAACTGATTCTGAAATGTTTGCTGAGCAGTACATCAAGATTGCTTTTCCAATAAGGAAGCACCCTAGGGAAGGTGGTTTCAAGTTTTGTTTGAATCAGGACATTATTAGGACTCCCACCTCTCCAGTCTCATTCATTCTGAGGCCTCTATTCTCATTTGCATATTCGGAATCAATATACATATTTTAAATATGGTACTGAGAATATATACTACACAGTTAAAAAAGTAACTTTTTAATTTTGTTATTAACATTTTTATTATCTGTCTGATCTCATGTACTGACATAGTTCTCACGCGAAACAGTGGAAGGGGAAAAATCATACTGAGAGACCCATCAAAGGTTCAGTGAAAGTGCATGATGGAGCCTTAAATGTATAAGCAGTCAGACAGGACCTAAATGAAGTAGCTGAAAATAGTCATAAACAGAGGCAATGTGAGATCAAGAGAAAAAAGTGTATTTCTGACAGACTAGAATCTGAAAGAAAGAAGCCAAAAGCTTCATTAGATTAGGAGAGGGCAAGACCATCTTCAAGATTTCAGAAAATGCACAGCTGGAGGCTGGAAGGCAGCTGGGATGGAGAAGAGCTGGTACCTTCCTGCCATATGTAAGAGAAACTGAGAACATGGACCACGTAGTTTCCCCCCTCACCATTTCGGGTCAGCTTTGCTGTGCGTAAGTGTTCTTGATTGTAGTGACTATTTGTAGCATCATTTGCAGTTTCTGCCTTCTGTGCTACTTCTAATCATTGATAAATATGAAATAACTCATTTTTGCTCCCTGTTCCCTTAATTTAAGACTCACTAATGAGGTGGTCAAATGCTGTTGTAAGTTACATAAACACAAATACGTCTTTCATAATGGAAAAGAACAACTGCTGGTACTTTTTAGTAGAGTACTTGGACTCAGTACTTTGTGAATGGAATTTTAAAACACCTATTGTAAGTAAAAAGAATACTCTTCCTAACCAATGAGCCAAAACTTTTGTAAACATTTTTTCAGTGTGTTTGTAAGAGGATTTGACACACCTAGTGATTTTTCCTATTTCTAAGAAGAGAAAAAATTTAGATATTAATGGAGAAGTTTTAGGCAATCTCTCATCAGACAAGCAAGACGCATTTTGTACCAAGTTTTCATGTTCCTATATGAAAATATTTGATAGTAAAAAAAAAAGACCATATTTTTTACAGTTTTAGTGCCTTTAACTTTTAATGCTCAACAATAATATTATTTGTGTATAGCAGAACAGAAAGGAGAATACCGCACAATCTTAATTTCCAACACTGATAATTCAAGGGGACTGAGGTGTTTGTTTTTTCTTAAATAAAGTGATGGTATTTCAGATCACAGTGTGATCTAAAGAAATCACATGCCTCTGTATATGAATGTAGACAGTGTTACAGTAGTTAATGTGAATGTGCTTAACCCATGGCAGCGCTATTAGCAATGCTGGACAAAAAAAGAATTATTTGGTTTTCAGACTGTTTTTAAGTTTTACAGGTTAAAACACTATTATTCATAAATCATATTTTCGGACAACTTCATTTAAAAGTTTCATTACCTTTTTCAGACCTAATTAAAATATATTCTTATTTTACATTATGTTAATTATTATCATTGAACTGTTCACTTATTTATTTACATCTTTATGTCTACTACCGTTTTTCTGAGAAGGTCTTCAGACTTAGGTGGGTATAATAGCTCTGTCAAGACTGATGAGTGGAAGCAGTACGTTTGCCTTTGTGAGATTTTGGGATATTGCTTGGCCTGCTGAAAGCCTGTAAGCTGTAAGGTAACTAGGAGTGGGCTCAGAGTACTTCTTCCTCTGTTCTTTCTTGTCCCAGTTTGGCTGTGGGGAGTGAAGTTAGCAAACAGTCATAGTAAGATGACATTCACTCATTTGAGGAAACTATTTTTGTTTATGAGTTTGAGGAAGAATTAAAAAAAAAAAAATGCCTTGAGAAAGTGACAGATGGTCCTTAACGATCTTTTACATAGAAGGAATTTATAGCTGCTGATTCCTTATTCATTTAATGATTTTATGATTCATTGTCATGAACAAGTTCAGAGATTACGAGAAAGTGTGTTCAAGTTCTGTGCATATCCAAGATTTCTGCATAGAATATCTTCCGTAATCATCCATGACTTCACTGAGACAGATACTGTAAAGGTAGCACAGAGCCTTTATAAGACAAGCAGTGAAGTGTTGGCTTGTGTTATGATGCTTTATTTTAACTTGTTTTGGTGGATACACCCACGCCCCCCCAGCATATGCACACACACACACATACAGATGATAAACCTTTGGTGTGGTGAACAGACAGGCAGCTATTAGAGGAAAATCTAGAAGTAGGTATGTAATAGGATTGTTCAAAAGCTAAAAGAAGTCACTCATAATGCATGGGTGGTTTTAATGCCCTGCAGACAGTGGATTATTTTCCGTGTGATTAGGCTGAAAGGGAACACACAGGAGACGAGACAAATATAAAATGTGGCAGGGAGTGAATTTAGCAAGCAATAAAAGTTTTTACTTGCTTACATTTTCTAGCTTTTACTTCATTTTTTGTTGTGGAATATTTTTTTCCAGTTTAACAACTGTTCAGATAAAGTAATCTGTTAATTTTAGACTGTGGTGAAATTTAAGAAAAAACAGCAGGAAAACAACGATAGGTCATTGTGGTCCTAGTATTGTAACAATTCTAAACTCATAAAATTTGATAGAAAATGAGATTTATTTAGTCACATTACAGAAAGAGACAACCAAAATAGTTTGGTTTTACAAGGTGGCATTAGGAATGCCATTCTACTTTTTTTTTTTTTCCTTAGGAGAAGCTTCAATTAATCAGGATCATGTGTCAACAAGAAAATCTTTCCCTAAAATCACCCTGAACAGACTGTGTTCTGATCTTCCTCTTGAGAGTAGTGGTGGAATTAAACACTGGTGTCAAAAGAAGGACGTGCATGTTATTAGGACGGTGCTCTTCTATCTGTGTTGTCAGTAAACATTTAATAGAGAGAAGGATAGAGACTCTTTGTGTCAATCAACTAACACCAAATCTTCCCAGTATGTTTGAGGCTCATTAAATTAAAAGGTATCTAGTCTTTAACAAGACATGCCTACATGGCCTTCATCTGCAGAAAACCACAGGATGTCAAGGATTTCTTTTTTATAAAATATAGTTCCATGTAGGTTCTCCATATTATATTCCTTTAGGGACTTGATCTGTAATACGGTGGAACAACTTTGAAGCTTGTCAGTTACACTGATGGAAGCTGGGAACTTCCAGAGCTTTGCAGGATTAAGTCACTTGTGGCATTTGTTTTAATAATATGTTTAGCTTGACATTTTCAGCATTGCAAACATCAGTCCAAACAATAGGCTTTTGAAGTAGCCAAATAATTTTATTCATGTTTACAACCTGGAAACCTACAGCAGTGCTGTTGTGATATGTCCAAGTCTAAAGAGTCCGTCAGTGACTTTAAGTGGTATCACCAAATTAGCTTGCCCTGACTTGACATCTCTTCTCCTCCCACTTCTCCCCATGCCTTCTCTGGCTGTTCCCACCATACCCTTCGAGTTAGCCAGTGACGTAGAAGTGGTACAAGAGAAACATGTTCTCATTACTAGGGAAAGCTGACTGCTGCTTGTGTTCTCTTATCGCATTGCAGAAGGACCAGAATTGGTCCTTTGAATTTGGTGGATTACTGCAGGAGGGTTGTTTTTCATTTTAAAAATGGAGTGTAGGAGGTGAGTCTAGAAATATATGTATTTCTCCTGTCTAGGAAATGTTTTCTTCTCTAATAAGGTTGGGTAATGTTCCCTGACCTTCTTTTACGCTTAGTGACAGTGACATTCCCATTGGTTTCTTTCTCATGTGATGTTTTCAGACATCTCTTTCTATTTTTATCAATCAGGGAGTAGCTTCTAGGCTTATGACTTTCAGCTGAGAATAACTCATGCCACCCCACTGTGTTTGCTTTGATGCAAGAGACTGCTATAATCGCTCTGTTGTATCACAGGTTTATTGTTCCGATGAATGGATGAGCCAAATATCCAGTAGATTTGTTAATTTATGTTTAATGGTCATATGCTGTCTTCAGATTTTTGTGCTTATGCCAATGTTTTCCCTCTCACTTTACGCAGGAAGTATACTTACCTCCAAATATTCTGATTTCAAATGTAGTAATTTGTATGGAAAATGACAAGATAACAGGCGTATCTAGTAATATAGGCTGTCTAATTAAATTTCACTTGCTTTTTCCAAATGAACGTCTCCTATTTTAATAAGAGTACTGTGAAATTAATTGTTGAAAACAGACCCTCCTTGCACAATTTGACTGGCTTTTGTATCTGACTTGTTACTGTCTATTATTTCTGCTGCTTCTAGAGATCATGCAATTGTGCTGATTGATGAGTACTAATGAATTCCCAGTCAGAACAGGTGATAATATTACATAGATATGGGAGACAAAAGATGTGAAGAAAGCAAAGGTACCCAAACCCCAGGCAGTTGTCTTCTACTGCCGAAACACACACATCTAAAAATGTATATTTTAGTTTGTATGGATCGCAGCAAGCTTCTGTTATCTTCAGTGGAATCAAATAGGCAGGTATCTGAGAGACTGTTAGTCACCAAATCCTGCAGTGTGAACTTGGGGACACTGAAGCTAGCAGGTCAGTTCTGTAAAGATTTAAATAATTATAAGGATACCTTTTACACCAATGAACAGTGAATATGCTGCCACAGGAAGTTGTGGAGGCACATAGGAATGAGAAGTTCAGAAAGAATTTAGACAAATTTGTGAGTAAACAGACAGTAAAGCAAATAGAGATTTACCCTCCAATGACCTTGATAATATAATTGAGGGTACTGGGAGAATATGAGGGGGACAGACTACTGGTAGTGTCCAGGCTTAGGTGCTTTCCCCAAGGAGTATCTCAGCTGTCATAACCAGAGACAGAACATGTAGTTAGACGGGGTGGATTGAAGGACCCAGGAGGGCATTTCTTAAGTTCTTACAAGTCTTCAATCTGCTCTTGCAGGGACCTCTCTCCCCATGAGGTCTCTAAAACAAGCCAAGGACGAGGCAACTGGTTTGGTCTTTGAAGTCTAACTTTCAGAAATATTATGAAGTTAGGCATATTAATCCCACCCCAAGAGTCTGGGTGGTTTTCCAAGGGTCACAAAGAGCATCAGTAAGGGGAATGTTCCTTAACTGTTACTAAATCCAGCTCTTCATGGTATCTAGGCCAGTCTCTACAGTGTCATCCTTTCTGACAGTCTAATTGAGTAAAAGAAGTTACTCATTACTGCAGCTTTGGTAGATCTTGTTCTCTTTTCTCTCTGAGTTGGCTGTGAGACATCGTGCTTTAGGTAAAGCACTTGTATAAGTCTGTCAGATGAGTGAGATGTGCCTGTTTCATACATACAATGCAGCAGACTGTAGGCTAGTTGCTGACATTTGTTCATTTTGAGGCATATGCAGGTCCTGTTGCAGATGAGAAGACTTGGATACCCTTCTGAGCATGAAAAAAATATGTAAATTTATAAAATTGTATGTCACATTATCCAGTCTTTGTCTTTTTTTAAAACAAAGTTGCATTGCAAATTATTTTAATAGACTATGAGATTATTCAGTAAAATAATTTTTTTTTCATCTGTTGTAAAAATTAAAATTGATATTCACTGCTTCACCCAGGTAATGCATTTTTAAACATTTTTTGCAGGTCTATCTTTCCTATCCATCCTTCTTTCAGAATAGTGGTCTTAGCAGAACCTCCAGTCATTGGAAGTAGTACCCAACAGTGGCTGAGTCCAGAGTTTCTGACGCTGTTTCTTTTCCATAATATTCGATCTTTAAGCAAGAGTGAAGAAATTCAAGTTATTAAAGAAATGGTAACTATGTTCAGTGTTTTAGGCACTTATTGACTGTTGCTTACTAAACATGATTATTTACTGCATAAAAAACATTTTGCTATTGCAGTGTAACATAAATGTCTTTATTTTCAAAGCTTATAAAAGCAGCATGTCTGCTTATCTCTTAATGGTATTGATATAAATTAGCATTCTTATTGTGATATTAAATGATGCTGTAATAGAAAAATGGTCTTTGTCAAAACTGTGTTCTTTTTTGGTTGACATAAAGCAACTGCAGCAACTGTATGCGCATTGCATCTAGGTGTAGCTGGATATGGAACTTCTATATCTTGCAGTAAGATTAATATTTTTCTTTTGAGCAGATTCCAAATGTACCCAGTGTTGCTGTGGAGCAGTTGTTGTCATTAACACACAGGCTTCGGGAGACAAATGACACCACGGTGAGCCCTTTCTGGTTTTTTTTTTCTTTAAATTTACTTTCTCCTACTGTGACTATTTGTTTTAACAAAGGCTGGGTGAAGCCGGCTAAGTTATAGTGTTATTTCAAGGGCTGCCTGATTGGAAAACCAGCTGCAGAAAATTATTGCTGGCAATTACTGCGCCACGTACTGTAAACTTTTTTGATTTATGATGCACGCTTTTAGAATCTGTATAAATAAAGCTTTTAGGAAATTGCCCAAATCCTAGAGAAGTCAGTCAGGACAAGAGCACATGTGGGTTTAGGTACATGGCTCGCAGTGAAACATGCTTGAGGTGCCTTTTGAATAGGTATGGATATAATCATGTGTGTCCTACTAGGTTTTGAGCACTTTGCTTTAGACTTTGATAGCTGAAATAATTGGGGCTTTTGGGGCAATGGGAAGTACGTAGCCATTATAAAATGCCAATGAGCAGCAGTAAAGACTAAGAAAAGGGAAAACTTTGGAACTCCTGGCTGAGTTACTGCTATGGGCTATTCTATTAAAGCAGTGTTGTCAAGAAAAATAAGTACTGCTGACATAGTAACCACAAAATTCTTTAAAAAGATACAGCCAAATCATGTTGAAAAGTAAAAGAAATTATTGCTATGGCAACTAAAGCAATGGATGTTTTTAACGTAACTAAAATGTAAAACATTTTTAGTGGAAACCAACAGTTGAACTGGTGTGCAAATGTAGTCCGTTCTTAGTTTTCATGACTTTAACATGGGTAATATTTTTTACAGTATTACTATTTAAGAAGCAGAGAGAGACTGTTATGCTCTTTTGATCTTAAAAAAAGTCGTAAAAACGCTGATTTTTAGGTACACCTTTGGGACAGTTTTGTTATTTATTATCTATTTAGCTTTCTACACCTAATGTATAAATGTATTGGTTTTGACATACTTGGAGACGTACCATGCCTGAGCAGAGCATTACAAAAATCCTTTCCAAATATGTAGATGTCTATAGCATTGTGAAATATCCAAATGAAGTATATGATGTTGGATGAGAAGTGAATCACAGCACGGATTGAGGGAGGATTCTTGTAGATCAGCAGTGACATGAGACATGTTGGGAATAGCACGTCTGTGCAGAGAGCTGAAATGTGTGCCTTAGGTGTGTCAGGCTATTTATAGAATTGCCTAAGTAAGCAAGCTTCTGCCAGAGATAATCCTGAAATATTAACCATTGTTTAAAGTGATTTTGTTAACAATAGAAGAATACCTGTAGACTCTTCAGCCTGGGGGCGTTGTCTGCGTCATTGCAATTGTTTGCTTGATTTACAATAGAATCTAGAGACCACAATCAAGATCCTGTTGAATTAGATGCCTCATAGATATATATTACAAAGACTGTCACTAATCCAATTTTGAGTTTACAGTTTTCAATATAAAATATGAAAACAATAAACAGGTAAGACAAAAGAGGAAATTTTGTCCCCAAAACTAACTGCCAGTTGCAAATATTCAGAAGATGTGATACAGCTTTTCCTCTGTGGTCCTGACCTATGTGCTTGTTTATTTCAGTGCAGGATCTGATGCTATATATAATTTAGACTTCAAAATGCTAAAAGTCCTGGGAGATTGAATTTGTCAAGATGGTACAATGTATGAAATACTCTTCCTCAGTTACTGTGCCCAGCTGCCTTTCTCCATCAGTGCAGGCACATAGGCTGTGGCTTACCTACCAAAACTTAATCTAACTGGGAACATTTCAGCTGTTTAAGATACTTTTGAAAAGGGAATATAATCTCCAAAGGCAGCGAGGGTTCTAGATGGTGGTCAGGGATAACAAGGATACAGCACTCACACCCTCTTCCTTGCCCATGCTTCACGCATGGATAAGTAGGTCTTGAAATAATACCTGAAATGCCATCATCTGCATCACAGTGTCCAGTGTTGGGTGGTAAATTATGATGCTTCACAATCTTCTGTCAATGAAAGCAGGAGGAGCAGGAGTGGTAATCATAGCAGTTAGCCCAATCTAAATCATTCTTGCTCGTTGCTCAGAGCTATGCTAGAAATTAAGTATTAACCTTTGTTTTCTCAGCATTTAAGAAAAGTTTTGTCCAATTTCATGGGTTGTTGTTGTGTTTCTCTTAAAAATATTAATACCTGTTTGTTAAAATTGCAGTCTTCCAGGGGAAAGAATTGATGTTAAGAAATTTCTCATGCTTAAAAATTGTTAAGGAGGGAAAAAAGGCTCTGAAATTCATGAAATTATGCTTTTCTCTGTTTTTTTTTTTCCCTGCACGGTAAATTTCTGGATTTTTTTCCAATTGAAACAGCATAATATATTAAGATCATTGTAACGCAGTTAGAAATCCTTTATATGAACCAAACCAAAACATTTCAAAATTACCTAATTAAAATATTTCAGTTTACCCGGGCAAAGCATGGCGTGACTTATCAGATCACACTCATTGTTGTGTGTTTCCTGCTAAAATTAGGAACCTATTTGTATTAGATACCTTCATCCGGTAGATATAATAATAGAATGATTTCTTTCTCAGTCTGTATATCTCTCTTTAGATACATGGTCACTTCTTTTGGGGTTTTGTTTGTTTGTTTTGTAAATTTTGCCATGTTTGTTTGCCTGCTTTTCCAGGCGTTGAATGGTTTTTGTAACTCTCTGCTGAATCGTGTCCAGTTTTTAGCATTTATTTTAACATGTGGACAGCAGAAAAGCACAGAGTGTTCCAGTAACGGCCCGCCCAGAAGGCGTGTGCAGAGGTGATACAATCTCCATACTGCTGCCCAGTGTTGTCGTGTTTATACATCCAAGAATCCTGCCAGACCCCTTTGCCAGATGTGGAGCTCCTGTTCGGTTTGTGAAAGGCAGATGAGTTTTTAGGACATTGGTCTTTTTACAGTGGCTAACCTCCTTGTTATTGTTAATATTCTTTGGTGTTAGGTTTTGTATAGCGAATAAAATTCACTTGTCAGCATATTTTTCTTCCTGTTACTTATCAAGTGAAATCATAAGGCTAATCTAGTGATGACATCACGATTTCCATGGCAGTGAATTACTGCAACAAATACAGAATTACAAGATTGCGGATTAAAAAGGACAAGCTGCTGTAGAAGGCAGAAAGTACCTATGAATTAAGAGAAAAATTGAAATAATTCCTTTTGGATTACTCTTTTCTCCTGACTTGTTCAGTTTAAATCCCTGAGATCCAGTCCCACAGGTCAAAAAATTAAACTACCTTGTATTTTTTGACAGGCACAGTCACTGGCCTCCTCTTTATCTACTCGACAACTATTGCGAATTTGTCGTCGACTGTCCCAACATCCAGATGAAAGCCTTTACTATGCTGTTAACAAAGCCTGCCTTTCCAGGTAAAAGTGCTGGTTTTGGTGGAAGTTCAAGAGCTTCTTGGTCAGTTGCTAACATGCAAGATAGCTCTTTCAGGGTTTCAGTAAACAATAGCTGTCTTACTCCTTAAAGTCTGTCACTTCTTTAGCAGTATTTCTGTAGCATTCTCAGACCTCAGAGGTGAGTAGAAATGACTGTACTCTCTTCACATCTTTATAAAGATATTTTATGACATTATATAAATGTCATAAATAATGTCATGCATTATAAACAGCATCAGTTCACTGTCTCAAAGCAGAGTTATATTAATGTCTAATACAATCAGATGTTTGGTTGAGGCTTGGTTTCAGTTTTAAAATCTGTATCTAAAAAAGTTATGAACATCTAGGGGGCTTTTGTTTTTTTGTTGTTGGGGGGGGGGGTTGGTTTGTTTTATTTTTGAAAGAAAACAAAATGTAATTGATAGGGCCTAGTTCTAGACGCTTCAGAGCTCATTCTTTTTGAAACCAGGGGTCAAAGTGAACCGACTCAAGAGAAAAGGTGTTTCCGAAAAAACATTGTTTATATTGTAGCTCCTACTGGGAGGGAAATGAGAACATCACATACTTCCAGCCCTAATCCATCCTACCTGACAACACTGTTGCAATATTTGATAACATTGAAGCCTTTCAAAATGAGCGCAAGTGTAGTTCCTTGCCTATGGAAGGAGCTCAGTTTTTCTCCTTGGGGATAGGTGAAGTGTTGAAGACTATTTGAGTGTGAAGGGAATAGACATTCAGGGTTTGGAGGGCCAAGTAAAGTGTATACTGATTTTAGTTTACAGAAAATACTGAAAAGGTTTGTTTTTTGTTTTTTGGGTTTGTTTAAAGTTCTTTAAAATACAGTCGCCCTGTTATTTTTCTTTATTTAGGTTTTTACCAAACCTTGCCAGAGCAGCTTTACATACAAATCTGCAGGATTCTCATATTGAGACGAGTCCAGATGATGTGAAGAAACTAGACGAAAAGGATTATACATGTAAGCTTCTGCCATCTTTTGTCCTGCTCTTCATGAATGTTACTCAGACAGTTGAGCATATAAATGTCTACTAATTATCCTCAAAATTTAGTGTAGCTTGCTCCAGTTATATCCCTTTGACTTTACTGTATCACAATAGAGTGCTGCTCTCAGTGCATTGACACTTTTGTACTGTCTGCTGTATTCCCAGCTCATGGAATATTTTTTTCCATCCAGATCAAGTGTTTCCCAGTCTATAAGATCCATGGCCTCAGACTTTCTTGGACTGTTTTGGGGTTTGGTTGTTTTGGTTTTGGGTGGTTTTTTGTTTGATTGGTTTTGGTTTTTTTAATCTCTCATCACTGATAACTACTCTTGTTTATAGTTACAGTCTTGGTTTGATCTTAATATTTCTCTATTCTGTTTACCATTGCTTCTTTCTCCACACTGTTAAAACCAACCTTTTTCTCTTTGAGACTCTTGGAAAATTTCTTTTTATTCTCTTTAAATTGCTGTGGTTGTTATATGTCACCTTTATCGAGCTGGTCATTGCGTCTTGACCTTATCCAACTTGTTCTCATTTGCAGTAGCATTCAGTGCTGCACATGTATTTCTGATTCTGCCATTTTTCTCACTTATGTTTTCTCATTCCTGCATGACCCCTAGTCTTCATGCTACCTGTATATCTTTTCATATCTTCTGTCATGTAGCACACTTTGAGCAATTTGCCATCCACTAGACTTTCCCTTTACTCTTCACCGGTGTTATCTCTGCTGTCATTCTTCTGTGTGCTTATTCTCAGTTTTGCAATTTATTCGACTTCTGTCTTTTTACTGTTAGATCTTTGCCATAGTAACCACACCTATGGTTTTAATTGACATTGATTCTGTTTTTATAGATTTTATTTATTTCTGTGTATAGATCTTATTTGTGTGTATATATAAAGATAGATATGTAAATACAGAGATATTAATATATTTACTATATACAGTATAATATATATGTGCAGTCATATGTATGTACATGTGTACCCATCCATTGTATTATTATATCTGTATTTGCATTGTTTGAATATATAAAATAATTGGAACTCTTGCCAGTTATGTAATGCTACCGGCTTACAATTCCTTTTTGTTAATCTCAACACATCCCTTGAAGTCTCTTTATGTCTCTCTGTCTCATGCCATAAAGATAGAACCATATAGAATAATAGGTGAGCATCTCAAAACATCTGTCTAGAAATTAGGCTATTTTCAGTTTTATACTGTATCAGATTAATTAGTTAGTTGTGAAAAATTATTAGTGTTTTGAGTGCATAATGTTATTGTGTAAATTGTTGTTATTTTCCTAGTGACAGAATTTATAGTTCTTTTGATCTAAGAAATTTTTCTAATGTACTTACTCAGAGCTGCAGTTGAACGTTATTTCAACGAGTGCAAATTTAGCCAGTTTTCACCAAAATGTTAAATATGTCCATGTTCTGACACTAACCCATTTGAGCAAAAACGCAGTGCTGAAAGGGGAGGATCGTCAGTGACTCCCTACAGTTGTGGTGGGTTGGCCCCAGCTCTCAGCGGAGCATCCACACAGTCACTCGCTCACTCCCCTCTGCACCCCACTGCCCAGTGGGACAAGGAGAGGGAACAGGGAGAATGAGAGCGAAAAAACTTCTCTGTTGACGAAATGTAGGCTAATCAGTGATATTTCAGTAATAAGATGAGAGTATGAAATTAAACCAAGGCAGTGGTCACACCCTCTGGTGTTTCTTATGGTGCTTTTCCCATAAGATCACCTGTTTATCATTTATTGTAATAGAATTCTTTGCAATTTGAATTCATGGTAATGCTTTCTCTTTTTAACAGATACTCTTTCAAGCTTTCTCTTTCTGTAGATGGAAATTGTTTACTGCAACCCACAGCCTTGTTAAAATTTGTAAACCGTCACTTGCAGGTGTTGGGGATTGATTACTTGCCTGCTCAGAGGATGCTCAAAGTAATGCATTTGCTTGTTTCCTGAAAAATGTCTAGGTGAAATAAACAATGGGATTCTGAAGATAGGGTCTGTGACGATGCCAATTTATAACTCAACTGAGAAAATGAAAGTGCCTGATGTTTTGTTTTATGAAAATAGACAAGTAAGTACAAATCTCTGGCTTCTGCGGTATAAAAAGTTTGCTAAAGGTTTACTAATGTGCATGCTTATATATAGTAAATAATGTGCTAACTAAATTTTAAGGGTGTGTTTCTTAAGTGGTTTCTTTAGGGTAAAAATTTTCTCACAGGATTTGATGCTCATTTCAGATGTGTCTTCGCCATCCCTTTTTGAAGAGATTGTAATAACCCTGTTGAACATTCATAGAACATGAAGTAACAGGGACTGAAACTGAATTTTATTTAGTATTATTTGATCAGGTGTTGTGTCGAGTGACTTAGTTTTTAATTTGTTTTGCTGCTTCCGGGCTGATCCATTCTTAGGACTGAGACTGTGTTTTACGGGCTTGTCACATGAAGTTGTACCTGCCTTTTATTAGAATCATAGAATGGTCCAGGCCAAAAGGGACCTCCAAAGGTCATCTAGTCTGACCTTGCTGCATTCAGCAGGGATACCCCCAACTAGACCAGATTGCCTGGGACGTCATCGAGCCTCACCTTGAATATCTTCAGCGATATTAATCTCCAGGAATAGAATTAGAATTAACTCTACATGTTTGAAAAGCAAGCTGAAGAGTAGTTAGTTATTAGTCAATTGGTTATTATTTATTTTAATTAGTTTAGTTTACTAATTTGTCATAAGTGTTTAGTGTCAATTATTTCATAGTAGTGAAAAGTAAGAGCAATTAGTGAACACAATGAAAGGGAAGGGCTTGGTGTCTGTGGGTTTTTTGATTTTTATTTCCCCCACCCCTTTTCTCAAGGTAGGCGTACTGCAGATTTCTCCTCTGTCTAGTGTGGAAGCCTCAAAACTGTCAGACATGGGTATTCTTAGCAAGAGAATTACCCTCTGAGTTACCTTTAGAATATTTTGCCTCTGAAAGGCAACACTTATAGCGTGATCTTGTGAATTTTTTTTTTCTTTTAGGGGGCCTGGTGTGGGTTTGCTTACTCTTCCTTTCCTATTCTTTTTTTCTTCCCTTGCTTGCAGTTTCTCCACAGAGAGACTATGCTACATGGGCATCACCTACTGAAGGTGATGACAGGCCCTGCAAGGGGAACAGATGACAGTCGTCTTCGTCTTCCCCACTAACATTTCATCTGAGATTTTGTTCTGTGTTGCCATTTCAGTAAAGTACTTAACTTGGGTCTGTTGGAAATGAAATCTTGCTAGGACTTCTATCTGCATTGCTTTTTGTACATTCTTGCTTATAGCTTCAAAAACATGTATTCAACCTGTGGTCAGATATTATGCATCTGCTTTATTTAGGCAACGTCTGTTAAAAATACTGTAAGAATGAACTGCTCTGTGTCTGTCCCTGGTAGCTGTGCATTCTGAATGCAGAAGGAAACAGCAACCAAGTACCAGACAGGATAGCTATACCCATTTCTTAATGAATTCTGCTCTTATTTTCTGTGTTGCCAGTTTGTAGTTTGGTCATTTATGTGCTGTAATGATCGTTTTGCAAAACCTGCTGGAAAACAAATTTGATTTATGAGTCCAGTGCAATATTTTCTCTCTGGTTTCTAAAAACTCTACTCTCTAAAAACAGAGAAAAAAATATATCCTTAACCCTTTTCATTGCTGCACAATGTAATGAAATGCATAGTTTTTGACTGTGTGTTTAATCTTGAAATATTTAATGTTCACAGCAAGTGGCACAGGGATGGAAATAATTTTTAGGTGATATGCCGAATTGTCAAATGCTACTTTCAGGCCAGGCTTTGGGGCATGTGGATTGATAACACTGACGTGCTATTGATGTGCCTACTTATAAGTCCTTTGTGTAAATAATTAATTTGAAATGTCTGCATGCATCCTGATTCAATGCTACTTTAGGTCCTGGTGTAGAAAAATAAAATAAATGTCAATACACAGCATCTCTTATGGAAAAGCTGTTCTGCAGGGGAACTATAATGTACACATATTTGTGCAACTTAGGATAAAAAAGAAGTCGTCAGAAGGAAGTATTCATGCCTTAGCAATAAAATAAGAAATTTAATCAGTGTATATGGTAAATCCTAGGATTTATGGTCAAAGTTATTCTCATCAGTTAAAAATTTCCAGTGTACATGCATGCCACAAAATACAGTAATTTGCCTTGAAGTCCTCTGCTTAAACTGTGTATTGAGTATTCAGTAGTCTTTTGACAATGCCTGGTTAGGATTTTGTGGTATTAAGCTGTGTTTACAAGAATTTCTTCCCCCACCCCCAGCCTCTGTTCTGCAGAGATCTGGAAACATAAAACATCTTTCACACAGTGAAATTATAGGCAAGCTACTGACGTTTTTTTTTTCAATCAAGTACTAAAGATGAGATGATAATGTGAAAATATATATATATGTTTGTCTAAAGGCAAGCATTCATTTATCTAAGTAGGTTGTCTGACCTACTTACAGATGACCTATTTTTACTAGATACAGTGGAGAAATATACACGACTTCACTGCAAGTAAAGTAGCCTGCTTTGCTACATTATCCTTAAGTCCTTCCGATCCTTTTAAATAAATTGTTTGTGAGAAGCAAGAAAAGGCCTTTTATGATATTGGATATATACATAAAATGCACCTCAAGAACTTTAGCTTCAATTTGGAAGCTAAAGTCTAATTTAGAAGTTGTAAGAAACATAATAGACACTTTTAGACTTGAATTTGCATTTTCCTAGCCTTGTTTTCCTTTAAAAAAAAAAGTTTAATTAGGAAAGTGTATTTATCATTAAGCTAGATTTGAGGTTTAACCTTTAATAAAATAAATGTGTATAATTTAAATATTAATATCAGCTGCTTTTTATTCCCTCTGTTTGGTTTCTGTAACCTTCTACCAGGATACATTTTGTTTCCTCCCAGTACAATTGCTGGAAAATTGTCACAGAATCAGAATCACAGAATCTTCTAGGTTGGAAGGGACCTTAAAGATCATCTTGTCCAACCGTCAACCTAACT
>JAOTQQ010000001.1:173913461-173937021 GCA_026546715.1 Gallinago undulata | reverse complement strand
CAGCCACTCTGCCCCCAGCCTGTAGCGCTGCCTGGGGTTGTTGTGACCGAAGTGCAGGACCTGGCACTTGGCCTTGTCATACACATATTAATGAAAGTTCTTACACTCTAGGTGACAAGTATTCAACTAGGCCAAAAGGAAATGCATTAGGATTGATTATGGAGAATTAAATACATTTAGGGAAATCAGACACCCACAATCAGTTGGAGCAGAGGAAATACATAAAGAGCTAGTGTTCTTGTGTCTTTTAGTTACTGGGTAGATTGGTTCTGCTGTTATTGGCTGAGAGACTCCTGCTATGAAATAAATAGCTGTAACTATAAACTTCAAAAATTTTAGCTCCAAATCCTGAAAGTAAAGTTCCTGTTGTACTACTGTCATCAGTTAAATGCATAAACTTAAGTCTATAAAAACAGGGGTGAAAGCTATGTTTTTGTTTCTCTAGCACATGATGGTAATGGAAGATATGCTAAAGGACTTTCTGCTCGGAGAACATCTTCTTTTAGTTGGCAATCAGGTGAGTTAAACATCTCTTACAATGCATGAAACAAACTCATAATTTAAAAATTAAATTAAATATTTGTTTTGCTTTATTGAAATTGCATTAATTTGTACTCCTGAGGTATTTGAGCTATTTTTTGATTTTTTTTTTTTTATCTACTAGTGTCCATGGGTTTTACAGGCACATATCTGTGGAAAATGTAGAAACCTCAATTATTATTTTTTTTTACATTGCTCTCAGAGTAGCAAGTCAACATTACCACTAAAATCTTCAGTTAATGGTTCTGGTTATCCTTCCTGGCTATGTATGAAACCTCTCCTTTAAAATATCCACTGGGAGATAAGAGGTATACACATAAGTATTATCTAAATCTTATTTATTGATGGCAAAGTGTTAGGTTTCCCTAAAAGAGGTACAGATTCTCATTATTCTTTGACAAGTATCTTTGTTGTTGGAGACTTTATTGGTGAGATCATGGGGGCTTTTGTGTTCTTTTAGTTGGTTGTTGCTGTTTCATGAGACCTTCTAACAGTTTGTAGGTTCCCCAAGATGAGTTAAGGGCAGGTGTTCTCCAGTTGGGTACATTTGAAAGTCTTTGTTCTTCAGAACCACCTTAAACTGGAACTGTTGGGTGACTTGAACAGAATTATCCTCTTTGCCAGTTAGCTCTGAAAAAAAAAAGGAGAGAGCTCTTCTTATTTTTTCTATATATTTGAAGTGTTCAGGAAAGTGATACTTCCCAAGCTACCAGGCTGATTTTTCGCTCATAAAGTAATCTCCCTTTAGTTTCGCTTTCCCTTAGCAAGGATAAGATAATTTTTTAGCAGATGTTTCTCTTCATGTTTTGCAATAGCCTTTGGAAAAAGTCTAAAACGCTAATGGTCTAACCTACATGGCAAGGAACATAAAATGCTAATTGTTATTAATGTGCTTAAAAATTACAGTGAACAGTTATATACAGTCTCATCTATTTAGAGACCTTGTTAACAGCTTGAATTTACAAAGATGTACTTGAAACCTCTTTAGACTTTTGTTGGATGATGCCAACTTCTCCCAAAAGGTTTCATCTATTCATAAATAGAAATCAATCTATTTCATAAATTAAGAAAGATCTATTTATTCTGTTTCATAAACAGTACTCTCTATGCCAGCTTCCAAGTTTGGCATTGAAGATGTTATATAGTACAGATTGCCTTCAGGAACTGCTGTCAGGGAATAACAAGAGTGCCTGCTCCACAAGGGAAGGGAGGCAGAGACAGTGCCCTTAACGATGAGGTTCACAGTCCCACAGTGTCCAAGTGAGATGAGCAGGTTCAGGGACAGCAGACATGGTCAACCAATTCCCCAGTGGCTTCCAAAGAGGACCGTCGTGATAAGGCCGGGTCTGAGGTCAAGCTGGGAAGTCAAGCTAGCAGGTCTGGGCTGGGATCAGGAAGGTCCAGGGCCAGGCACAGCATCACCACAGTGTAGGCTGAGAAGGAACTGAAGAAAGGGCCTGAGCGTAAATGCAGCTCCTAAGCCATGGGTGGGAAAGGGGACCCCGGTAAGGCAACAGCACCAACTCAGAGCTGACCTTTAGCATGGGCAAGTAAAACCCTACGTGGGGGGTAAGAGCTTGAAGAGCCTGGTAGTACACTCAAGGCCCTGACACATGCTTTGTAAGTTCTACCAATTCAGCAAAAAAATGTTGGAAGACTACGCAAGTACAATTTTTAGGGTATAAGGTATTTTCCCAGCAGTGATATACTCATCTTTAATAATTTAATGTGTGCCACATTTTCTCTAGGCTTATGCAACTCTAATTGAAGACAACGTTAAAAGATTTAACTGGGTTGAGGTATTGAACATCCTGCTTTGATTCTAGACATCAGCTTAGCTGAACCACTAAGTTGGAAAATTGTTTATTTGCTGTGATTTCTCTTTGGCAAATCAGTAATATGTACCGGTTTTGCCTTTTAATTGCTAACATACTTCTGAGTACTTCCAGGTTTACCCTTTACTAATTTGTTCCATTGTTTTTATGTGTGACTAAGAAAAAGCCAGCTGGCCTTTTCTTTTTTGTATACTATTTTTAGCACTGTATTTGCCATTCTGCAGACTTTTAGGACCACACCAATCATCCCTGATTTCTCAGGGATGATCACTAACTGTTTAGGAATTGCTTGGCTAATTTCTTAAATGTATTGCTGGATTGAAGTTATTAGAGCTTTTACCCTTTTTGTGAAGCAAATTATTAAAAAAAAAAATTGCTGTTCAGTTACTGTAGCAGTTTGGTCTGTAATAAGAAGGTAGGGGTTTATGTTTAATGCTTGATATCAGTGTGGATCCATGTTTTGCATTTGGAACAAATAGATAATGCTGTTGTGTGGAGATAGGAAGTGCTGTTTTAAGTTCCTTTCTGTTGTACTTCTTGTTGGTGAATGAGTGAATCATGGAAATTCAGTGTAAATAACTTGACAATTTGAACACTCTGAACATGAGTATTTCGAAATATATGACTAACATCCCTTTGAATGTTTGTGTCGTTTCCTAGGTATTTAAATGAGTTGGTACATACCTTAGAACATAATTAGGTCCATCAAAATGGACCAGTATTTCACAGCATAAATGTATTACATGAAATGTGGCTTCATCTAAACATTTTACGTTGATTCATTTTGGATGCTATCTGGAATGTGCTCCCATATCATATATAACCAAACAGGTTTCTTTGAGTCCTTGGGAAAGGCAGTGGATAGACATGAATTTTCATCTATGAAGTTGCTTCCAATGAAAGGAAATGCTGGTGCTTTTTATACAGCTTCTGAGATTGCTTCCTGAATGAGCCTGTGGTCTTAAGTGTGAATGAAACTATCTGTGACTATCTATAGCTTCTCAAAACAGCTATGAAGCAGCTTCTTCCTTGGCTGAGAGTAAGCAACTATATATTACTCTCAAAGTAACAGGCAAACAACAGCAAGAGTCCTGTTTTATTAAAGGTTACTTATGCCAAACTTTGCATTGACTGACTACATTACATATAGTTCTTAACAGCTGTTTCATGAGACGGACTGGAGTATTTATTCTTACTCTCAAGGAAAATTTTTAGGCTGTGTTTTTGTGAAAGTTTTCCTGATGGATGTTGTGCAGTTTGTGGATTGGCCAGTACTTGCTATCTTTTACTTTCTCCTTGAATTTCCTATCTTTAGCAAATATGAGAGAAACTATGCTAATAAACAGGCTTTGATTATGTGGAACAAAAATTGAAAAATAGCAGTGGCTGAAACACTTTTATTTTTTCCTTACAACTTTAAATTTTACATATAGCATTTCCCAAAGTGTTGCATTTGGAAGAGAGACCTGTTGGATGCCTTCACCTTTATTGGTCATATGTGAAGTCCTGGCAAACATCAGCTGAGTTTGAAGATATGGAACAAAATATTCATAGTTTAAGAGATCTGTGGCTTTCTGGCCTTGTGACTTCTGAATTATTTTATGGCCTTAAACTTCTAAAACACCTAACCACATGTTAAAAAAAAAAATTGAAGTTTTTTATTTGGTATTATTCTGTTGCCATAACTTACAGTATGAGCTGGTCAGACAGCATAAATTAAAGAGGTTCTGTCATAGCAATGATTCCTGAACATTTCTAGTTTTAAGCCACAATTAGCATACAGGAAGTATTTAATAACAAGTAGTGTTCATTTTGGCTTTTTTCATTCTGTTTTCATTCACTGTATAAATATGGCGTAACTATAAATATTAAAAATATTAATATGGTATATAAATATCTTTAAAATACACTTCTGCCATGGTCTGTCATGAGTTAGCTAAAACAGCACAATTGCAATTCTGCATGGCAGAACAGATGCAGTTTGTACCAGATCCAGGAGTTCTGCTGTGCCTTGAGAACAGCATGTGGTCCTTCACCATGTCATCATTAATGCTTCACTAGCCCTTATCCATTCCATAATGTCTCTTTTAAACGATAAGTATGTTTTATTTTAATTCAAGTTTCAATATGTACAGCCAATATTCTTAGGTGTGTTTTAGTCAGTGTGTGCCCCTTGGCTTGACAGTACCCTGTCAGCTTTGGCACACAGTGCTTGGCCACCTACACTTAGGTCATCTCTTATAAGCTTTATACCATTTTCAAAGTGTAGAGTGTAGCAATGAAAGGTGGCTGAGTGGACATTACTGTCCACATCGTATAAACATTAGCAAAATTATGAGGAACATTCTCTTTGTTAATCTTCCTGAAGAGTGGACAGAAGAAATGCAGCGTGCGTTGCGACAACCTCATGTTCATCAGGACAATTCCCTATTTGTCATCTTTTTGGTTTTTTTTCCAGAATTTTCAGTTTCTCGTTTGTCTTGTAGTTTTCTTTGTTGGCAACCTTTACAGCTATTTCTAAGTATTTTGTACTGGCTGATCTACCCTTGATTATGAAATACTTGTGTTACCAGTATCCATCCTGCTTTTATGTAAATTCCTTAATAAGGAAGAGCTACTTAAAAAAAAAAGAAGTCAAATAATATTTTTCTTCTCTTCACTCTTTGATGATTAAGACTTAGTGGATGCTGAAGTTCTACATCATGTTCTACCTTTCCTGTTGCTTATGTTCTCTTTTCAACAAGAAACACAAAGTTGATAATAAGAATAATCAGAAATGCCATTCGGTCAGTGACTAAATTGCTGCTGAATACTGAAAGCATTTAAATTTTTGTCCTCCTCCATCTGATAGTGTGGAAATTCGTATTGTAAAGATTGCTCCCCCTCTACTTTCCCATGTAGAAGGAAGGCACTTTGCAAGGTAATAAAACAAGCCTCTTCCTGAATAGCTTGCAGTCTAATTAGACAATGTATAGATAAGGGAAAATCAAAAAGAAATATGAAATAGAATAAGAATGAAAAATTCTATAAAGGTGCTAAATATTGTTGTAAATAATTTGAGAGAAGGTCATGACAAAATCTCTGGCAGCACTTAGTAAAAATGTTGATGTGAGCCTACGGTAAGTAGACTATCACAAACACATGAATGTAATGTCTTTTTGGCACATTTGGTAATTTATTTCCCTGATAGAAGAATGTAATTTCATCCTTTCTGCTGCCTTTCCTTGATTGAGAGATCAACTTAAATGAACTTTTGGGCTACCACTAGGAATTTATTTTATTCTTGAAGAATGTAGAAGGTCAAATGATTGAATCTTTCTTAAAGATATTTGAAGAGACATGCTTGAATAGATCTGTCCTTCTAAGGTAATATTATTCTTATCTCACTGTGAAATTGAATTAAGTAGATACTGAGAGTGTAATAATATCAGTCACCAGAAAACTTGAAATAGCAAATGTGTGGCCTTTTAACTCTTCTAGAAATAAAGGACTTTGTTTTCCTTCTTCAACTTGTGTAAAAATGGCCAGCTTCCTCTGCGAGGAAAGAATGTACAATCCAAAACCAAATTTTTAATAGTAGTATGAGCATGAAGAAACTGAGCTCCAAGTGTTGGCAAAACAAAAATGTTGGGCAAAATACTATGATATTTTTTGCCTAAGGAATTCTGTGTGACAATTGTGCTTGCCACAGTCATAACAGTATGTGCACACATGAGAACAGGTGTGCTATTTAAATGTCTCTGCTTACATTATTGCTTTCTGCCTTTAAAAGTTATACTGAAGAACCAGAATAGTAAAAAAAAAAAAAAAAAAAAGAATTAAACGCTTTTTCTTTTGGATGTTTCTTCCCACAGATTCTTTCTATTGTAAATTTTTCACATGTATGGAGACCACAATTATTTTACCTTACTGGAAATGTGGAGATTGTATGTAGCCTGACACGGCTCTGGGTTGAAAGTTGTACTTAAATTCAGAAAAAGACATAAACTCTATACGCTTATCTAGACCTGTACCCAGAGATGTATCCAAAGCATTCAATTCATGACTTCATGACTTAATCAGGGAATTAAGTTTATTTGTTCTTATGGTGAAACTTTATCATTTTGCCATCACCAGAAATTTTGCATGCTCCAGACGATAAAGTCAAAATAAACTAACGAGATCCAGAGCATTCACTGTTGTGACCAATAAATATATAGATGGCAGCTGGGGCAAGACTTAAATTTTCACTGCGTTTTGTGCAGCTGTTTTCCTTTGTTACTGACATCCGAGCGTGGTAGCAACGACAGGGTCTTTCGCAGTGGTCCTGTGGTAGCAGCGTCTCAGATCTGCCAGTGCCACAGCTGCTGCGGTTATCACACTGCATTATTCACATTTGTTCCAAGCCAGGAGTGATGAGCTTCATAACACCTGGAGTGTTTGAGAGAGTTCTGTGTAGGTGCTGCTTGTGGCAAAATGTACTGATAACAGTATATTTAAAAAAAAAAAAAAAAAAATCAGAAATACATCCTCTGGTGTAAAAATAGCAGCCTCAATCAAAAGGCATGCGTTCTTCCAAATGTTTCTGTTGGCAGAAACAGGCAAGCTGTGGGCATGGAAGGTGGTTTAGTGCCAGACCCAGCATTAGAAACCATACATTAGCAAAAGTGGTTTTGTTTTCTTCATTTTCATTGTTCAGCCTTAAGTTTTTGTGATAATGACGCTATCAATATAACTCTTTCTATGAAGTCACAAACTGAGAACTCTGACATGAGAGTTTTGTATACTGACAGAATCACAGAATGATATGGAGTTGGAAGGGACCTCTGGAGATCATCTAGTCCAACCCCCCTGCCAAAGCATGACCTCTTAGAGCAGGAACTTGTCCAGGCGGGTTTTAACATCTCCAGAGATGGAGACACCACCTCTCTAGGCATTTAATGAAAAGTGAAGATTGCCTTTCATTCCCTAATATAATTTTGAAGTTAATTTTAAAAGAAAATTTCCTAGGGTGAAAAAAGGGATAAATTGTTTTTTTCACCAGTTTCAAATTTTCTTTCATTCTTTCGTGATGAAGCAGGTGCTCTGCTCTGCAAGATGCCCGTGTGTTGAAATGGAAAAGGTGTGCTCGCGGTGTCTCAGCAGAAGGGCAGTGCTCACAAGCACAACATGGCAACCTCATTAACTGCTTCAGTATGACCTGCAAATCATTTAAAAGAAAATAAAAATGAGACAGTGTGGCGTAGATTGTTTGGGTGGGTTTTTTTTCTCAGTAATGTTTTTTTTCTAAGCAGCAAACTATTAATTTCAATAACTTGGGTCTAGCTCTTTTGGACTGTAACTTTATTGACTTCAGTTGGGCTGTGCAGGGAAAAAATTTGTCCCACTACTGTAATAACTGCATCTTGAATTGCAAAATGCCTCCTGGGACCTGTAATAACCTTGTTTATATTTGAAACTGCAGTTACTGCTAGAAGATTAAGTCATTTTATCCTTGGTAACAAGTATTTACAATGTCAGTAAGGAGAATTTTTAACTAAGGGATTATTTTGCCTTTTAATTGCATAATTTCCTTTTTGTTATTCATTAGTGCAGATATTTATTTCCCTTTTTTTCTATTTCAGTTTCCCATATGTCTGATGGAATAAAAATTGTCTAATATTTGCTTTCTGAAATATTTTTATTCAGTTTAGCTGAAACACCAACACAGATGTTCTTTCCTCTCTAATTAGCATATGTTTATGTTTCAGTTAAATTAAGTATCTGCAATAGTGCGTATATAAATAACATACAGCAAGTGTTAATGGCAAACTGGTTTGTCCCCTGAATGTTATCTTAGGGTGCAAGAATTGCAAATCACATGAGAGGACGTTCTGAATGCAGTCCAAGTTCAACTCAGTCTTTTAGTGTATTCATATGAAAGGTAGTTGTGATTCTTTCTGCTTAAACAGTTGACTGATAGCGATGTGGGTGTCCAGAAGATCCGGCTTGATCCTTGGCCCTGGTTATAGACTTACGGAAAAGGAGGGTGACTTTGTTGCCATTTTTGTCATTTCTTATTTCTGAGGTACCAGTAACTCACTTCAGAGGCTTATTTTTTTTTTTCAAAGTGGGTTAGCTTTTTCCACATTTCTTGTTCACCTGAAGAAGACTACCAGACATATTCTCTATTTCATGACAGTCAGGTGAATTTGGAATAAACCTACTTTTCTTGGCCTTGCATTATTAAATAGTGCCTTCAGAATGAACTCATCCGAGCTCTTTTTTTGCAGTTTTTTAATGGTGCTGAAGAGCCTTCTGAATAGCTTTGGTCTCCTTCTTCCTTTCAGCTATAATGTGCCTTCTCAATGGAGTAACTGAGACAAAGAGAAGTGGTAACTTGTCATGAAGTAGGAATGTGGAGGGATGGAATCAAAGAGCTTTGACTTGAACTTTGCTCCAGCTACTGTTGCCAACCGAGGATTTTATGTGGTACACCACAGCCTCTGTGAAGGCACATAATGTACTCTCTGAAGCAGTTCAATCTAGAAGTTGGGCAACGTTAACGTGTTTATAATAGCTAAAATCTGGTGGGAATGGCTTTTGGCTTTTGAATGCTGCGTGCACCTTTTAAAAAATGTATCACGTTCTGAAATCGAGGTGTACTTATAATGAAATAAAAGGAGGTGTTGCGGGGACCCTGGCGAGTACAAATGAAGAAAAGGCAAGATGGGGTCATGGCACAGCTCACTGTGTTACTTCGGTAACTGTGCTCTTTCCCTTCCTCCACAGTGGTTCTCTGCCATGCTTGTGTCCTCTGGGCATTCTCTCAAAAGCGAGGCACGCTCCCCTTAATACCCTCGCTGGTAACAGCATGGATAAAAATATGCAAAACAAGCTATTTGGACCAAATAACTTGCTTTCTATTGGAATGGGAGAGGGAGAAAAAAAAAATCTAGCAGTGTTATTTTGTAGTTGGGAATATATTGTTTTCAAGCTTAATTTTAAGAGTCTATCATAAACATACAAACCACATGCACCTTCGGCTAGGCACACGAAAGCCAATTTTTTTTTAATTACAGTAACCATTTTGTTTGATATTCAGTATGCTTTACATTGATTCAATATGTTGATCTATTTCTCCATCTTTGTACTTGCCACAGCTGGCTGCAGTCCCAATCTGCAGAGAAAAGGATATGCAATCCACTTGGTATTGCTACAGAAGACTGCGTGCTGACATCTGCCCAGTCATCTTTAGCTCTCTTAGGAAACAGAAAGGAAACGGCTTTCAGCATGGGTGTTTTGTGCTTGACACAAGGAGTATTCCTGTTTATTCACCCATTTATGATTCCAAGTATCTGACTGCAAGTAGTAGGATACATGTAGGAATAAAACTGCCTGTGTGCACTATGAGGACATTCTTACCATTTCTGGTTACTTTCGGTGTTTCTGATGCAATTCCTGAAGTTGTGTATTACCCCTGAAATGGCTATGTTTTTTGAGTTCTTGGAAGAATCTGTCAGCACAATTTCACCCCGTTTCAAAGCAGTGGAGAACTGTGTTTCCAGTGACAGTTTTCAGAAATGACTGGTGACAGATTTAAGTGTGTCGCAGCTTCTTACTGCACCTATGTAGTAGTGTAAAGCTGTAGATTCTTCTGCAGAATCAGGTGGAAGAAGGTTCGTGAGGAGGTGTGTGGCAGAGCACTAACTTGAGTTGGCTTTCCTGTGTTGGAGTCAAGTCCACAGTAGAATCTAGGTAGTTCTATTTTTGTCAGCTCTGCGGTATTTTTTCCTCTGCTCTTGTGGTGAGAACTCTCCCACTGTGATTTCAACTACTACACATATGTGTGCGATTCTCCATTCTCATAAATATAGTCAGAGGAGAGGCTTTTGGTCCCATTTTAAGAAGCTTAAACAGTTTGCAATTCTACAGCTGGCAGTTGCCATCTTTCAGCTAGAAGTTACAGCCATAAATGTCATAACTTGCAGCTTTGAATGCTCCTATTCTGTTTCAGTGCCAAGTGAAACAGATTAGCAACTCTCAATTTGGTCTAATCTAATCTCTTTAATCTTTCTGTGGGTTATATTTATCTGCTTTACTTTATGATGGTGTGGACTACTAGATGCGCTCGTAGTCAGACCGAGAATCTCAGCAGAGGACAGTGTCTTGTCAAACAGCTTTTAGCTGGGTTACAACTGAACTTTTCTTTCTACTAGTTCTTTTTCTTTTTCCTTTGCAACCCTTGGGAATCTCGCAGTCATTCTGAGCTCCCAAGCCTGTAGCCATATCCTTGCAGGAGGGATAAGCATGTGAACTGTCATCTTGGTCTGCATCTACATTAGCATTTTTAGACCTGGTCAGGAATGTACTTTTGAAGGCAGTCTCCTTGCTGCAGTTTGATGTGTGTCAAGGAATGTGTGACCTGGATTTTCTTAGGATGAGACTAAACTGGAGGATGTTCTCCAGCAGCACACCTTACTCATTCCTCTGCTGATTCCTTCTGTAGGACCAGTCTAGAACTGAGCTGAAGTGCCAGCTCCTGAACCAGCTGTGCAGGGCACACCATGATGTTAGCAACACCCGATTCCCTCCATCAATCCACTGTCATCATTCTGCACAGCTTGCTAATGCAGACATCCTGCAATAAAGTTATAGATTAGTTTGAGCTCCAACCCAGTTCTGATTCCATCTGTGCCTTTTTTGCTAATGCCAGTGGAATGGCATTAGCAAATATTACCGAGGCAATGCTCTAATTCCAGGTGACAGTTACAGAATGTTTCCTTCGACCACCGAGAATTATTTTTTCATATTTAATGCAAACTGACTTCCTAGCGTTGACAGCCTTGCAATACCTTTGTGAAATAAAAGGGCTGGGGAAACAAAATGGGATTTTTTTAAAGGAGTGCATAGGCCTGCGTGACTTAATTCTAGAGACTCAACCCTATTTCTGGTTATTCCTAGTAAGACAGGTAAGTATTTTGCAAATCTATACATATTTAAAATAAAATATATATCATTAAATTGTATTTAGAGTTCTTTGATGTGTGTTGAAATTGTATCTGCCTATAAAAGAATATGGAGAATATTTTAAGTTTTGGAAAGCTATGTTTTCTTTGTTTATAACTATTAAATGTATACAATTTTATTATGCCTTAATACTATATTTATTTACTGCAGGGTGTTGGGAAAAACAAGATCGTTGACAGATTCCTTCACCTTTTAAACAGGCCCAGAGAGTATTTACAGCTCCATAGGTAAGAACGTGTTACCCTTCCATGCTTTGTATTTATAGTCTGATTTCCAGTGCTCTAAAACTTGTGTTTCTGAAGTTTAATTTGTTCTCATTTGAACAAGGACCCTGTTCTGGTAGTTGGCACACAGACCACAGAAATATATCTGATTTATAGACAGAAGCAATAAGCTGAGAGGTTGAGAAGGGGGTACAAAAGTCTAATGCACTCATGTTGCTTAACATAAGAGGAAGTCGAAGTCAGAGCGGATTGATGTTAAACCGTGCTCAAGAAGAGAGTAATATTCTTGTGTCATTTCTGGAGAGATTTTCCTACGCATGAAGTACTGTGTGAGGGAAAAATTTCAAAGATGCTTGTTTGACTATGTCACTTGCTAGGCAAGAAATATTTTACAAAGTAAAGGCTTTTTTCCTTTGGCACTCCCACTGACCACATGTGTTTCTTTCTCACCCATAAACATCTTTGCATTAGAAAATTATATTTATTTTCAAACAGAAGCTAAAAAACAGACTTCAAGACAACAACCAATGAATACAATTTTTGAATACAATTCAAAAGCTGAAATGATATACAGGGGATTATTTGGTGACATGAACTTTAAATCAATAAGTTGACATGAAGACTGGATATGTCTAGAAGAATCAATTTCAATTAAACCGCATCCTTTTTCAGCTTCATTCCTTATCTTTACCTCTCTTTCTTCTCCTTCCTAGCTTCATCACCTTGTCTCTTTTCATAATCACTGTTTTTTAAATAGTGCTAATAAAAATTTATGTCTTTTACATCTTGCCCTCTTGTCTCTCTCTCCCTTTCTCCCCCAGCTTTTGTCTTCAAATGTCTTGCCCTTCTGTTCCTGGTCCATGGATAGCTCTATCTCATCACCTTTCTGTTGCTTTTTCTTTTGTACTAAACTTCCATCACTTCTTTCCCAAATAACTCTTTTATGACCTGCTACTTGCAGCTTTATGTTAACTTTCCTACCACCTTCTCTGTTTGGAGCAACCACCCTGTCCTTCTGGATAAAATACACTATCATTTTTGCAAATCCCACTTATTTCACAAAATACTACAGTATTTCTGTCATTCAGAGTGTGTCTTTTTGAAAAATTGTTCTCCAGTGAGCGTGGTCAGACAGAACAGTACTTTAACATAAATTCAGGAGAACGTTGTGTAAGCATGATATTTCGAGTCACAGTGGGGCTGTACAATGTATTTGTTACAACACGATAGTTGATGCTTCTCCAGGAAAAAAAAAAAAGTTTTTTTTTTGTCTAGTTAAAAAAAAACTATAGGTAAAGTACTGGTTATGGTTACAGGGCTCTAGAGATATATTGAAGAAGGAAATTATGAGTAGTCCTATGGAGTTTGACAAAAATAATTCCGGAATATAGAAAAATCAGAAATTTCTATTTCTTAGTTGTCATTTTGAAATACCTTGTGAAGAACCCGGTCTGTGTAATATGTTGATAAACTTTATGGGGTGTTTGAACTTTATAGGGCAATTACAATGTTGTTAGTGCACACTTTGGATTGCAAAACAAAATAAGAGTAAGTTTAGGAAAAAAGCCAAACCAGTTCACTACTAAGACTTCATATATTTTGTGAGGAGAAATGCAGTCAGTAGCTAGTGGCATAGGTGTATTTTATTAGACAATATGCTAGAATGTGAACTTCATCTTCAATAGCCTTGGGTATTTCTACAGATTTCATAGCTAGCTACCTTCAATACCATTAAGCATGCTAGCAGGGAAGTATTTCTACATATCATACTTTTAATGGTGCTCATATACGTGGGTTATAAATCTAGACTGATTGAACATTCAAAGCATGTATTTTAGTTGACTGCTTTGTAAGGGAAAGAAATAATTTTGCTGCTTTCTTCATGAAACATGTGGAGGCGATTCAGTGTCAAATTAAGGTGGACATTCTCTGCCCTTTCAGAAATGTGTCTGACAGATGGTGCCTCATTAGTCCTTGGAATTTGGGTTGCAGACTCTCCAGTTCCACTTCAACTGGTTTCTCTGGAAATGAGTGTGCACTTGTCAGCTGCATATCCTGAGGCTCTGAGTTTCTAGTGAGGTAGGGAATCTGTAGGAAAACAGATGACGATGACATTGTGAGCTCTTGAACTTGTCCGTATAGACTGTCACTTCATGTAATTAGCTGTAAAAGAAGTAATATACATGTATGTATAATAGTGCCAATGCCGAATGGGTGTTGCAACTGAAGAGTAGCCATTCTGAAGTAGAGAAATAGATCCTTAGCTATAAAATGTCCTTGTTGGTGGCAATAATTAAGATATAGCTAGAGAAAAAACAGTAAGAAGAGCTTTAAAGTTAATATAATTAAGATCTTTATTAAAACAGAGTGTTATGTAATAAATAAAAGTAGTGAGTAAATAAAAGACAAAAATAATTAGACTGAATTTCAGAAGTACTCTGATTTTTTTGAATCCAATTGCCGTTTTTCAAAACTGTTTTTTTAACAATGTTGAAGTGGCAAAATCATGAAGACATTCCAGAAATACTTACTTTCAACACCTTGTCAGGTAAATAAGGGGGAAGTACACCACAATTTAGCGTAGTAGGTTTTTTTATGCATTGAAATTGATGTGGTTTTTATAGAAGAATACCTCACCCCTTGTGCCAGAAAACAGGAACATGGAAGAACTAAAAATGCGATTAAACCTCCTTTGGGTTTGGTTGTTGGTTGGTTGATTGGGGTGGTGGGTTTGTTTGTATGGTTTTTTTGGTTGGTTGGGTTTTGTTGGTGTTTTTTTTTACTGTTGAGATGAAACAGTATAAGGAGTTCTGCTGATCTAACACTACATATTTTCAGTGACGTTCAAGCAGGGAATATTTGCCTTAGAGACACTGATCTATTACCAGGAGTAATTATCAAGTCTCACATTTTGTATCTTATATGTTAGGATAATGAGAGAAGACAGAAAAAATAGAGTGCTTTTCCTTAAACATCCATTCTGACATCTGTGTTTACTTGTTGTACTATTGATTCACATAGAAGGGTCAGCCTGACCTTAAGGTTTAGATTGCTTATGGTGGTTACAAATCCTTATTCTTAACCTTTCCTTACAGCACCTCATTGAGAGGTTTTATTTTCTTGAAATTGTTAAGTCTTATAAATCATTTTGGGACTGTAGAACTGAAAATCTTAACTGGAAGGCAGCTGTGATTGGAATTAATAAGGAAAGCTTTTAACAAAAATGTTTCCTTATAAATTATTCAAGAAATTGGCTACTTCCTCTTACATATTTCCTGATGTTAGGAGTTGATCAGGTGTTGATCAGCTCTCCTGTTGCACTAATTGTGGGGTTATAGAACTCTTTTGATTATGAGCAATTTGGGCTTGGCACAGCCTCTTTTTAGGACTGCACTTATGACGCCTCTGGCTCCTTTTCCTTGTTGAAGGAGGACCTTTTATCTGCTTGGATTTCCTAGTCACTCCTTTCCTACAAGAATTATCTTCCCCCTGTACAGTGCCTGTACTCGGCACTGGTGAGGCCTCACCTTGAGTACTGTGTCCAGTTTTGGGCCCCTTACCAGAAAAAAGACATTGAGGTGCTGGAGCGGGTCCAGAGAAGGGTAACAGAGCTTGCCCTTGTGAGGGGTCTGGAGAATAAGTCTTATGAGGAGCAGCTGAGGGAACTGGAGCTGTTCAGCCTGCAGAAGAGGAGGCTGAGGGGAGACCTTATTGCTCTCTACAACTACCTGAAAGGAGGGTAGTAGAGAGGCAGGTGTTGGTCTCTTTTTCCCAAGTCACAGGTGATAGGACAAAGAGAAATGGCCTCAAGTTGCGCCAGGGGAGGTTCAGGTTGGATATTAGGAAAAATTTCTTCACCAAAAGGGTTATTAAGCATTGGAATGGACTGCCCAGGGAAGTGGCTGAGGCACCATCCCTGGATGTGTTTAAAAGATGGGTTGACATGGTCCTCAGGAATATGGTTTAGTGATTTTTATTTCTTTTTTATTTTTTTGTCAGAGTTAGGTTGATGGTTGGACTAGATGATCTTTAAGGTCCCTTTTAACCTAGACAATTTTATGATTCTGTGAATAAGTTTCAGCAGAGAAATGCTAAACTTCATTTAACCCTCAGGGATGGTTGTCTCGATTTTGTGCACCCAGGACACCAGCTACACGTTACAGAACATACAAAAGTGTTGTCTTGCCTAATATTAAATGATAGAGTTTTATTGCTTTCACCCTGAGCGTGCATTCATGATGTGCTAGAAGGGGGACAATCTATGAGGCCAATAAGAGATCTGTGTAGAAATTAAACATGGATGACTTTCTTAGAAACTTCGATGTCCTCCAAATAAATGTAACAGAGCCAAGTGTTCATGTTGCTCCTAAATGTGTGAACCCTGGAAAGCTTCATCGTTTTATGAGCCTTGCTGTTATTGCTTTTGCTATGTCTCATGTGAGTTGTGTGGAAAGAAATTGCCAGTGGGTCTACACAGAAATCTGAGGCCAAAGTTGATAGACTAAATTGTGGATCTGTAAAACAAATTTCATTGAATCAGGAAAAATATTTTCATGCAAACCGATAAAGTCTTGCTTTAAATTACAAAGTCTCCTGAACCAAGAGGATTCCAGAGAAGGGGAAAAAAAAAAAGTTAAAGCTTTAGAGAAGACTCAGGGAAGGACATGTGCCCTGCTAAGACTATAAAATCCTTCTTAGCACTGATGAGAGTAATAGATAAATATAAAAATGTAAGCTCCCAGCTCTCCTGCATAAATATGTCAGAAGAAAGTACAGAAGAAAGTATCATGGACTTTAGACTGTTGCTCCTTTGATGTGATCAAAGAAAAAAGGATTAATTTTACTTCTCTTATCATCTAATTAGTAACTAATTGCACACAAAGAATGGCTTTGATGGAGTAAAATGTCCTTTACCTCTCAGTTAACCGCTTAGGTTTGCATCTATTTGGAATTGAGTCATACAGACAAGCTGCTTTTTAAATTTTAATGACAGTGATTTCTCCTCCTTGAATTTACTATTTTTGTAGGGCCTGTATTGCAGAACTACAATATTTATCCTTTTGTTCCCAATGCATTCTTGATTTATGACTCCATTTTTTTGTTTTGTTTGTTTGGGGTTTGGGGGGGGGGGCGGGGATGTTGGGGTTTTGGGTGGTTTTTTTTTTTAATGGAAAGTTTCGTAAAAGTTTAGGTTCTGACTAGGAAGATGTAAAATTCAGTGACACACTTTTTATAGTAGTTTCTGCTAGTATAAATGAGGTGCTAGCTTTTACATTTTAAAGGCATTGGGATTAATATAGACATCAAGTTTTTGGAGTGATAAGGTGTTATCTGATCTCAGCTTTCATTAAAATACACTTCTAGTCTTTAATACATAAGCTTAAAAAAGGAATAGAAGATTTACATGCATCTTAATTTAAGCAACTAAATAGAACTGGAAAAATAGTGTGGAGAATAAAGAGTGTCAACTAAAGACCTGTGGAGGCTGCCACTTCTGTTCTTCTGGGGTTGGATTTGCTTAAAGTCATGCAGCTTAAAAGAGCAACTAGCAACACGAACCCTCTGAAATTATTATCTGCCATCATGAATCCTAATTGCTCTGTTAGCAAACAAAAGTCTCTCTGTCGTGGTAGTCCTTTTAAGAAAAATTAATTGTGGAAAGAATGTTTGTGTTCCCAGCAGTACATTTGCTTGTTTCAGGAAGGCACAATTTTCAGTTTTCTGTGTCAGTACCTTTTCTTTAAAGTTTGGTATACATCACAGTCCTTGATTTTTTGAGATACTTGAAAGCTGTATGGACGCGGTCCTGGGCACCTGGCTCTAGGTGGCCCTGCTTCAGAGGGGAGTTGGACCAGATGACCTCCTGAGGCCCCTTCCAACTGCAACCACTCTGTTATTCTGTGATTTAACAATTTCTGCAAGGTAGCAGCTGGATTACTGTAGCTAGCTCTTATTCTAGGTACGTTGTAGTAACGTGCTGTTAAATCAAAATTGTTTGGGGGGGGGGGAATTTAGAACTTAGTTTATCTTGTCTTTATAAAATTGGATTAAGGCAGCGGTGTCTGTTCCATGTGGGGAGGCCATTTGCGCTGCCCTTAGCGGAGGCCCAAATGTGTCAGTACGGAACGGTAGTTAAAATTGAGGGTAATTAAGAAGCAGCTTCAGACTCATTGTTTCAGAACAAGAAAAATAGGAACATTTTGTGTAATGAGATTAAGTTTGATAACTTCTAGAACATTTATTATTGTTATGAGTGTAAATAATGAGCAGTTGTTAAGGAGAAATTTCTCTGAGATGTTTCCTGGCTTCACGCTGTCTCAGCCATAGATGAGCTGTAGGAAATGCAAAAATTGCAGCCCGCCTTCTCCTCTGCGGTGTGTCTACCACAGGTGTTCTTCTAAGCAATTCGAAACGTTCAGGAATATAAAGTACCAGCCCTTTCCACTGTGATGGGAACTTGGATGCTCTCAGCTATTGGGAGAACTGGATCCCCCTGAGCTATTACATATGGGACCACTGAAGCCATGATAAGTAAAGCTAGTCAGCCTCAACTCTGATGTCTTTGGTATGCAGATCTGCAATAATTTAATTGTGTAAGAACATCGCCGTCGCTTCCAGAAATAGAAGCTTTTGATGAGCAGACTGCAGCGTAATCTATGTCAATAATTTATTGATGGCTTATGAATGGAGCCTCAGTGTATCTCAGAAGATATGAAACGGTTAATTCTGTTCACGTGTTCTCTTCCTGCGTATCAAGAAAGTAATCTTCTAGGAAATTAGTTTATTGTCAAGAAAGAGAATAAGAATCTTCATGTAGTCATAGGACAAAAAGAGGGAATTGTTTTTGGTGTATGAGAGTTGTTCTCTGTAAGGTCAAAAAATTTAAAACTGTTTACAAATAGGATTTTTATGCCTTTTCATGAAAATAGAGAACGTGGGAAGTTTTCTTCTTCAGCTTTTAAATAATGCCCTTAAATTAACCATATTAAGTCTTAGTTCTCCATGTGGTTATCTTTTCTTACAAGTTGAGATCACTTGTTTTCCATTTGTCATGGAAATAATAATAGACATTAACATATATTTTAAAGCAATTTAACTTTGTTGTAAATTTGATGTCTCACCACTGTCAACAGAATACTAACTTCTCTAGAAATTCTATTTTTATATCTTACTATTATTTTAGAAGATACTACACTACTTTAGTCTGTTTTTTCCTAATGTTACATTTTCTTTCAAAGAATTTACTAATGGTATTGCATCTTCCTTTCAAAGTTACTGTGTCTGTTCTCATGACTGATGATTGGAAAGTGTGATTCAGTTCAGTTTAAAGATCTACATTTTGTCTTGTGCCTTTTCTAGTCCCTAATAAATTACAATAATCTGATGATCTTTTCTTCCCAAAATTAACCAAGTTTACATATGTTATCCTTTTCAAAATAAACGTAATTTTGCTGTGATCTTTAACAATCAAATTAATGGAGAGGTTTTGGGTAGGACAATAAGCTTATGGTGTACCTACAAGCAATACTTACTATGGACTGTCTATTAATCTTTAGATGTTAATTTTCTTTCCCTCTTTTTCAGCACACGTAATCAGTATAAAATCTAATTACCTGTTTCCTCTATTGAGATCATTTAAAACTACCCTTTCAGCTTTATTGACTCCAGATTATTTAAATTCTAATGAGAAAAGTTCAGAAGGAATAACTTCCTTTGCCCAAGACACTGATGATCACCTGATAATGTAGAATTATAGCGTACTTGTTCTCAGAGTTGCATTTGGTTATCTTCTCTTGAAAGAATATAGGACCATGTAAAAAAAAAGAATGTATTGGCTAGCATATAATAGGTGACTTTGTGCTTTTTTACTCTTGTTGTTGTTTTCTTAAATACATTTTCAATCAATGCAGAGTTGCACTGCAAAGCTTCCAGGAGTTTCTGCAAGCTAATGGTCTCTCTTTCCAATCTCAGCTTTTCAAGAGCTGTCAGGCTTCTCTGCCATTGTCAGATTCCAGGCGTTAGAGAGAGCCTTCATTAATCTTTTTGTAGGAGTTGTATTCAGCGTGAATATCATGCTGTGTGGCTGATACGGAGAAATAACTTAGGTTAGAAGACCCTGTCGTTTCATTTTCCTCTAAAGCTGAAGTAATCGTTTCTTGCTGTTTACTCAGTGAAATGTATTCTTATACATAATAAGGGGACCTGTAGGCTGTCATGTTTCTTTGCTTACAAATTTTACAGTTCGGGTGAGTGAATTTCTTATGTTGTTATAACAAATTATGTGAAAGCATTGCATCTCGTTTTGAAAGATGGATCATGTATAAGTAATTCTGTAACTTGATTTAAGCACAACCTGAATTAAATATATAATTCCCTTTGGTCTTTGTTCTGCCACCCGCAGTCATACTGAGTAATGAGTACCTTTATATTCCAAATAATTTCTTGGATTTTAAACAAATATATGTCCTGCTGTGTAGCTATAATGGCCTAGCAGAAAAAAAAAAAGGGGGGGGATTTAATCAGTGTATAGAGATAAGTCAAAAAGGCTTTACAGTATTATTTGAACAGACAAATGAGACAGCTGATTGATTTTTCAGATATTTCAGAATTCCCTAAACATAGTGGTCAGCTCATGCAGCGCAACGACTGTGTGATAGGTTTGCTAAAGAAATTAATTTGTAAATGTCAAGGTCATGCAGATTTTTTCTTTGTGCTAAGATCACCTGCTCTTCATCAGGATAATCCGTGAGTGGATTTCCGAACCAATTAACAGCTTCAAATGGCCCTTGACCTAATTATTTTTCAAATGCTGTTAAAATTAGGTCACAGCAGATGGGTATGTTCATGTCTGAGAATGTAATTGAGAAGATATGTATATCTATGTACATAGGTATTTAGATAGATAGATATCTCACAAGAATGAAGAACTACAATTCTTAGTGCATGTATTCCATGTCTCTGCTCCATGTCTCTGCTTTTTCTTTTCAACTATCCCAAAGGTCCATTTGGAGAATAAGAGGAAGGCCAAACCCGCATCTGGTTTATCTAAGCTTCAGCACCAACCATTAAAACACAAGGTTGCCTTCCACAGATACTCTCTTAGCCTTTCAGCCTAAGTGTAGGCATATACAAAAGCCAGGACAGTGTTCTTCAGCACTTGCCAAGATGGAGTAATTCCAGGGAATACAGATGTTTGTAATGTTAACTAGTGTCTTGACACGGTGTCCTATATTTGGGCATAAGCCTCCTGGGGGCTCAAGCCTTGAAATAAAGCATTGGAATACCTTCTCCTTTTCTTAAGTTATATGGCAATGAGTAAACTATAAAATGGGTCAAATTGTGTTTTGCTCTTTACATTTCAATGTTCTGGGAAAACAATGTTCAATTTTTGACAAGTGTCAAAATATACAATGAATATTTGCAGATGTATCATACAGACAGCATTAACATTTTTAATGAAATTTCATGCATTGATTTAATTTCTCTAAAGGAACATCTTTGAGCCAGATAGTCCTCCAGATGAATTAACACAAATTTCAGAAGAGGAGGAACAGATTTCTTTTCCTCCTTAATTTTTCTTCCTGGTTACTTTCAGCTCCTATGTCTCACCATAGGATACCCAGAATGCTTGGAGATTTATTTCTTTCCATTTTTGCCTCCCATCCTGCTCTGTTTCAAGGTCTGTCGATAGAGGTATTCAGCTCTTCCAAACAACTCCAGATTTTCATTTGAAAAGAGCTTGGAAGAAAGTTTCTGTCTTGAATGAATGAAATAAGAAATGCTGAACTCATTGGGTTTGTGTAAAAGAGAATTCTATTCTAAAGAATAAAATAGCTATCTGGTGCAGTTCCCCTCCTATCTTTTTGGAGTAATTTTTTCAATTCAATTATTTAATAGAATTTGGGTGAATCTTGAAAATTGACAGGGACGGAACGGACTGAACAGTCTGTGTGGTTGATGGAAATTTCTGCTGCCGCATCTCATAGTTCTGCCCTGAAAAGAGGGCATTGCTGTCAAAGAAATAGTAACTGTCAAACACTGGTATTTTCAGATAAGTCTACAGACCTCAGAAAAAGATGCCTGTAGGGTAAATAATGCACCACTAGCAAAAAATAAATAAAAGGCAGTGATGTGAGCTAATAGACAAAAAAAAACATCAAAAGAATTCTCAGAACTCTTTACTATGAATTGAGTGGTATTGTCAGAAGAGTTGCTGAGTTCCAGTAGCAGATCTTTTTCTTTTCTTTTCTTTTTCATAGAGAGTTTGTGAGGATGGCTTCCATGATAAAAATAAAAATACATTCTTAGGAAAGGCATTAGTGAGCTTTTCATATCTTCTTTTTACAGTCAGAAGACAAGTCAGTTCAGTTGAGTAGGATGACAGTATGTCAGACAGTTTTTCTCACTTGCTTCTACATTCCCACAGTCTTGCTTCTTTGTGTCAGAACTATTTTCATCTTGGGAGACAAATGTGATGAAATGAGGAGGTTTTGATATTCATGTCTTTGTCAGAGCCTAGTTAATATTAAGATGCTAATATTAATAAGTGAATGTGAATTACAGTTTTTAGTTCCTTTCCTGTGGGAGTGAAATTCTGCAGTCTGATGTTTTAAGTGCCAGACATATTTTACATTTAGGAAAATCTGCAAACTCTGTCGTTCAGAATTATTTCAGACTTAGCATATTTTTATTATTCTATATTTCAATGTCTTTACATTTACCTAATTCATTACAAAGTGGAAATTTAAGAAGAAAAAAGCCCCAAGGAGCCAGATTATTTTTAGCCATTCTTTAGTGTGTTTAGGTCATGTTCAGTTTCTGAAGAACAGAAATAAATGACATCTAATTGCACAGCTTATGATTCTGAAAGGAAAATAACATTTATCTGTACTAACCCTGGCAAAATCACTCTTTTATACGTGGCTGAATGTAAAAGCCTAAGCAAGTACAGGACTTTTGCATTCACTTACGTCATCAAGCCAAAGGAATTAATATTTGACTGTATATTTAGCTTCTATATTGCATTGCAAATCACCTGAAATATTTTCTTAAAATATTAGAGCTCAATAATAACAAAGTAGAAGAAAGGAGAGAATCACAAATAAAATAAGAAAAAAAAATCAGAAACTGGATTTAGGATGTCAATTGTTCTTTCATTTTGATTCCTTCTACATTTTTTTTTTGATTCATGCAACTTTAATACTAACACTGAAGTAAATTGCAAACTCTTCTAGTGTTTGTTCCTTTCAAAGATACGGTCTGTTCTGTCTTTCCACAAGACTGAGATCATCCTAGGGATTTCTGTAGGCTGCTGGTGTTAGTATACACACAATCTAGTATTCCATATCAGCCAGTTGTGCGTAATCTCTGCAGAGCCAGAGGATTAACTAGCTCACCAGAAGTAAAATATGCTATTTTGTATTACAGTAAAGCACCATTTGACATTTATGTCTCTTCTTCTGTTGCCACCTTTGCTTGTCCATGCCACCACTAGAGATTTTCCTTTCCTGCCACTCTCTGTTCACTTTATTTTTTTCATGCATTGACTGCTAAGTGCAAATTTATGATCTGTAAAGCATCCTCTAATGCTTCACCTTCCTTTACTTTATTTTTGTCCTATGCTTTCCTTAGATCTTCCCATTTTCTCCTTTCTGTTACTTAAAAGGCATCACAGTTCAGATTTGACAAATCCTTCCTCTTTTCTCCTTGGATTAATTCTTTAAAGTATTATCCCGTGAGTTATTTCTGACTTATTAGTAACCTGTGACTGTGCCTTTGTACACTCTAAGGTTTGGTTTACATACTGTAAAATTCTTTTACATCTGGGACTGTATAGTATTGAACCAGAAGTGAGAACTGTTAATGGAGGTAGGCTGATACATCCAGTCTAAGAATTTAGTCCCTAAATAATCTCTGTTCTAGAAACAATGATTGTTGGTTTATTGTTATTTTTGCATCCGTTATTGATTTCTC
>JAOTQQ010000001.1:173865021-173913361 GCA_026546715.1 Gallinago undulata | reverse complement strand
GTGTGCCCAGGTGGCCAAAAAGGCCAACAGCATCCTGGCCTGTATCAGGAACAGCGTGGTGAGTAGGACCTGGGAGGGGATCATCCCCCTGTACTCAGCACTGGTGAGGCCCCACCTCCAGTACTGTGTCCTGTTTTGGGTCCCTTACCACAAAAAAGACATTTTGGTGCTAGAGCAGGTCCAGAGAAAGGCAAAAAAGCTGGTGCAGGGTCTGGAGAATAAGTCTTATGAGGAGCAGGTGAGGGAGCTGGGGTTGTTCAGTCTGGAGAAGAGGAGGCTGAGGGGACACCTTATTACTCTCTACAACTACGTGAAGGGGGTGTGTGTAGAGGTGGGGGGTTAGTCTCTTCTCCCACGTCATAGGTGATAGGACAAAAGGAATTGGCCTCAAGTTGCACCAGGGGAGGTTCACATTGGATATTAGGAAAAATTTTTACACTGAAGGGGTTATTAAGCATTGGAATGGTCTGCCCAGGGAAGTGGTTGAGGCACCACCCCTGGAGGTATTTAAAAGATGGATTGACATAGTGCTTAGTGACATGGCTTAGTCATGGTTTTTTGTCAGAGTTCGGTTGATGGTTGGACTAGATGCTCTTAAAGGTCCCTTCTGACTGACACAATTCTATGATACTCTGTTAGTCATACCTCCAGCAAAATCATTGCTATTGATAAGAATATGAATCCTGTACAATTTGGAAGTTTTGCGATACAGAAGTATTTCCAGGAGATTGTAGGACAGGAAAATTATTATACTGAAATGCTGACTCCTTTAAACGCGTACTTTCTGGCATGTCTTGGATCAAACAACTTGTGAATCTTTATTTTATTTTAGTAAGGTTTGGAGAAGTCTGTCAGTCACCATTTACTTAATCTAAAAGAAAACTTGAATAAATCAGAATTACTTGAATTGGTGCTGAAACATAACTGCTGTAAATGTAGGAATAAAAACATAAGACACACGAGCAACATACTACAATGCAGGGTCTCAGTAGGAAGAACTTTGGGGGTTGTATCCAGCTCAAATCACATGGGAAATTTGACAGTACCAGTGACCTTTATGAGAATTTTAGCTTAGGCTGTGGAATTAATATACCTAATCTTGAAAGGAAGGATTAGGTGGTATCTAATGATCATTTAGAAAAGAATTCTTGCAGTAGTTATTTTTTCAAGAGATAAATTAATTTTTAGATGCTAATTTCTTTATTTCCAAAAGTAGTAATATCATATATTAGACCTGTTTACTTGGGCTTCTTATTTCCTTCAGGTTGTTTTTTTTTCCAAATAGGATGACCATTCTTCAAGGCACTGATACATTCAGTATTGTCAGGTTATAACATCCTCATATTGTCTGTATCTCCTGGTATCACCTGTTCAGTAGTTTATAATTTTTATCAGTACCGCGTGTAAAGCAGATGGCATGTCTGTGGTGCTTTGCCAAGACATAGTGGGTAAAATGGATTACTCATTGTACTAACTCATTATCTTCCTTTACGTACAATTACACTTTGTTTTTGGAATTGACATCTGTTATGTCATATTTGTCTGAACTCCTGTTGATCTGCCATTTTGGTGCACAGTTCAGACCATTTGCAATTCCTAGGTAAAACAGCATTCAGCTTTAATTCTGGGATCTATCCTTGATGAAATTGCCATTCAGTATTTTTTCTCCTGTCACTGTCCACTTCCAGGTACTTGCTGTAATTTGAATATTCCTTTTATATGAACTGATTTTTTTTTTAATGTAATGTAAATATTAACGTATTTAATTTTCTCTTGAAACTGCTTGTGGGGCTTTTCCCTTTTTTTCCCCAGCTAATCTATAGTTAATTATTGGACCTTTCTCATATCATGTGTGTCTCTTGTCCATCTTGTGCATTGCGGGGGGTCAGCGAGGGTCTGCACTTGACTGTCAGGGAACAGGAGGCCTAACATAAGACTGTTCTGCATGTCTACTGCTTATATTTTTAATCAAAACGTGTTTTAATAAGTTTCAGAGAGCTGGTTGGTAATGAATTTTCCTGATTTCAAACTATTATCTTATTTTAGTCCAAAAAGGTTAGGTAGGATAGAAGTCTCTTCAGCTGGATGTAGAGCACAGGCTGTTACTAAAGTCCTTGAATAGTACATTCTGTGCCAGCATTGAGCTGGTTTACAAGATCATGTATTAAGCAGCTTTGTTGCCTGTCACAGTTCATGTCCACAGCTGTACTAGTACGATAGCTGAAGGTAGACAGTTTGCAATCAGTGGAATTTCACTCTTACAAGATTTGTAGCCATTTTCCAGTGCATTCTCAGAAAGCTAAATAAATAACTTCTTATAAAGCAGGTTCTGTTGACTTTTTGAACACAGTTGTTTGGTGTTCTGGTTTGGTTTGTGGTTGGTGGTTTTTTTTTTAATTAGCCTAAAATTAATTTATTCTCTAAAATCAAAAAGATGCAAATGAAAAGAAACTGTGTTATGCTTTCCAGCAACAGAAGCCAGTAGAGAATTACCTTTTGACAGATTGTCTTCCCTTGGACTGTTGTGCATGAAGAAAATCCGGCTAAATAGTAATTTTTTTGTAGAATTGCCCTGTGCAATCATCTTTTCTAAGCAAAATACCTGCTTATATAACCATTTCATGGACTGTGATCTTGTAGAAAACCAGGATTTAAGATTAAGATGAAAGAAACATTAAAAATTATTTCTAAATTTTCCTTAAGCAGCAGGCTCTAACAAATCCATAATCAAAGAACTGATCAGGAATAATTTCATAGAACTTGCTTTTTAAGTCTTGGCTTTCCTACAGAATTATTGCAGTCTGTCATGTAGTTTTTCTGTTCTAGAAACCCTTTCCAGCTTTTGAAGAAAGCAAAAATCACGTCTCTCTCTGTGTACCCCAGCTGGAGAGAGAGAGAGCAGCGGAGTTTCAGTACTGTTCAGTACTGTTCTTATCCAGCTACTGCACTTCTTACACCCGTCAGATCTCTTTGCTTCACACATTTTTGCCAGTGGTGGCAATTCTATAGTATTCTGTGCCTTTTATGTAAATGGTATTTGGTTAATTAATTTGAAATACAACAGTGTGGCAGGAGCACCTTGTGAAGCTTTTTACTAGTACTGTCACTTCAAGCTGTTTTCAAAACTTGCTTGTTACTTATAAGTCCTGTGAAAAGAAAATCTCCATCCTTCACTGTGTATCATATGTATTCACTAGAGGAAAACAGTTAAGATATATACACATTTTCAGTGTGGGCATGTTCTAGTCCTTCTGCTTTCTGTTCTGTTCCTAAATTCTAATCTTCCTTTCCCTCCTATTTGTTGTTCATGATGACTTGGTCTGTGGCCCCAGAGAAACTAAGTCATTCAGAAATGGGAACAAAACCTCAAGAATCTAGGAGAAAGGAGAAATCAGTTTTCCTGGGGGAAGAGAGGAACTACTAGCAAATCAAATCTCTGGAAAGCTGAAACAGAGTGGAAATGTTTTGTTTCTTTGGGAATGCAATCTGGGTTTCTGTTGCTATATAAAGCAGGGTATTTGGTTAGAGCTGGTTATACACATATGTTTTGTTTTAAAATTTAATAAGCATTCATGATTAGTATTGAACCCGTTGATTTCTAGGATGTTGTCCATGAGAGTAATGTGTAAGGAATTAAAACCGAAGTCCAAATCCTTGTGGAAGTTGATGTTCCATTGAGCTAACGGGAAAAAATTATTGCTGATTATAGACATATCAGAGATTATGCTGCTCGAAGTCACCATAGCAAAAAAAAGTACCCAGTTTCTTTTTGGACACAAGACAGTTTTGGCTCAAGACATAACCAGCGTTTTGCCAACAAATCATTTTGAAACCCAAATGGAAGCCTGAAGTAAAATTCCATTTCATGGATAAACTGACATTTAGTTGAGTGACTTGACTCTTTGCCCATTTTCTGACTGCTTGAATAAATTTATCTAAGAATCGTATACGTGTTGAAATAGTGCATCCTGAATGTTGGGTTTTTTCCTAACAGTGTTGAATGTTGTAAGCTGTGATATATTGTATGTGTGTTTTCTTTCAGTCTGGTTTAATTTCTCTTATTAATTTAGGACGAATCTGGCTAGATTAGCTAGGTGTAAAGAATGGGAGAATCCAAAATAAATCACTCTTCTAACATTGGTATCTGTTTATACTCTTAACTAGGCAACAAAACAGGCAATGAAGGCTTTACTGATTCTTTGAGAGGGAATTAGACGCACTTTCCTCATTACATGCCCCAAAGGCATACTGCTGGCACCTAGATATTTATCTATGAGTGCTAACAATCTATAGCATCCAGACCATTTTCTGTTTGCAAAAAGTGTCTTTGGCTATTTGACAGCCTTGGTAGATGGTCCAAACGCAGAATGGGGATGGAGGCTGAGTCACTTTCCACCTCTGAGTACTAGTTTCTCCAGGTTGCTTGAGATTTGGTATCAGTATACCAGTAAGGAATGTTAATGCAGCTTTCCTGTGTGAGTTGCAAAGATTAGAAGATATTAGTGTTCATTCCCTGAATTTTCCTTTTAAGTTCTTGGTGGAAAAGGAGTAAAATTAGTATTCCCCAAAATTCACACATAGTCCAACTGAGTTGGTTTTTTCTCTTTTTTTGGATCCCTTCTTATTCTGAAAACAATATCAAGAAGAAATTAAATAGACCTCTAATATCTAAAAAGGTCCAGTTTGGTTGGTGAGGAGAGGAGAAATAATTGTAACAGTAGGAACAAGTGTCATCAGACACTCAGAAGAGACCACGCAGAGACTTTTAACAAACAGTCTAAGAGAACTTCCTTAAAATAGACTTTGGAGATATTTATAGAAACTGGGAGAAGGAATGTCTTCTGTTCTCTTGCCAGGTCTTGTAGCCATACAATAATGTACAACAGCGTGTAACACAGAATGTAGTTTTGATAGGAGCTCTCTTTGGAGCAACTGATCCCAAATAAAAGAAACCAAAAGTGGTGAGTTCATTAGCTTGAGGGTATTAATGTCAATTAACAAAATCAAACTGCTTTCAGTGGCTGCAAATCAATTCAGAGGAAAGAAATAAAAATTCTATTGTCCCTATTCTGCTGTCAAGCTACTTTGTCGTACACCAGCCTTTTCTTTTCCTATATAAATGAGTTTTGCTGGGGCTTATATATATTTTCCCTGAAGAAAAGGTACAGAAATGAAGAAGTTAGAGCAAGGCAAGAAACTGAGGCTTTTGAAGATGTCCCTGTCCTTTCTGTAGGCTGTACTCACCAGAAGGCAATGAGGTGGTCTCACATCTGTATGCCTTTGCTTTGTTCATATCAGTGGCAAAATATATGGAATAATTCATTGAACTTTTATTTCATTATTAACTTGCCACAGTGTTTGCTGTGCTTATTCTGCTGCTTTTTTTAGATGAGTGTGCCACTGATAGTAGTTCCTTTAAGTGGTACTACCTGCCTGATCTGAATAAAGCAAAGCAAAAGATGGTCTGGATATATTTTATTACATATCTCAAATAATTCAGACTGGAAAAGTTTTCCTTTTGAGGCCATATTATGTGACATGCTGCTTCTTTTGATGCTTTTTAGGTTGTGGCTATATTAGTATTCCAGAAGGCTAAAATTTTCTGTGATTTAAAATGTAGAAGAAATAACATATTTTAGTGAGAAAGCATTTTCTTCAAGGAAATTCTCAGATGTGTCTGTTTGGAACAATGCAGTTGTTTAAATTATTTATTCTATGTCAGTTGCTGGTTAATGAATGTAAAACTTCATTTGTTCCTATATTGTTTGACAGACTGCCATTACCAGATCATAAATTTATGGGCTACTGGAAAATCACTCAGCCAGGGAATGCACAACAGAAACTGCTGTGCCCAACAGAAACTCAAAAAATAGATGTAAAGGTTTGTCTTTTTTTTTTTTTAATAATATAATACTATTTTTATGTATTGGGATTTGAAGAATCTAAAACGTGATTAAGTTTTTCAGGAAAGCGTATATACAAAGTGTTGCCCTTGTTTCCTGTTCTTGGGATTTTTATTCTTACTAGAAAAATGAATGTTTTTGTATACCTAGCCTTCACAATGTAAGATGTGCTTTAAAATCATTAAGTTTGGTCAGAAGTTCTTGAAAAGAAGTTTTAATATGGATATTGAAAATGTCATATTTGAAGGAACTCTGTAGGATGCTTGGAGGGAGGCCGTGTCAGGCCCCAGATCTCAATTTTTGGGTAAGATCAGAAATTGAAAAGAAAGTTGTTTTCTTTTTCTATTTTGCGTGCAGGTGAATTCTTATGGTTCTTTGGCATTGCCAAGTTTGAATCTGAACCTTTGGTTCAATTTGACCTGCAGCCAAAGCTTCTAAGTCTTTTCCGGCTTTGAATTCTTGGCTTAACTTTAGTAATTATTACTGCAGTGAATAAGGAAAATCCTGAACTGCTAATGTGACATAGGGGTGAGATTTAAGTTTTATATAATAAGATATTGCCACTGAATATCTTTGAAACAAAAATACTCTTATTTTTTCCTTCTATGGACTGTGTTTTATCAGTACATGATACCTCCTTCATGCCCCTGAGCCATAATAGTTTCAAACCAATAAACGACTAAAGATACTGTAAGAAAACGGCAGTATGGACATTCAGAGAGCTTGCAGAAAAGCATTTACTTTTCCTTTTTTTTTAGTTAGTAATTGGTCTGTTTCAATTGTTAATAGTATTAACAGTCTTGAAGAAAACTTCTAGATTTCCATAAAAAATGGTGAGTGGAATATTTTAGCTAACCCTCATTGTTACTTTTTTTTTTTTTAGGGCCCTGTGCACTTAAATATTCAAGGATTTCCACTGGAACGACATGAAGCCAGATCCCTCAATTTTACAGAAGAACTTGCTTTTTGGACACTGCCTTTGGATGAAGTTAACTTAGTTTGTGATGTTACAGTAACAAAAGGTGTGGTAAGAAAAGCTAGTAACTTCTGTAATGATCCCCAACATTATAAATATGTGAAATATCCTAAAGATGGGGAAGAAGTAGGCTGATTTCCTAAGTGCTTGCTGATAGCCAGTGGTGGAAGATAAACAACAATATGAGGGATTCTAAGTGCTTTTACTTCAGCACGTTCACAATAGTGTGTATTTCTGGCTATGTTTGCTGTGGAGTATAGGAATAATACTAAGAATTGGAATACAGGAATGGAGGATATGGACTATAAGAATGGAGTATAGGAATAATAATTTATCTTTTTGCATTTTTTTATTAACAGTAGATGAAGTACAAAAAATAATCAGCCACTGAAATGGGAACATAATTTCACTGAGGCATTGTCGTCTTTGTACAGATATGCATCCTTCTCAAACTAAGAGAAGGATATATAATTAAAGTAGAACACAGCAAAAAAATGTCAAGTCTCTCTAGCTTTTAATAGTCAACACTGTTTTGCTTCAGAAAAGCAATTATATGAGTTTTTCCCTCCCTCTAGGTCAATTCAGTTTTAATGCAAATCTTGTAATTTGCAGAATGCTGTGCTTTTTTTCCCTGTGCTTTACTGATTGAAATTCTTTTCTCACTGGATCAAACTTGCCTTAGTTATCTATACTACTTGTGTCCCAAAGTTAATTGCATCATTAAGAATATTCATAAATGTTTTTAGGGTTCATCATCAAACTTGTCTAAACTTTATTGTGTATTGTAAAGAAGTCGCTAATGATGAGTAGCGGAATGCTGCCTTCTCTGCTTGTAGCCATAGTTTCAAATATATTAACAAACTTTTATGGCACCAAAACAGAAATTACATGGTTTTGAAGTGATTTTAAGAATTGTCTGAAATCACTTGGGAAGGTGCTATATGTGAAAAGTTCCATATGAAGTTCACATTCATGCCATGTTTAACTACTAAATATATGAATTGAAAGGGAGGATGAAATAGAGAAGGAGGGAGAACCAAGTTTATAAACAAAAACATCTGGACAGATTTTGTGTATAGTAGCAGCTGGGAGGCACTACGGTTATATCTACAATAATGTGCTTTGGACTACTTGTTTAAAGAGTTAAAAGTGTTGTGGCAAGATTTTGCCTGTTAATGTTTAGTTGGTATTAAGATATCATCTCTTTATTTTCCTGTGTCATTGGTGGCAATTTTGCTGTACATTTTGCTATATCAGCTGCCGAGTTTATGACATATGTTTACAGGAGAGTAATGCATGATGTCAGTAGCCTTTCACTAATGTTATTTTCTTATTTCAGAAGAGGAAGCTGAAAATGTTCTTTACGTTACTACATGCAATCCTGTTTCCTTGTACTTCATGAAGGTTTCTAGTAAGAGTGGATACTTTGTGGATCTTTATGATCTCTTCCCAAGAACAGTCGGAAATGTCTGGCAACCTTTTGTGACTGTGGCACCGCTGGGAAATCCACTTAAAGGTCAAGTGGTTCTGCATGAAGAGGAGGTAAAAAAAAAAAGTAGATGTTTAAAGATTTAAATAAAAAAAAATTGAAAATCTAAATTAAAAATGCTAAATGCTTAGTGATGATCAAAGTAGTATCATAAGGTTAGAATTGCTGAGGAGTCTACCTCTATAGAGTGAAATAGCCTGAATAAGTCTACCTCCTTTGAGTGTTCTCTTTTTGACTATCTTGGGAGTTGCCTTCAGCTTTAGTTTTTGTGTGGAGATTTTCCTCTTGCACTTTTTATCTGGACAGTGTCCTTTGGCATTCTTGAAGCTGACTTCTACCTGCTTATCTTATTTCGCTTATTGATGGCCTTCATAGGAGAAAGGGAGACAGTGAGCTGAGTTCAGGAATCTCAGTCAAGCAGCATCTGCTTGCAAAATGCAAAGTACAAAGTAAGCTGGTTTATGCTGTAAACTTAAATTCTGCTCTGATTATATCCCCTTTTTACTTTTCAAGTAGTATATGAGACATTTTTTGACTCACAAAGTAATTTATTTTTTTTTATATTTGCTTTGTACCACTATTTTTGATTTGTTTTGTGAATCTTGATATTTCTCATTCTGTAACATCTGAAGTACTGAGACTATGTAAGCCTTGACATCTAGTGTATGAGCAATGCAAATTTAGAACCACTGACGACTTCAGTGTTGGTTTGACTCAAATCCTTTTTTTAAAGTCAAGTATTGCATATTTTCCACATACTTTGCACTTTCCATTGCTATCAGTGAACTGATTGGAATGTTTCCAATTCAAAACTTCTTTGCCCAGAACTAGGAAGAGACAACAGTTGATACAGTGCTGCTGCTGTTCATTTTTTTTAAATATTAATAATAGTGTATTATGTTACCTACCAGCCATAGTGGCTTGACATCGGTATTAATCTGGTGATTGTTGGTTGGTTTTGCCTTTTCCTTTTGTTCTGAATTTCTTCTGCCTGTTTTGTGAAAGACTGATCAAGAAGAACATTTCCTACATTGAGTTGAGATACTAAGTTGTTTTCAGTCATTTCATAACTGGTGTCTCTGCGATAGTGTTCTTCCAGGAATATTTGTCAAGTGTTGATGGCACTTTCTACTCTCAAACACTACAGTTAAGCTTGATGCCTTATGGGAAATTCAATTCTGCTTTTAGTAGAACTGCCTATGCCTTCTTTAGCTTTGCCTTGGACACTTTCCAATGCCAACTGGAGAAAATTCAATTCTGAAGTAACCTGCTTGTGGTGGTTACCTATACAGTTATCTTGTGGAATGCTGCTGTTGTGGTCTTCACAGCCACTGCTATCCTTCCTTATGTTAGGGCTCATGAGTTAGGATTTCTGCATTTTCACTTCCTACTGAATCTAAACAGGGATTCTCAAATAGTTTAATTTTTCCACATAGAGCTTAGGTTTTATTCCCAACTCCTCCTGCAGGTGAACCAAGGAAAAATCATGTGCTTCCTTTGTGCACCTGTGAAATGAGGTGGATATACGTGTATATGAAATTAAATCCACTATTATTGATGTTAGCAGGTAAGCGTATAGTCTAAGCTAATCATCCAAGTACCTTTTGTATCTGTTGGGAGGAAAAAGTTGATCTCCAAGAGCAACTCATGCTAGTTAAGGCAGAGCATGGTAAATTGCCCTCTAGAGATGCCTCTCTCTTTCTACTGTCTGCAGAAAGAGCCTTGAAATATAGTCAAGATGCATACCTTCAGTTGTACTAAGGTCACTGACAGTTGTAAGCTCAGAATTTGCTACATTCACATGTTAAGACAAGTAAATTAGTAGCACATCTGTATTTTGGGCAAGGCTCCAAGGGGTAGCTACTTGTGCTGAGTGCATCAAACAGATCTTCAAGAAAAACAAGTGATGTAAATGATGTATGTGATGCTTTAGAGGTTCATCTACATGTACTTGCAAAAAGACCAAGAAGTATTAACAATATTTGTAGAAATAAGAAATTGAATTAATTAAATAAAAAGTCCGATTGACAGCTGAAATTTCATAAATAATATAATCCATTAATTAGTACCAAAAGGTAAAGATTTTTCCCAATTCTTTGTTTTAATAAAGGTCTTTGAAGAATAATGTTTCTAAGTTATAAAAAAGGACAATTTTAAATGGATGATAAACTTATTGGAAAGGATGAGATGATGATATTGTGGCTCTTCAAATAAGCTTGTGTGATTTATTTCCCAGAAGACATCCATCTGGATTCAATAGAGCCCTCCAGTGAAATAAAATAAAAAATCACCATTCCTTCCTGTCCTTTTAAATAAAATTTTACTAAAACTAAACTCTTTGGGGATTTAACTTAATAGCACAAACCAGAGATTTATCTGCTTTTAAGCCACGTTTACATCTTCTTGGAAGAAACAGTAGATGATTCTGTTCCTCATGGTGGCCATTGGTCTCAGTTGAGTGCAGTCTGACTATCTTTTTCTTCAGACTAAGCTGACAGCCTTTAAAAAGACCCTTCAGAAATGTCATGTCATTTCCTCATAAGGTGAGAATTTCATTCATCTTTTCAAAGCAGCAATGCCTCTGCCTTGTCCTTCCCACAAGTACTTTAGGGCTTCTTTTTCTTTCTGCGCCTATTGCTTTTACTCTGGAGGCTCATAGAGACTGAAAAGAATTTTGATAACGATATGCATGATTTTATATGGGATTATAGGAGGAAAATGCACATGGATAATTAACTGCACACTTCTGTTTTTTCATACAAATACTTTGCACTCTTGAAAAAAGCTACAGCTGGACGGACAGAGTAACCTACAGTTCGCCTGAGGGAGCACAACGAGGTTTGCTCAGGCAGTGTCTGCTTTCGTCTTTCTTGGTCAGGAAGCGGGGTAGGGAGGGAGGGAGGTAATTTTCCCTCTTCCACATTCTGCTGGAGCTCTTTGTCAAAGCCCTCAGCAAGGGAGTGAGAGAGTCTGCAGCACAGAACCTGACAGAGATCCACCTCACATGTAGATGGCGGCAAACATCCTTTAAAATAAGATATTATTTTTTTTAACAGTTTGTTACCTGCAACCTACTAGCAGTAATGTCTGAAACCTCTAGTCCCCATAATATTCTGGTGTATATGTTCAGGAGGAAGGGTATATTTTCTTCAAAAACTAGTTGAAGTTATTAAATTCTCCCTTTTTTCATGTGTGTTTCCTATGCAAGACTTTCCTTTGCTATAAGCATAGCAGAAAAGGAAAGGTGTGCTTTTTTAGAAAGGTGTGCACCTTATATAGAAAAGGTGAAGACTTTTCTTTTTCTGTAAGCATAAAGCTTATATCTCTATTTGCTGTTCTCAGTTCCCTGAAATCTCTCGTACAATCAAGTCTCCCAAATCATCTGAAAGAAACCACTCGCATTAATTGAAACACTAGTAATCTGCTTTCATACATTTCCCACCTCTGAAGGCACGGTAGTTTGAGCCCAGAGCCATAAATTCTTCCACAGACTTTTTTTCTCTTGAACCCAGGGAACAATATGATATGTCTGTATCTGTGCCTAGTGTTTACAGCGTCAGGATTGCTAAGTGTGTATCAATGAAGAGGTTTGTGAGTGGCACTAATAGAAAAGGTGTTTGTGGGACAGGAGGCAAGGAGAGCTGGAGAGGTGCTACGTGCTCAGCCTCATCTGAAGCTGACAGCTTAGGACCATATGTGTTTGCAAGCTTGCTTGCTGGGGATGTGAACATCGAGGGCAGAAGAGGACGAAATTATGAGAGTCAGTACAGGCAGAAGAACACAAGAGGGTTAAACTGAATTGTTTGCACTTTGTCTCACTCTGAAATTGCTGTGTATTCCTTCCCCTAGACCTCCTCTCTGTCTGCGAGACCATAAGGAACAGCTTCCCATGCCAGCAAAATGAAATCACAGCCCAGTTTGGTTTAAGGACTTTTAAGAGGAAAATGCTGGCTAAAATAAAAACAGCAGTAAGGAAAGGGAAACTTTGCAGTAACTAAAAATAAAGGCACGCCACTTCATGAGATTGGTTATTGCATCTGTCCAGAGTTTGGAATTCCAGACATTGGGGTCGGGAGGTCGCCCAAAGGTTACTTTTCTCCCAGTCAAGAACAAACACAGCGGAATTGCACACCAACGTCTTTTCCCAGCCCACTTGAAGAGTTGCCAAAGCTGCTCTTGGATGTGTTCGCAAGTGACGCAAAAATCTATTCTTAAACACAGACAGAATATACATCAGTCACTTAGCACAGAAGGAAGCCATTAACATCAAAAGGGGTGGAGTGGAGAGGCTTTTTATATTACCAACTGCCTCTCATAAATTTAACGCTAATTGGAGGAATGTAATTGATTCGTATGTGTTCTTTATCTCACGTGGAAGGCGAATGCATTGCTTTGGTTCAGAGATGCTGTTGCAGAATTATATAAATAAAATACGGCAGAAAATCAAAATGCAAAGCAAATGCCCTTTTTGTTTTCCTGAACCACATTTCTATAATTTTGGTTTGTAATACATAAGCAAACATCTTTTTTTTAGAGGTACTGAACTCTAGCTGAAATTCCCAAATGCTCCAAATAACATGCTAATATTTTAAATGCTTTACCATATTTAGCTTCAGATTACTATCATTATTAAATAAAGTTAATTCTCCCAAATAATCCTAGTGAAAGTATGACGGGTACCCAAAAAGAACAAAACCGCTGTGACTCAGATTGTTTGTATTTGTTTTATTTAGGAGAATTTGTGGGAATTTATGTTTTGCTCCCTTAATGTCTCTTGTGCGTTATTGCAGATGTTGTACGTAGACAGTTTACTTTTAGCAAGTCCTTGCAGAACCTAATGTCCCTGCAGAACTTAACGTTTCCTTGAATGGCAAACAAAAAAATTCCACCCAAGGCTTAATTAACTTGTTCTTTTGTATCTTTTAAATTTCATTTGTTGCAGTTAAAGTTAGCCCTGAATGATTGTTCTCTTGAATTCTTAGTTAAGTACTTTGTAAAAAGAAATGTTTAAAATGTCCCCATTGCTTGACATCATGCCTGGACCCTAGGACATTGAGTAAAAAGCTGAGAAATCTGAAGTTCAAAATTTAGCACACAAGATATTCATATGTGATACAGGGTGGACGCTTGCACTGCTCTGTTCTGTCTGCTTCTGATTTCCATCCTTGAGTCATTCTGCTGTCCTCCAACAGCTGTCCTACCTCTGACACTGTAAGCTGTCTGAGTGTGCAGATAGACTGTCACATGCTGGGATATTTAATGGACTCCACGGTATCATAAGTATGAACTTGGAGAGAACATACTAAGCGGTTCTCTCAGCAGTTTTTCACCTTCAATGTAACTTAATGGGTACTTTAGAGGAGTGCTAAGAAAACATAGAAACTGAAATGAAGTACTTTAGTGACTTGACAGAGCAGAACTGGTATGTCTCTCACGAGTACCTGACTACAGCTTGGACATGTAAACCATACTAGTCTACTTCCTAGAGCTTATGCAGAAGTAAATGTGAGATGTATAGATAAAACATTGTGGAAAAACTGAAATGTCATTCCAGCCCTTTTTGCATGTACTTTACCTCTATAGCCAGATTTCTCCATGAGCTTTGAAATGAACCAAGAAGATTCAGCCTACAACAAAAGTCTAGATCATCAATTTTTCCAACAAAACTCTAGATAACCTTTTCAAAATGTCCTGACTTGCTGGAGTTGCCAAAGTGCTTTAGACAGATTCCTGAATAGAAATAGTCTCTTAAATGGCCTTGAGATGTACACAGATCTGCTTTTCATTTTCAGAGCAATGTTGTGTTGTTGCTGGATACAAACAATGGTGCCCTTCGCCGACTTTTGCTCTTACCGGATGCTCAGGAGTCTCCTAGGAGAATATCTTGGTGGGGCAGCAAGGAAGAGACGGTGAGGAATACACCTGCCTCTAATATACTAATATTTTTTTTAAAAATTGAAGCTCAATATTGGAAAAACTGCCTCAGGATACTTTATCTTTCTGTTTTCACAGCCCAAGCACTTCATTGTTTACTTTTATGTACATTTAAATGCACATGAAATACACATGAAATAGCATTGTTATAGGATAGTGATATGAAAAATATGAATAAGTGATGATATGATGATATATACCTTTAAAAAATCCCAATGTGGAGCTAGAACTGGGAATAATGGAATGTTTTGTTACAAGGAATTATGTCAAAAATAATGAACTCACGATGCAACTCTATGACTTGGGACCAGGCAGACTAGTGAGCATTTTTAGAGGTAATGTATGCCATGGATTATTCTAAATAAATGAAAATGTAGTACACTTTCAGGGGAGTCAGGAAAACTCACTGGGACAAATCTAATAAACGCTAATTGCTATACTACATCTTTTTATACAGAACAGCTACAAAATGTGCCGAGAGTTTTCACACAAAAACTGGCTGGTGTTCTACAAGGAAGCAGGGTGAGAGTAAATTATATCCTTGTATTATATTGATGTATAACAGATCTCCTTGTGTACACCCCTATGTGATTATTCTTTTCTTGACATCAAATTTTACAGAAACAGCCTTATTGTACTGGATGTATTAGAGGGTCGAACTCATACCATCTCACTTCCAATCAATCTGAAATCTGTTTTCCTGGCGGCTGAAGACCGGTGGCTCTTGGTGGAAAATGAAACAAATCGGTTAGTTATTCCTATTTTCTTGATGCCAGTATTTCTTCTTTGTGTCTGGTTTATATTCAGGAGTTTTACTTCTGGTCTCAGAGTTGTGTTTCTAGTTTGTGAGACTGGCTCAGACTTGAGCAGTTGGTGTTTAAGATGCAGATTTCGTCTGGTGAAAGTGCAGGTAGGCTTTTAGAGTAGGAAATGAACAGGGTATGCCTACTTAAATTCACGCCTCTGAAAATCTAGACTGGCTTTCATTGTATGCATCCTAATACTGTTTTTACTGAGGTGGTATTGATCTTTAGAAATGAGAATGTTGGTGGACCTAGCTTTGGAAATACAGCCGCCTCATTCAGACTTCTTGCCTGCTCGCTGCAGGCCTAAGACCTGACTTTCATGGTCACGTGAAAGAAATATTACTGTGCTGTCTTATTTTTAGAAATGCACAACAAATAAAAGTGTGTAAATACTTACCAGAAGACAAATCTGCCACTTGCTGACTTGCCCTTTCTATCTGAGAGAAGTTTGGTAAATCATGTTTAGTTTTAGCAAAAGGTGATGATAAGCTTGTTTATATAAATTTAGAATGTTTTTGCTGTCTCAGAATTTAAAAGTCCTTGTTTAGAGTTACAAGCTTAATCAGGAATTATTATAAATGTGTATCCTTTACAGGAAATTTCTTTTAACCAAGCGTGCCCATATGGAAGCTGAAGACAGTGAGGTTTGCCAGCTGTATGCATTGAGTGAAGAGCCAGCTGACATGGGATTTGGCTTAACAACAGGTATTGAATGCAAGCTTGGCTTGTTGCTGGGGTTTTTTTTTAATCATTTCTGTGTTTGCAGCTGCACAAACAAGGCTCCTATACTTTAAAGGTCTGGGTAACCTTCTGTCTGATTCTCTTTTTGTCCTCACCTTATCATATTTGGTCAATAATAATTTTTCACAAAGCATGGCAAATTCCATGCTTAAACTTGAGATTGTTTGATTAAAGCATCTTTTGTTTCATTGTAACATTTAAGACCCTCAGTGATGGACTTTCAGGAAATGTACGAGTGTACAGAATGGAAAAGGGAAAAAGATGACTAGGCAGGAATTAGAACAGAGGAATAGAAGGGACCAAGTATGTTGGTACATATTTGATACAGACCAATAGTCTGTACGCTGTTGCAGGTCTGTGACGCACAATTGCCCAACACATTAAAATACAAAAGACCTACTGTCAGAACAGAACAGAAATCACGGTTTCTAAATTTGTGCAGGTAGGGTTCAAGAGGCTATTGAGGCCATCACATCTATGTTAAAAGATAGGGGGAATTTGGTCAGTAAAATTCACAGATGATGCTAGGCATTGAGGCATGTCTTCTCTACAGAAGTTGGCAGAAATCTCCAATGGTGATTGTCCTGCCTGTTAAGATCTGCTTGTCTTAAGACCTGATGACATTTTCTGCCCTCAGTATTTGATCATGGTGCACAAAATCTTTAGTCTACCTGGTTTAGTAACACTGGAAGTACATGTGAACGCCACCTAACAGTTTATCGGCTTTGGACTATCTCCAGTGTGTCTAAGAGAGACAGAGGGGAAAAAACAGAGACACCACTTCATATTTGTTAAAGAGGGACAAATTTTCATCCTGATCCATGTGGCTAGCGTAACCATGAAGAATGAGATTAACACAGTGTAAACATGATACAAGCAAATATTATTGACAAATAACAGTTTATTTTACACAAACAGCAACAAATTGGATACCAAAGACTCTAACCACAGCTTAAATATCTAGGATCCTTTTTATCTCTTGTACAGTTTACTCTATCAACTTATCAAGCTCCCTCAGAGCACAGTAGTTTCCTTCCTCTTATTACCTTATTTAGAAACCATTATAGAGTATCATTCCTCAGATGGGTAGAAACATTATTTTAATTTCCAGTCCTGAAGTATTTGTGGACAGTTTATTGCTGCATGCTTTTTGTGCTATTTTTATCCTTTGTTATCTTATTTCTTCTCTTCCAATTAAAAAAGTTATCATATCCCCTGTCCACTTTTTTCCACATCATCCAGCAAACCCTGAATGTGACGTCTTCAGCCTGTTCTCATTCTTTGAGACAGGAGAACTCTCTGTGGCAGGAGAACTAAGAAAAAGTAGACCAGTGTGGGTTTGCCACTGACCCAAAATGAGTAGCCCATTCATCCTTTGAGGGAGGAAAGATTTTTTCCCGCTGCCAAGTAAACAAGATAGTCTGCCCATGGAAGTGGAAACAGTGGTGTATGCTGCAGATGTAAAGATAGTGGGTTCTGACTGTGTTGATAATTTGAGGCAAGGTAAAGGGCTGTTACAATTGCATAGAATAATATTTGGCTTTCTTTAGCTTAAAGGAAAAGGAAACTAGACCATTATTTACCAGAAATGTGTTATAAATAACATTATTTAAATTGCAAAGACAGCAAGACAGCTACAAAGAAATGTCACTTTGACACTTACCTGTGCAAACCTACATTTTGCCTTTTTGTGCATTTGCATTACAACAATCTTCAATGAGATCACACGCTGTTCTACTCCATAGGCTTCCTGCCTCATTTGCACAGTAGAGGGCAAAATTAGGTGGTATAAGCAACTACAAAGCTAGTATTTCCTGATTTTAAGTACTTAGCTTCACAAAAAAATAACATTATTTCCTGACTTCTTTTCTGTGTTATAGTATAGCATAATCAAATCTTCTGCTTTTTAGTAATTTTATGCTCCAATTAGTAGCAACGATCAGCGCTCAGCACTCTTAGGGTTAATATTGTTTCCTATTGCACATCTGGGTTTAATGACTTCCATTTCGTTTAATTTCCCTGTTTAGCGTCAGAGCTGTGTGTGCCGCATGCAGTTTCGAGTGACCAGCTATCTTCAGAAAACCTCAGCACAGCTGTGGGACAAAAGATCAGCTCCCCCAACAGGATTTTCTCAGACGAACATAATTACGCTACTATTGTTATTGGTTTCCCAGACCTCTTGGTAAATACTCAGCGTTATTATACAATGAAGTCATATGATCTCACTTGTTCTGTAACCAGTTAAGCACCTGTTTACCAAATGATACAGAAAAAAAGAAGGGAATGACAGTAAATGACAAATTCATGTAGTGTGCACCATTTGGTAGGGTAGTCTGCTCTAGAGGGATTTCAGTGGAGTTTGAAATAATAAGAAATTGGACAACGTAATGTCTAGCACAGACAAAATTCATCGTAGGTGAGTTCTGAACAATGCTGACAAGTGGAGTATTTGCTAAATCACATGGTTTTATAGATTTTTAATTAAATATCAACATGAGAAAAAAGTTATCAGTAGCACTTTGGACTGTCGAGTGTGAACTTTCTGGTCCATGTGCAGCAGCTAGCAAGACAAGATTTAATAAAAAGAAAAAAGATCCAGGAAATGGTAACAAAACTATACAGCCCCTTCACTATTTATAGTTTATATATAGTTAAGTGTAAATACTGCATGTAATTGTGCGCACTCCCGTGACACAGTTAGAAAAGGACCAGAAAGAAAAGTGAAACTTAACAGTGTAATGACTAAGAGTGTTGCAAGGAGTGGAGGTAAACACAGGGAAAATAAAAGCAGTATGTTTAATTCTTTGGATTTATTTATATTTACTACCTAGTGATATCTGAAAAGGGTGGCACTTATGAAATAAATAATTCTATGTGATGTTTGCTTAATAAATTGTGGCAAATTAGAAAATTTAACTGTTAGCAGACATGAATTTTGGGAAAACCAAATGATTGAAGAAAATACTCTGAAATCCAAAATGATTCAAAAATATGTATTTGTCAATAAGAGATTCCCCGCCTTTGCCATTAGCTTTTGAGTTTTACTTGATTTGCATTTATATTACCAGATTTATTGTACTAGCTTTTTTTATTATTTATAATAGATGTGAGTTTATTGCTGGAAAAAGGAGGTGGTCTAGAGGAGGGAGGTCTATAGGTGCTACACACTTCAATACCAAAACTGATGATGAAGCATTTTCCTCTCCTTGATTTAGACTGAGACCCTGCCTTTCCTTATACAAGGTTTTAGATATCCATGTGAATGTCAAAGAGGGAGTGCTAAAGGTGAATGTAAGGGAGGTGGGACAAGACTTCAGCGTTTAGTGTTTATGGTATAGGCATTAAGAAGGAACAAGGTACTTAAACTCTTACTTGTAGTAGGAATGCTCAGCTGACCAAACGTAGAGGACTTCTTCAAGATGAGATGATTTATCTACTTTTTTTTTTTCATGTTGATTCAACTTCACATCTTCAGAGAATCTCAATTCCTAAAACTTGTGTGGGTGGTCTTTTGTTTTTCACACCCATAGGAGTTTTTAATGACAGAACAATCCAGGTCTTTTCCTTATCATGTGGTGACATGAGAGCAAACCACAGTAACTACAATTGATTTGAAATTAGATAAGAGGTGGAACTTATCAAGAAACATTTGTTCCTAGGCTCAATCATAGTAACGTTTTGTTCAGTAGATTCCTTCTCTCTTGCAGTCTCCTAGTGAAGTGTATAGCTGGAAAAGAAACTCCTCTCTGAGTCAGAAACGTGCTTCTCCTTCTGATCCGTTTTATTATGGAGCCCAGAGGAAAACAGGAGCTGCAAAACAAACCAATTGTGCAACTTTATTGGCTTGTAATCAGATAGTCAGAATTTTAGCACCTGGAGATGTGCCTTTGAAAGACATTTACCCGAAAGGTAAGAGGTTCATATACTTGTGCTGCAACAACTGTGCACACTTGTTTTTGTTTTGTAAACTGCAATGGCTCATGAGTTTTTCCAAAATGTTTTTAAAGAATCACAAAGCAAGGATTTGAGGAATGAATTAGTTGCACTCAGTTTCAAAATTAATTTGGGTTTTATTAACAAGATGAATTGTACTTCTGAGGAATTCACAGGCTACCTACACTGTGAATATCCCACCTACAGGAATACGATCATTCCAGTTCAGCAGTCGGCCTTCACCGGTGCTTCCAACCTCTGATCAGTGCCACACAGACATGCAGTGATAAGACAAACCTGTTGTCTGCCTATCTCAGTATTCTGTCTCCAGCAGGGCCGATAGGAGAGGTTATTTCAGGAACGCATGTGAGTCTTGCCACTTCTGTATCTTTTCCTTCATGCTTTCTCAACATTTGCAGTTGTTTTGCTAGGGATGAGGCAGGGGACATCCACGCCTCAGCCTTGAAATCTCTTTTTATGGACCTCTTATCCACAAGTTTGTCTGGTCCCTCTTTGAACTTATGTGTCTCCACAGCAAGCTCACAAGTTCACTACTCTCTGTGATCAACTGGTCTCCTACCAGCTTTATCTAGTGCCTCTCATTCTAGTGTCGCAGGGTTGGGTGAATAACAGTTATGCATTCACCCTAGCCATCACCTTCTTGACTTTGTAACTTCAGTCACATTTGCCTTCTCTCCAAATGGAAGAGACCCAGGCTTTTTATTTCTCTTGTCCAAGAGAGTGTTGCATGACCAGCAATCACATGCAGCAAAACCATCCTCCGTTTGTACACTAATAAAGCAGAGCTTCAGACTTTTTTTGTGCTACCATGCCATGCTTTCTGTTATCATTGTATCTTTAGCTTCTTCAACCAATAACTAAAAACATACCAATTAATGCTAAATAACAGCCTTTGTGAGTTTTGCGTTAATTACCTCTAGAAATCTCTGAGGAAAGATCACTATCAAAAGAAAAAACTGAAAAACTATGTGTATACGGTAGAATGGCATATTTTTTGAATTCAGCACAAGAAGCCATTCTTGATTCGTTCTGTGTATGAACTCTCTGTCCCAGAATAAGTGCTTTATTCCAAATCAGCTCCCTTTTACAAAATAAATGATCTAATGTGTCTGCCCTCATTTAACACAGATGAACTTCCCTGTGTAGAAAAATCCTTTTATTTATTACTAAAAGGATAAAACATTTACTTGACTAAAGACACAAAGTCAAGGATGTAAACAGGGTAGAAAACTGAAGTTGCCTATATCTGTAAAGAAAAGGTTAGATTTTTAAAAGATTATACTTAATAAAACACAGTTAAAGTTAGCATGACGATCTTGGAACTAAGTATACCAACTCAGGCTGTAATCTTCTCATATTTATAAACTGCTGAGGGATCAGACTGAGTCATTTTTTTTAGGCCTTCAAGGTAAGAAAAAAAATCAGAGCCTGAAGTGGATGGTATAAAAGTTCAAAACGTAAATCTTCTGGGCTTTTGTTAAAATTAGTTTATTAATTTGAGGGAGAGGGAGGGATACTTGACTTCAAAATGGTGCCTGAATTTGAGGTCTTGAAGGTTATTTCTAAGAGTCTTTTAAGTTGCTGTGGTATGTAACGCTTCATAATGCTAGCTTAATGGAATTAAAAACCAGGGAACGTTCTTCATGAATCATGAATACCAGTCACCTGAGTAAATTATCTGTCTGAGAACTGGCTTCTGTCTGACTGAGCAATTTAATGTATATCTGTTGTTATAGCTGAACAAGATAGTTTGTTGGTTTTTTTTTTCCCCTCAACTGTGATGAAATATATTCATGAATAGTGATTGATAGCTTTCAATTTATAGAAAATTTTATGAGGTATAGTTTGTACAGTGCTTTATGGCCATTTAAGCTGAATGATTTAAGACCTTCTTGAAGATCATTATCATTGATTTTTCTTTTCTAAATGATGTTTTAATTTATGAATTACCAAAATTGATCTTATCTGGATCATGTTTAATATGACCTTACTGGTACAATTAAATTGGACCTGAGGAAGACTCTAGGTTTTCTATTCCATAGCTTTTTTTCAGGTCTTCAGACATTTCCATTTATCAGTTAATGGTCAATTTTTCTAGTGGAGGAAGAGCTGTAAGTGGAGACCTACAGAGACCTATGCTACTCAGTGTGGTTGAAGAAAAAAATGGAAACATGAACAAACAGTGAGCTGACATTGTTTGCTGATGATCCTGGTTATTATTCATTAGAAAGGATGAAGGATTACAGAAGGACTACAATGCTGACTGCAGCAGAAATGGCAGATGAAATTCAGTATAGATAAATACAATGTACCTGAAGGAAGGAAGAAAGGGGAGATTCCCAATTCTTCATCTCAAATGATGGGACTGATTAGTATATCTCAAGAGCATGATTTTAGTGTTATGATAGATATTTTAATTAAAATATCAGTTCAAAGCTCAGTAGTTGTCAAAAAAAAAAGCAAATGTTAAGAATTACTAGGGAACATCTTTGTGCTATTGTGTAAATGCAAAACACCATGTAGTTTTGGTCCGCTGTTTCAAGGTGGGAGAAGGCTGAAGTGGGATAAATTCAGAAAAGGGCAACAAGGGTGAGCAAGATTACATCAGCCAAATCTCCTGCATGTGGAGACAAGATCAGGAAAGGGGGATATGGTGGAGTTCTATAAGAACATGTATGGCATGAAGATGTGAAAAAAGCAACAATTTTGCATTCAGTACCAGAATTAGGGGCAGCTAACGAAGCTAGTTGGAACTTCATCAAAACAAACAAAAAGAGGTGGTTCTTCACAGGGCAGGGAACCAACCTGTGAAACCACTTCCCAAAGGATGTTGTGAACGCTGAAACATGGGATCCAAAGGAAAACAAAAAATTCATTGAAAGTGACTAAATAAAAGCATAGACATCATGTTGAGTTTAAGAAGCCCCTAGATTAGAACTGGTTCGTGTCTTGGGGAAAATACCATGTGTGCTTGTCTGGTTCTTACACTTTTCATGCATCTAACTACACTTGGGAGACAGACTACTAGATCAGAGGGACCTAGTATTGCCATTGTTGTGGCATAAATCCAAAATCTTTCCAAGTGAAAATGGGAAGAGGGAAGAAAAGAGACATGCATTCGTGTACTCTCTTGGAAGGTCAGATTATAAGGTACTAGTCCTTACTCTGCCCTCTTCTGGAATATTGTTTCTTCTGGAGTTTACTTCTCAGTCTCACTAATTGACAGAATATTTAATTTAATGTACATCTAACTGCTACCACTAGCTGCTTAAGAGTCTTGGTCCCTTGGAGATTTCGGTGTTGCTTATTCCTGCTGGTGCTGCATAATTCATGGGGACCTTTGGACCTTTGGCAGTTCATCTGTGCTGTTGTTTCTGCACTGGAAAACTGCAGTTACTTACCTATGAAAGGCTTCGTTCGCAAGTCATTGTATCTTTTCCTGGGAGATGGTATAACGAAGCAAAGGCATAAAATTGAATATGTGGCAGTCCCTTGAAGTTCTTGCACTAATTCTTATGTTGCCTTTGAGAAGTTGTTTTATATTCTTGCTTCAGTTTGCATATCTGTCAGGTTTCCTTTCTCATCTTCTTGGACAACTGGTCAGTTCTGGCACACAGCCTTCCATTTCTATTAATAATTCAAAGTACTCAGCCAAAGTCTAGTGTACTCCCATAGATATTACCGAAACTGTTCCAGGAACAACAAGCAAAGAAATAATTTCCTTTATGTTTTATTGGAGCTGTAAACCAGGATAATAGTTATGTTTGAAAAGAAACAGCAATAATTTCCCCAAAGACTGCTGAATAGATGTATGGCCACAAAATATAAACTCAGACAAAAGATCATGGCAGAATCTAGCAAATAAGTATTAATGTTTATTCTAAAAACAAAGCTATGGAAGTGAGGGCTACTTGAGAGCAAATATTTACTTGAATTCTCAGCACTTTCCATATATGAATATAAAATAACAGTCTGTTACTGAGTGTGTATCTGTGTTAGTGTGGCAGTAACTGGAACGACATGCAGTATAACACACGTAGTTACAGGAATAGCCTCAACACATCATCTGGTCCAGGACCGGATGACACATGTTTAGACTGTTCTTAACTGATGTTTGTCAAACAGTTGGTTGGCCTGTTGCAATGCTTCACTCTCCTTGTACAAGAAAGGTATCCAGCTTTTTTTTTCATGTCACCTCCACTCAGTCAGGATAATATTGCCCTCTTTATAAGAATCTTCTCAGTATCATGGGACGTGTTTTTCAAAAAAAAAAAAAAAGTCTCTTTTTAGAAAAATTAAAAAGTGAATTTCTTAATGTTTCATAGACTCATAGGATCATAGAATGGTTGGAGTTGGAAGGGACCTTAAAGATCATCGAGTTCCACCCTCGCTGCCATGGGCAGGGACACCTCCCGCTAGACCTGGTTGCTCAAAGCCCCATCCAGCCTGGCCTTGAACACCTCCAGGGATGGGACATCCACAAGTTTTTCCTTATAGCCCATCTCTTCTAACATCTTTGTCACACCTAGGACTATTATTTCATGTGCCTATGTTTTCCTTGAAGTTGGATGTCTAAAGCTGTGCATAGCTATTCTTCTCCATCGGGGTTCAGCAAAAGAGGAACAAACTGCACTTATTTAGATCTGATGTTCATCTCTCATCATAAGATTTTTGACTGCGGTTCAGGGGCCTGGCCAGTTGTTCCTGTGTTGCATTTAAGCATTTGATTACCTTTTATTCAGCTTCCTACTCTGCAGTCCTTTTTATAATTTAATTTGATTACATTTGTGTTCTCCTTCTAATTTATTAACTTAATTTTTAATTGTTTTCCCACAGTTCTACCCCTTCCAATTCAGTATCAGCTCTATGTTCTAGATCTTCATCAGAATTTTTAATGTGTGTCTTATTCTCCAGTACTACCTGAAGAGAGAGCCCATTTTAAAATAGTAACAAATGTAGACTCTGTAACAAAAGGTGCTCTGTGGCCCACAAACCTGCATTTTTCATGACTTTTTTTCCTATTCCCAATGTGTTTGATATTTTTATGAAGATGAGTAAAGTCAACAGATGTGCTACTGTAGATATGCATACCATAGAAAGGTAGATACAGTCGATATGCATAAATGGATGCTGTGGGTTATTCCTTAATGTTAGATCCCCTTAGACCACTGATTGTACTGGTCTTTTCTGTGTGTGCTGTATGCAAGCATCAACACTTCTGCAGGTAACATCAGGCTCTCCATCATTTCAAGGAGGTGTTTCAGAAGGAAATCCAGTCTTGGTATTAGCTGTATTCATTAAGTTGTCTATAAACAGAATATTAAATGCCTGGTAGTCTAGGGCATTTACTGTGGAGTTACAAAATCTTGGCATACTGAGAATCTACCTGCAAAAAGAGTGTTCAATTAAGGCAACAACATTTTGGATAATATTATTGAGAAATTTTCAAGTGGGAATCATAAGCATGATGTTTTGAAGTATTCCTCAGCATGCTTTTAAAGCCAAATATGCAGCTGACATCAACAGTTGCAGATAAAAGCAGTGAGTTAGGGATCGCAGTAATAACTGATTAGTGCTTTTGTGAGTAGGGCTATATTTGTGTGAAATTTTGACATTTGTTATACAAATGCATTGTTCTTTTATAATTGTGCCTGTCTGCTTGCTCACTGTCATGATAATAAAACAATTCTGTATTTGCAAGGTATACTTCTGCATTGAATGTGACAGCTTATCGTTTTCTGACAGGTACTGTATAATGAAATGTTTAAATTTAATCTACTAAATGCAAATGCAATAACCAGTTAATCATGCAGCAGGAAAATAACATGTTTGTTTATTTTCAGATGTCACTCCTCCACCAGCAGCTGGATACTTGGAAGTAACAGATCTTAACTCAAAGAAAATCAAATACATTGCTATTCCTAGGTAACTGATTTTATTGATTAAAGTAGCTTCTGTCTTACATGAAGAGTAAAGAGAATTTAGTGTGTATTATTGCTTCAAGATAAGGAAATATTTCTTCTAATGTGGAAAGTAAGAATCATTCATACTTAATGTGTAAAATTCTGCAATTGTTGTAGCATATTTTTGTCAATATTTTTTATCTGTTTGCTAGGTGATACCAATGAAAATGTAGCAATTAATTAGTAAATGTGAAAGATAGCTTTATCTTCTGATTTTCACTCCCTTTGCTCTTTCCCTCTCTTCACCCACTTTATCCTCCATTATCTTTCATTTTGTTTTGCTATCTTTCTTTTCTTCTCTTCTCCTTTTTCTCTGTCTTTAGGGAATAACACAGAGAGGCAGATCTAGACGTACAAAACCAGGAATCAAGTTTTGGTCCAATATAAATTTTGCCTTGAAAATAACTTTAGCTTTTCTATGTTTTGGTTCTCCCTTTGGAAAATATGCATTCCTCCACAATTATCTTGCATGATACGCAAGTATGTTGTATGTGTAGAGCATATTTGCAAATATTTTATTATATAAACATGTATTTTGGTTACAAATTGTCATCTTCCACTGCAATAATAATAAAGGATTTAGTTTTAAATAGCATGTTTAAATAGCACATGTATGAAACCCACACATCAGAAATGTTATACTTTTTTTTTAAATTTTATCCATTGGATGTTGGTTTTGATAATATTAATTGATTCTTATTCTGCTTCATTAATCATCTGTGGAAATTTTTAATTAATAGAGAATTAATTTTGGACTGTTCACCATTTTAGAATTGATCCATTGGCCTACATCTGACACAGTCATCCAAAAATGTAAGCCATTGACATAGAAATAGTAGTGAATCACACTTTCATTTACAGTAGGATTTTATAAGAAATTGCAAAATTACAAAGCAAAATTACAAAGTCAAAGTTCAGCATCACAACCTTTAACCTGCTATAAGGATTTTAGCTGTTTATGACAAATCTGAGTGGAAGTCCAGATTTGAAAATTTGCTCCATCAAGAACTGATAAATAAAGTGACTTTTCATATATACGAATAGTTCTATGCCAAAATCTAAAAACCTTTCCTCCTCCTGGCATAGTTAGCTTGGTCAAATACTACGATAACTCTTCTTCAGTTGAATTAGTATGTGGTGATTTCAGTCTTAGATAGAAGCATATGTGTTACTGCTTCTTTTATCTTCAGTTATTTATTGTATTAGTGCAAGTTGCTAAGTTATTATGCATGTTGTTAACATACTGAAAAAATGCAAAGAGTCTTTCCTACTTTATCTAAATTTCCCTTCATATTATGGAGCTATTAGGCCCTCTGTTTCAGTAGTAATTTTATGTCTGCAAGTTAACTGCTTAAAGCAGTGCTACGATTCTCTGTGCATAAAGCAGTGCCATTTTTAAATGAGTGCTTAAATCTTCATTTTTTATTAAAGCACTAGAGAAAAGTGTTGCATTAGGCTGATGGAAAGATATTTTCCTCGGTGCCCAGGTCATGTTCTCTCCTATATCTTTTGTAGTTCTGTATTTTTCTATAATACATTTTAAAATTTTTCATAGTTTTTTGTAAAGACTGATTTTCTTCAGCTAGATGAGATATAGCAGTGGATTAGGCAACACTTTCCCTTTCAAACTGGTCTCATGTACTGCTTTTTATGCTGACAAGTATCTTTCAATCACATCTACTTTCAGTAGGTGGAATGTTTCGGATAGAACAGTGGGTCTGCAGGTCTTAGTTATTATAGTCTGTCATGGAGTGAGGATGTAATTTCATTTAATTGCCACCTTAAATACAGAAATACTCATCCTAGTTTTGATTGCAGCTTCAAGAAAAATAAATCACGTTAATTCCTCTTTTTCAGATCACAATCTCTCTCTCCTTATACGTCTTGGCTCTCTAAGATCTCGGATGCCGATGCCTTGTTGGCACCCCTGGGGAGAGTAGGTTTGGTTACCGTGGACATGGGAGGCGGTGTGAGGCTTTGGGAGACCGGGCTGGACAGCCTCCAGCGGTCGCTGCAGGACTGGAGGAACATGATCGGCCAAGAAGATGGTCGTCCTATGCAGGTAGGACTTCACAAGGGTGATGACGCAAAATGAATTTTCAGCTGGGAGAGGGGTCGAGGGAGAGCCACGGTTGAAAAAGACTGTGAAGCAGAAATATGCCTGCGAGAAAAGCTGAATAGGCGTCTCCACTGAAAGAAAAGACACAATAGCTTAATTAGAAGGCTTATTTGTAACCCCTGTAATTATGGTTACTGACAATCTCTTTGTCTTGCAATGTTTGTATTTTTGCCAAATTCCAGTACATTTAAATGCAAATTAATTCTTTATCTCCTGCTGATTTTAAACTGCAACTTTCAGAATGTAGAATAATAGAATTAATTTTTAAGGAAAGCATATACTTTTCCAAAGTTCAAATACTTGTAAAAAAACTACTGTGTTTGTACTTCAGAAAAGAAACATGAAGCCTAGGTAGAAGATGCCTTGAGTTCACAGTAATGCCTTTGGCTAATTTTGAAAATTGTCCCAGCTGAGCAGAGGTACAAGGGTCTCCGTACAGCCATGTTCTCTTGTGGAATGTTGATGTAGATGCTGAAAATATACAGCATATACATGTGTGCTGTGTGTGCATGTATGTATGTATATGTAAGTGTTGTATGTATATATGTATTGGCTAATATATATGATTTCCATTGCAACACAGAGGGGAAAATTCAGGGCTCTTCAGTGGCATCTTTAATTTGTGTTAGTGATAGGAGAAGGTATCACTTTACTTTGAGGAACAAATGTGCTTTAGGGGAACTTCTGTATGTTTTACAAGAAAGATTCTGTCTCTGTCTAAAATTGCAATTATTTCTCTCTCATGAATTTCTGTAACCACTTTCACAGTACATTAGAATGGAAAAACAGGATGAGTCTTTTCTAAATCTGATCTCCAGCTATCTTGAGTGTGAATGAGATTTATTGGGCCGAAAACATAGTTCTTCTTTCACTTTCTTTTGGCCTCTGTGAGCTCCCTTTCTACAGGATGTTCCACAGTTACAGAAACTTGTGCAAGAACTGATGTCTTCTTGTTACTGGACCCTCAGCAAATGCTTTTCATAAAAGTAACGAGAAAAGGAAGCTGTTGCCCAGTAGCATGTTTGTGTGGTTGCTTGTTGCTTACCAGTGCCATTTTTATTACAAATGCAGTAGCACTAGCACCATCTTATGGTCAGATGTAGTTGCTTTACACCAGCCCAATTTCATCTACTGATCAAGTTACCTAGTAGAAATTAAAAGAGACAGGAGAGTTAGAGTTTTACTTGGTTTAATCTTTTTTAATTTTTTTCTGATAACCTTTAATTTTATTCAATAGTATTACTATACTGTCAACCTTATTCAACTAAATATTAGAGAATACTGGCTTGGAAAGTACACATCATCAGAACATTTTAAGTCCTTTAACTAGTAATGTCGAGTAACCACTTAAAAAAAAAAAGGCTAAGAAGTTTTCCCACAGTCACAAAGCAATTTTCAAATTCTGTCATAGAATTTCTCTCTCCTGACAGTCTGCTTCTCTAATTACAGGGTAAAATCTTCTTAGAGTATCTTTCTTCTTTCTGTCTATCAATGAAGGTTGTATAGCTCAAGTCAGTGGTTTGTCAGAGCTCAAAAAGGCATACTGTTTGATTTGAGCTAAAGGGCTGAAGCAAATCCTCCTGTGTGATCTTCAGACTTGCATCGTTATCACTAACTTCTTTTTCTCTACTTTACATACTTTGCTCTAAATGGAAAGATATGAAGAGCTAAAAAACTTTGTTTACCAGAACACTATGGAGCAATAAGCAATAAATTAAATCTTTATTATATGCACCTCTCCATCAAGATAATAAATATGTAATTGCTGTGTAAACTCTATACTTTACTATTTGGGGATAATGGCCTTCACCTTTCCTACTTAACTCAATTTTTCAATGGACCTAGACATAAAAGCAGTACTTTCTTAAGCCATTCATTTCTGAAAATTGAAGGATCCAGTTATCTCGAAAACATATTCATGTAGATTCCCTGTGTAAGGTAAGCATAGCAAGAATTCCAGCGTTTCCTGTTCTAGAGAATTACCTTGCTAAGAAAGCTGCAGCTATTTCCTGATACCTGTTTTTACAGAATTGGAGGTATTTTGCAACCACATGTTTGTCCTGGTGTATGAAAATCACATTCTTTTGTATAATGTTTCATGCTTGTGCTCATGTTAAGTATCTTGGAGTCTAATGGGACATCTCTAATTCCTGAACTAAACCCACTGTTCCTGGTCATCTTGTAGCAGAAACTCACTCAAGAAATTTGTCAGTGTTCCATGTATCGCCAGAATTCATTCCCCACCCACCCCTAGTTTACCCTACTCTGATAGCTGCCATTGATGCATCCCTCAATGCTGCCACAGGCTTAGCAAAGCTTATTAGCCCTTCTTGGTGAAGGAATTAGAGAGCTTTCAATATAAATATAGGTTCAAAGAAGTGGAAACAACTCTTCAAGTAGGCTTTGCTTATAACTGTTGGTACTATCTTCTAAGGCTGCGTTTTGGCTTTCACAAACACATTAGATCTCGGAAACAGGCTGTATGTACATAAGCAATGAAACAGAGGAAAACAAACAGCTGTTCCACTTATAATCAGTAATTAGGCTCCTCTGATATAATGTTGTGGCAGTCTTCAAAACAGTCAACGTTTGTTTTATATTGTTGATGTGCTCAGCAGTGTTCAAACTGCGGAAGTCTTGAGGCTACAAAAATAGTTTCTGGAAATATGGTTTATGTTTACATAGGTTTGCATTTATATAGGCAAGTCAGGAATTTTCTTCATTTATTAAAGTTTTAAACTCAAAATATGTCTACAGTATTCTGAAATGATTAAATTGGAGTGCCTACAATACAATATCTAAACAAAATGCTGGATTTTCTAAAGCATGAACTTTATTTGAAATCCAAAAATTGTTGAGCTTTTTCACTCTTTGGTGTTTTTGAAAACAATGTCACTTCTTTATCAAATATCTGAAAAGAATTTGAAAGACTATTTATTTTTAAAATTTTGCCCTTAAAAGTTTCATGGCAATAGGCTGACATTGATAATGTGTTACATTTTGTGTCAAAGGGCTGTTGGTAGAGATTAAATAGGAAAAAACTGATTACATTCTGATATGGTTGAGCTGTTGTTTTTCAGTAAGTGTTGTTTACTGCAGAAAATGACAGCAGTGGGTTTTGGGGTCCTTGGGGCTGCTATGAACTGTGCGACTTCCATATGTGTAAGTGTATGTTATATATAACATATATTATGTATAATATATATTTATTATATATAATTATTACATATTGCATGTAATATATAATAATATATAATGTATTGTATAATTTATAATAATATGTAGTATATAATATGTACATAATATATATTTTATATATATACGATATATGTATTCTAATATAAGTTCCAAAATTCCACAATATTGTCATCACCGCAGCCAAGGGTATCACTAACTGAGATATTACAAAGTAACCTGCTTGATTGAAGCTAGACATTGTCTACCTGGATTTCTCCAAGGCTTTTGACACAGTTCCCCACAGCCTTGTTCTAGAGAAACTGATGGGTTATGGTTGAGACAAGAGGTCTGTTTGGGGAACTGGCTGACAGGTCGCACCCAGGGGGTGGTGGTAAATAGCTCCTTTACAAATTGGCAACCTGTAGTAAGTGGGATCCCCCAGGGGTGGATATTGGGCCCAACACTGCTTAATATCTTCCTAAGTAATCTGGATGATGGGATCAACTGTACCGTGATGAAGTCTACTGATGATACCAAACTGGGTGGAGAAGTGAACACTTCAGAAAGGAGAGCCACCCTGCAGGAGGACCTGGATAGGTTGGAAGAGTGGGCTAACAAGATCTTTATGAAGTTCATCAAGGACAAGTGTAAGGTCTTGCACCTGGGGAAACATACTCCAGGGGTGCAGCACAGTCTGGGATCTACCTAGCTGGGAAAAAGCTCTGTGGAAAGGGACCTGGAGGTCCTGGTGGACAAGTGAAAGAACGCTGTGCTGCTGTGGTAAAGAAAGCCAACAGGATGCTGAGCTGCATCAGCAAGGGCATCACCAGCAGAGATAAAGAAGTCATTATCCCACTCTACTCAGGACACAGCTGGAATAATGTGTTGAGTTTTGGTCCCCATCAATACAAATAAAGATGTGGACAGGCTGGAGATGGTCCAGAGAAGGACCACAAAGATGACCAAAGAACTGGGAAGCCTGCCACATGAGGAAAGGCTGAGACAACTGAGTTATTTCAGCCTCAAGAAAAGATGGCTTAGGGGAGACCTTATCACCATGTTCCAGTATTGAAAGAATGGCTTCAAGGATGGAGACTCCTTTTTTACAAGGAGTCACATGGAAAAGAAGAGGGGTAATGGGTACATGTTACTCCAGGGGACATTCCAATTGGACACAAGAGGAAAATTTTTCCAAATGGGAACAATCAGCCACTGGAATAACCTCCCTGGGAAAGTGGTGGATTCTCCAGCACTGGACACTGGTAAAATTCAGCTGGACAGAGTGCTGGGCCATCTTGTCTAGACTGTGCTTTTGCCAAGAAAGGTTGGACTAGATGATCCTTGAGGTCCCTTCCAACTTGGTATTTTATGATTTTATGATATATAAGTGTTCTGTGTAGTGTGTGCTTTTCTCAGAAACTGAAAAATCTGAAGTGTTTGGTGGAGGCTATATCGGTTGTAACAGCTCAAGTGGACTTCTTAAATGATCGAGAGTCAGATGATAAAATGCCAAGGTCACAATGTAGGACTGAACTGAGGAAAGACACAGCAAATGCAAATAGAGCAGGCACCAGCCTCACTAATACCAGCTGTTAAAAATAGATGAAGTACTTGGCATGGATATCTCAGCTACCAGGAGTTTCTTCTGCTTCAGGTAGTAAAATTACACCTGTATGCACCCATAAGCAAGTGTGTGCACTGTGTGGAACCTGAATACTAAAACATCTCCATCATCCCAGCTCTTTAGTCTCAAGACTAATGAGTGACACTCAGTTTAGAAGATCATGTACTTCTTTGTAGGTGAGTCAGCCCAAACGAAGTGTGTAACAGACACTTGATAACTCTTCAGGTCAGGTTTCTACCCACCTGGTTCAAAACCATTTCTTTGTGTCATTGAAGACCGCACACATAGTGTTTAATAATTCATGTATTGGGGCAAACCTTCATTTGGACAAGTCCTTAATATGACAAGAAGCAGCCTGGAAATGTTATCTCATGGTTTTTTCCCCCGCTTTGCTTTTGTGATTTGACCTGATCTGTCTATTTTCTAGCAAAAAGCCAACTGATTGTTTAAGTCAAGTTAGAGTTTGCAGCATCACAAAACCGAGATGGTTGAATGAATGTAGAAAAACACACAAATGAGAAAAAAAATAATTGTTTGCTTCTTACCAAATGCAGTAGGGACAGTTCTGCAGAAGTGTGTAGAAATTCATGCAATACTGGCCCAGATTCATTCTGTTAGAAGAGATCCTAAAGGTGGACAACTCAGCATGACTTGGATATAATTTTGATATGTTTTAGGCATTGGCACTAAAAGCAGACATGAATGAAATATGTGAAGAATAGGAAAAGCTGTAGATCGAGATCTCTGGGGAGATTTCATTCAAGATATTTTGCCCTGGACTGAGAGCACAGTTTTCTGTCAAAAATTAATGTTTTTGTCTAAAATTGCAATTCCTTTTCCCAGTAGCCCTGGAGGCATGTTCTTTTGGTTTCTGCTGTGATTCTTTTAACATTTTACTGATACAGTGTTTCCACAAAGCATGAATCATTTTAACTAGATAAATGGAGAAGTGAAAAAAATTACTTCATCCATCCGTAACTATTTCCCTTTAGACACCCCTAAACATTTAAATACGTAATTATTGCCACATCTGGAGCCAGTAAGTATTGTCATTGCTTTACAGAGAAGGGAACTGAAACATAAGGAAGGCAGGTCATTTGTTCAAGTGCACACTGTATGTCTACTCTGCAGTGTCAGAGCTGGGATAAATGCATTATACACCCATAAGGGTATATAAACATACTTTGCACCTCTGTTGCCAATCTGGGTGGCTTGAATGTCCGTGAATCCTGCAGTCAGTACAAACATACCTTAAATTGGCCAAAAAGTTGCAGAAAAATGCAGTGCAGCCACCTAAGGAAACCAGTATCAACTCTAGAAAACACAAGGTTGAAACATGCTTAGCTGAGATCAGTAAAGACATATTCAGCAATACTCCAGGAATGCAATAAATAGATATTTTTTGAGATTTTAAATGTCTGTCTTCACCGTCTTATAGTAGCACTCAAAAATGATAACAGAGCACATAAGTTATTCTATGTCCTGTGAACAGTTAGAAGACGTGAACATATGGTTCAGGTCAGTGTGGTAAAACAGCAATGTATATGTGTTCATCACCAATGGCTAAAAAAATTAAGGGTGTTTTTTTCATGTCTTAACTGCTGATGCAAGGGCTTTTTGCTAAAAACAGCATTTTGATGAGTTCTGCAGCACTCAATAGTAGTTCCCAACATTCAGGCTTTCTTCTGCAATCCATCAGTTAACCTTTAGGTCTGATAGGGGCGGGGGCAAACGCTAAGTAGCTATTACGGCTTGTGTGTTCTATCATTAGAAATATATTTAAAATATTTTCCTAACCCTGTGTTGGGGTCAAAGTTGACTGTGTTTTTAAAGTAATCATAATGCCAAAAAAGTCAGATTTATTGTTGAAGTTATAAGAAATGTAATCATGTTAAATCAAGTGTATGTGTGGGGGGGGTGTACATATGAAGTTCTGTGCACGTATATAGATTCACACGCATAAGCGTTTACATATGTGCACACATGCATACACACACTGATACATACACGTAAGCTCAGTTTTTTTCCCCAGCTGTCATACCTGGACGTTGACTCTCTTGAATTAAAATCACCCAAGACCATCATAACTTTGCAGGTGCCCAATCCCTCAGGGACTGTATTTCATAATGAACAGGAATTGGAAGTGGATTTAGAGCAAGAGATTTTAGATTTATTTAGGAAACAGTTCTTGGGATCCCTGTGTTACACATATAATTAGCCATGTGGAATGTGACAGTACTTCTCCCTCCTCTTGTCAGGTCCTTGTCTGCAGTCAGATGGTTAAAAGACCCGTTGGCACAAGTCCCGCCCCTTGCCTGGCTTTTGCACCTGAGCGGTTATTTTAGCTGGCGTCTGCCTGATATAGAGATAGAATATAGCTGAATATATATTCAATATATTGCTATATATAGAATATAGGAATTATGCCCTTTACTCTGCGTCTTTTCAAGACTGTAGTAGGTCAAAAAAAGCAGCAGGTGTGTGTGGTACTTAATGAATAATGCTTAGTTTTTACAGGCAAAAGCAGTTCGGTTTCCTTGCTTTAAGCAATGTAGGACCTAGCACCAGATCTGTAGGCATTTCAGTGCCTATGGGTGAGCTCCCACTGTCACCAAGAGAGCTTGAGGAGCTCACCCTGAAGCAAACACTGATGTTTGTCTTGCTGTATGGCCAGTGCCCGTGGTGGCACCTCAGATCCCTGGCTTACCTGGGAGGTCCCTACCTGTAGCTCTCTGCAGGCTGGATCCAAATGCCACCCTCAATGCACCAGGCATTTTGTATGGATTTAAGGAAATGGATTCTTAGAAATGGAAGGTGGTTTCTTTTATGCCTCTTTCCGTTCTTTGGGCTGAGACCAGAAAATCTGTAGTTTTGTTCTCTGCCATCTTTGGGTGATGATCATCTTCCTCCCTTCCTTGAATAGTCTTATTTACTCTATTTTTATTCCACTCAACTAATCACACGTAACTCTGCATTTAATAATTATTCACCCTTTAAGTGAAATAATATTTTGGGGTTTATTGAATGCATTCTTTTTTTTCTTTTGATTTTCCGAAGCTACAGTTTGTACTTGAAAGTTTAGGGTAATGCAAGTTCATCTGATGAAATTTATTCTTTAGGTTGGATGTTTATCTGAAGAGTAATTGGTTCAGGAGTTTGTGATCCCAACTTGTTTATATTTACGTCTCAGGATCTACTTTAATCTATACTGATGCTTTTAATTTATTTTTTTCCTTTTTTAAAAGTGACATTTCCATTTATAAGAGTTTAACAAAATCCAGCTTTTTGCTGATGTTAAGACTGGACTGGGCAAAGCTGGAGTTCTTGATTCGAAATAAAAGCAGGACCTTTAGCAAGTGGCCAGTCCTTCCTACCGCCATCCCCGGTTCTCTATTTTCTACTTTAGACCAAGTGGTTTTTCTCACCGCATGAGGGCACCGATGAGCTAATAAAAGTGATTTTGCTCCTCTCTTAAATACTGTCGTTTCAAATCCCATAAATTATGAAAAATATACGCAATGGAGAATTTTTGTAAGTTTGGAATAACCATAAGATGGCATTCTGCAAGTCCTGTGTGGGATCCTGAAAAACTTGAAATATTGCAGAGTTATCTAGTCAGTAAGTGGCTTGCAAGGTATAGTTTAATAGTGTTTGCAGTTCTGAGATCCGTGAACCCCAAATACATGGTTTAGGTCTGTGACCTTCTCCCGGGCTTTGTGATTCATTTTAGCAAAGTGAGGAGTAGCAGACATATACCACCCCTTGAGACAAGGCATTGAAGTATGGGGAAACGTAAGACTAGAAAGCCATGAACCCACAGAGCTCAATAAGTTTGTGTCTTTAAAAGTCTCCGCTGGGTAAAGCGACTCAGATGAAGGTCATCGATTCTGTCAGGTACTGTTTCTTATATAAATGTCTTCAGCTGAAATGAAGCCCCTGGTGGAAACACTATACAAACATGGCTAAAATACATTCTCTTTCCTGAAGATCTTCCAGTCTAATTAGAGCAGACAGACAAAAAGCAGGACTGGAAATAACATTAACTTTCTGTTAGAGCAGGCAGATCCAGCACAAAGTTCCTCTTTCTTCCTCTGGCCTTCCTGTGAAAGCCCACAGTTCTCTTGGGAGAAAATATAAGAACCTCACCACACCATCTTGCAGATCTCAAAAGCCCCATGGCAGTGCACATCGCTGATGTAAAGGCTGGAGCTCCCAACACCGGTGAAATCTTGCTGTCCCAGCGAGACAAATGCATACTAATAATTCTGCCCTTATGAAAGTTGTTCCTTAATTAGTGAAAATTTAAATGGTCTGTTCTGTTATAGTTGTGCTAAATATTGGAGGCTTTACTTTAGAAAACAAAACAACCTAGTTGATCCTTAATAACTTATGTCTCTGCTTCTTAAGGAGAGATTTGACAAGGTCCTAAGTCTGTAGAAAATAAGGCTTTTCTGCTTCTATGTGTAATTTTTTTCAACTTTCTTTTGACTGTGCAATGTCCCTGCAGTTTTCTGTTCAGAATATTCCAAATTGTCAGTGTGTTCACTTATCCCATCTTTTGAGCTGTTGATTATTCAGGCTGCAGCAGAAGAAACCAGAATTCAGTGTTTTCCAAGTTTATTGATCTTAGGGGATGTGTAGTCGTCATCATAAATAACCAAACCAGACACTGTCGGTGTGCTCTGATTATATTTTGCAGTGGATTCGCATACTAACAAGGTGCTGCCCCCACATCTTTTGTGATTGATTAGGTAGATTTTAATAATGGCAGAGGAAAATGGAATTTACACAGATGTTAACATAATGGAGGATCTGTTAGGTGAAAGTAAATGCACGTTGTTCTCTCTTCACTTCATTTAGTTTATCCAGCTTTTAAGCCTCAGAGTACATATTCATGAGCAAAAGACTCTAATGCATCTAGAGTTTATGAGTTGGTTCTGAGTGACAGCGTTTAATTCAAATGAAGACCCACCTACAGCAGCAACAACTGGATTTTATATAGTGGGGGTTTTTTAGCTGGTGTATAAAAACTTCATTTACAAGCCAGATACTTCTTTGTATGTGTTTCACTCCAAATCTCTACCTCTTTCCCCACCCAGGTTGACCTACTTGTGATTTCACATTTATTTTAGAAATCCCAAATTCCATTACAGCTGTGGTGCTTTGAATTATTTTGCTATTTGAGACAGCAGTTTAATTCCTGTATGAATTTTAAGAGCTACTTTTAGAGACAAATGTTCACTGGAGTCAGATAATGCATGAAGCTTCATTAGTTCATTTTGAGTTCTTGCAAAGTTTTGCAGACAAGATAAAGAACCAAAATGAAGCCAAAATGACAGAAGAAAACCTATTAAATGTATTTTTTACTGCAGTGCAACTAATGTTTTTTCACTTCAGAATACAATTGAAGGCAGAGTATGTTTCATAAATTATTATTGTCTTGTCTAATACTGAATGTCCCTTTCTGTGGAAAAATGACTTGTGAATTCAATTTTGTGCTGTTGATGTGAACAGAAATTGTGGCATTAATTTTTAGCACATTAAAAAAAAGCCGTATATGATAAGCTAAAAGTAAAAGTAATAGAAGCCATTAGATTTTCTTTTTCCTGTTGTTTTTTTTTTTTTTTTTGCCTTTCTCTCGCTAGTTTGTGTAAATAGATTATAAAACATTTTCTTTCTATCTTTGGTAGAATCAGTTATACAATAGAATATAAAACCACCATGGAACAGGCAGATTAGTCTTTGATTTGCCTGATGCAGAATTTTTATATTCTCTTTGAGAAAATAATATGTATATTCTTCAGCAGCAGCAGCATGAATGTGTTGGAGGAAAGGATGTTCTTGTGACCTGTTAATTGCAGCCTGGGGTAACACTGAGGTTTTAAGGTTGTTGGCAGGGGTGGGGGGAGGGATAAAAGAAAACAAAGATTTGTTTCAGTGAAAAGGCAGCCTTTTGCACGTCTGCTGAAGTACATTCTGCTTTCCATGGAATACATTTCCTAATCCTTTGTACCTCTGTGGAATGGATTATTTAATGTCTTTTTCACCTGGAGAATAGTCATGTTTCGTTACAGCCAAAGTCTGCCTTCTTTCATAGTAATGTATGGTTTTGATAAAAGATTTTTCACTGATATTGATGAAGAAATTAACATCTCTCAAATCACCTGTAGGACAAAAGGACATTTTCATTTCTTTTCCTGTGATGATCTTCTGATATGCCTAATCTTTGTCCACGATGCTAATGAAGAAAGCAAACTATTTAAGAAAACATCAATATTTTAACTTTGTAGTATTTGTAGTGCTTTTATGTTCATGTAATTCATATTTTCCAACAATAATTTATTACATTGTATGGAAAATAACTTATATTCTTCATTGATTATAATCTGCCCTGCTTAATATATCATATATTAATGAAAAGGCAAAATAGCAGATTAATTCTTTCCCTCTGTGTCCCAGGTATGCTAGGATAAGAGTGGATATCTTCTAATTTGCATCTTAGCAGGGTTCTTTCATGTATGATGAAAAGAGTAAATGACAAACGAGATTTTGCCAGTCTAAATCCTTCATACCCCTGCCTACTTTCCAGTGCTGTCTAATGGCACAACTAATTAATCTGCTGCATCTGAGTTAAACCAAGAACCTAACTCATGTGAACTCTATTGCACCTGAAATCTTTCTGATCAGTGGTAAGAAACAACCACTAACGCATTGTTATTACAAATACCAGAAGTGCTTATGAAAATGGTTACTGTTTCAGCACTTCAGCTTTTTCCTTTTAAAAACTCTTCCTACATAAATATTCTCTGCAGCTGTAAATAATGCAGCTGTGACCCTGTTTGCTTGTATTTTATAAAACGGCATTTTACCCATTTGTGTGTGTTTATTAAGTTGTGACTCCTGAAATTGTGCCGGTTTCGGTTTTAGTAAATATCTTGTGTGTGGAATGCTCCAAAGAAGCTTAAAAGGGCTTAGTAGAATGATTGGTTACTTGTTTGTCACCACACACCACAAGGAGGAATTCTGTTTCTTTCTATTATGAAGATGTAAAATCCTGTAAGGAATGGCCAGCTCTGTTTAAACGTACACAAAAGGGTAAGAAAAGCTTGATTTGGGAGGTTTGAGAAATAGAAATACAGTTAATTTTTTAAAGTACAAATTATATGCCTTTACACCTGCGGGATGTTAGCCTGGTTCCCCCCTCTCCCCCCCCCTCTTTTTTTTTTAAGTTGTATCTGGAATAATAAAATAAGCATTGGGTTTGCTTAAGAGGACTAGATATAAATTAGTCCTGGTAGGGACAAATATATTAAAACTAAGAGGGGAAGGCTCTGTTCCCCTGCATGTGGGGTAGCTCACTCCCATTGGAAACCAGGGTTTCTTTCCCAATCCTCAGGCAGAAACTCGCTTTTGTTGCTGTAAGCAGTGCAAAGGAGTTTTTCTGGCAAGCACTCGTGAATGAATGGGAGGCACTGACACATCTTGCGCCCTTCAGGAATTTTAATGAAGTTAACCACGTCAGAATACAAAAGTAAGCTGCTGTATCAAAAGACCATCTACTCTTTAGCCAGCTCTTTATGTGGAACAGAAGCTTGTCATGAACACGGTAGGGTGGCAGGAATATCTATGACCAAAAAATTCGATCCACATCAGAGATGCATCCCAGACTGCATCAAGAAAAAAAATCCCTCACATTTCACAGAAAGCCATCACTCATTTATTACTTTTCTATTCAAAAAACGTTTTCAACCTGGCCTGACTTTGACTTACAAAGTCTAAAAGATATTTCATAACCTGTAACCACAAGTTCTTTTTCTGCCAGCAGTTAAGCCTGAGTACGTGTTCTGCCCCTTGTTTGAGAGAGCTTTCTACAAGACTGTAATGGAGGTATGGATGTCCAAGATAGCAGGAGTCATTGATTTTATCTCTTGCCTGAAACTCCCAGGAATAAAGAGAATCTGAAGTGGAAAAATACAGCAGGAAATGAGATTCTGTCTCTCTTTCCCTGTATCTGCAATAAAGATAACTCCTGGAATTGTAACAGACTTGGACAATGAGGAGCTGATGTATGGGCTTAAAATGCGTGAGTGAAAAGATGGCAGTGTTGAAGGTCGTGAATACTCTGAACATAAATGATTAAATAATAGACATACTGAAATGTTCATTTCAGTTGGCTTAGTTAAGTGTCTTTTACTCATTAAATTGGATACTATTATAAATACGTTATAATAGAGAAATCAATATATGTTCAGTCTAGATGCACTTTGAATAGTTCCTTAAAAGCATCTCATAAAAAGTCAGACAATTTAATTAATTTATTCCCCTCAGACATATAAATGTGACATGATGAAGACTGGCTATCATTTCTTTTTTTATATTTATCTGCTTGGCACAAGCAAATTGGCAGTAACCAGCACCTGTTAAGATACAGAAATGCAGTTGCTCTACTTGAGACTGTCTTTGAGGAGGTGAAGCTCATATTAAAGACATTTTTTTCTTCTCAGTTTCATTGCAATGAATGATCAAGATTACTGGGAGCTAAAATATCATTAAGCTTACTTGTAAGAAATCAGCTGAAGCTAAATTTGATAAGGCTTTTGGTCAGTTTTACTCATGGAGTCTGAGGAATTGTTTTGCAAGATACTAGGAGAAAATTAATTCTGAGCTCAAAAGGGAAGTGCTGTAATTGTGAAAACAGCTCATATTAGAATGAAGTGCTAATGTAAGTGTGGGACATAAATCACGTTAATAATCAAGTACAGCAGCCCTGTCCGTAATTCACACACTTCTGTTAATGGGTTATTGCAAGCTCCTTTCTTCCCGTAGTTGTGATGGTGTCTTGTAGAGGCAATGCACGTTGTGTCTGGGTCAGCTGGGTGATCCTCAACAAATTCACCTCCTGTCTTTTACTGGGGGATGATAAAAGTGTCAAACTGTGATGTATGCCAGTGCTTCCTTACTCTCCAGAGGTTAATTTTATTAAATTAGGTTATTTCACATCAGAACTCAATAGAATTCAACCCCACATTCTCTTAAGTGACATGAATGTCGTTAGATCCGTTTCCAAACATGGTTAAGATTTGGTTAGTACACGGCATAAAGTTCCCTTACCATATTTTGCCTGACCAGCTGAAGTCTAGACAAAACTACCAGCCTTTGACTCATCTTCAGAGTGCCTGCTATTATGTATTGCTATGCATTTAATAGCTGTTCGGCATAAATATGACACAGATGTGAAACACCTGGTTTCATTGTGTTGTGGAGCGCATTAAATCGTGTAACTGGCTTCTCTGAGCTTCTTTATCTTCTTTATATTACTATATGAAGGATGATAGGATCATTTACTTTCCAGGCTGAATGTTTGTATCAGTTTCCCTTTTTCAGCTGGCTTTTAGAACCCAGTGTTGTCAGAAAAAAAAAAAAAAAAAAAAAAAGAAGTGTAGACACGTAAAACCGCTTTGGCATCCGTTCATGCATCTCATGGAAGTGATATAAAGTGAGTTGTTCAGATGGCCACGTATCTCTCACTGAATGTAAAATGAGAGTTCAGTTCTATTCCTGTCTGGCTGCCCTTGCTGTCAGGAGTGAAGGGATGTATAAGAGGCAGAACCAGTAAATTACATCAGAGCATTAGCAAGTCTTGGTAATTGCTTATCTTCATTTCCTTTTTTCTCAAGCGCTTCCTTCGTGCCATTGCCTCTTCAGAAAAGCACATTCCTTTAACATCTTTCTGACCTGCGGTATTCAGGTTCTTCTCACCTAAAATTTTTGTTTGTTGGCTTCATGGACTTGGGAAGACTGACAGAGTCTCCATCCACAACATCCTTTCAAATGCATCCATCATCCCTTGGTGCAAGTGCCTGAGAATACAGTCAAAGAGAAGGACAGAACAAGATTGTAAACCAGGGACTAAGATCATTGACGATGACTTTACAGAGAATAAAGTAAGAATCACGTATGTGGTGAGAACTTTGAAGAAAAACCTGCCCAAAGAGGCAATGGAAAACTATTTTCATGCTCTGATCATGAATCACCAATATGTATAAACAAGTTTAGATAATACACAACTGACACATGTGTGCCCTGCGTTTTGGAAATTGTGGTTATTTTTGAAATCTAAAGGAAGTCTCAGAAAGAAAATTTCACAGTTTTTCCAGCTATTCTACTCTGACCTCATGGCTGAAACTCAAGGCTAGTAGCCTGAATTCATCTGTTGTTTTACAGAGCTGTGACATGCACACCAGGCAGTATGAAATCTTCACAATAATGCAGGGATGAATAGTGCCTTTCAGTGCATGTGTAGCTACAAAGAGCACAGATTTCTCTCAAGAAGAGACGCTTGGTCTAAACTCTTGCTGAAAGAAACAAAGTTGATAGAAGTCTTGCAATAGATTCAAATGGAAAGTATTCAGGAGGGGATAGATCAACTTTAAAGCAAGCAAATTATTTATGTATTTGGAAAATATCCATCACAACATTAAGAGAAATCTCAATAGGTTTAGAAATTCCAATCAGACAAGCTTGGAAAAGTTACTATGGATTTGTTAGATTTATTTGAGCTTTGTCTCTACTTTCAGTGCTTGTTTTTCTTGTCTTCCTTCTCACTCCAGACAAACTAGATTTTCCTACTGTCTTTCAGTTTGCTGGGTTCATAATACATCCAGTTTTGGATCCTCCCCCTTAAATCTACCTTTCCAACAGTTTCTAACATCAAGAATCCCTCCAGCCCTCAGAAGAGTGACTTATCTATGACTCTTCCGTCTCTTTATATTTGTCATGCTGAAGAATGTATATTTGTCCAAAAGTTTTTGTCTTCAGGGTTTTTTTTCTCATCCTTCCTCTGATTTCGTATCTAGACTCAGTGTTTTACTGTTCACTTCTTTCAAAAATATATTTTCAATTCTACTCTAGATAATTGCTAGTCTAACTTTTACTTTGTAGAGGCGCCTTCAGAGCACAGAGAAGTTATTAGTTGTAAAATTGCCTTGAAATGCTTCCATGGAGACAGGGATGGGGAGGAGAAAAGCATAAGTCACTAATGGAATTATCTAAGAGCTCAAAAAAACCCAAAGAAGTACATCCAGAGGATTTTCTTCAAAGGGTCCTAAAGTGCGCTAACTTAATGCAGTTTCTAAGCAGATGGTAAGTTTAAAAAAAATAAATCTCAGCAAACCAGTGCTAATAAAAAATTGATTGTTAAAGTATTCAGATGTAGCAAAATTCTAATACCTTTTGTGTGCATACTTATAAAAGAAGTAAATGAATGAAACTACTGCAAATCACTGACATGACATTTACATGTTTGCTGGTTGTGTTCCATTCTAGTATCCTTAAATTTTCAATTATTTTAGTCAGTACCCTATTAACTGTATTTTTAAAAAATTAATAAGGAGGTCACATGCTTAAGCCGTGATAGATTGTACCACTTGTCTCTTTTTCTTTTTCTCATACAATCTTTTTCAGTTTTAATAGAAGTCAGATGTTGGGTGTTCTGATGTACTTTTAAGAACAAAAGTCACAAATCATTATAAAATAAAATATTTTCTATTAACCACTTGCTGCTTCAAAGTTGGAAATACCTGCCTTAATCAGATCAACACCATTCTAAAAAAGCTTTATGTTAGAAACTTACCCAGGACATATGTGCTAAAAATATTTGTGAACAACTTATTATATGTGAGAAATATGTGAGCAACAAAGCTCTGTTGTCTATGGAACTTTTCACTCAAAAATTAAACAATACTTGTATAGCAAAATATTTGGTGACATTTTTAAATGGAAAAACTTGACAAAAATAGAATGTGGTATTGATTATGGTTATGTTTGCCTCAGAGCTTCCTTTTGCAGAATTTTGAGTATTTTTCTGTGAAAAACCCCAAAGGATGAAAAAGTAAAGGAATTTCCATCATTTTATTGTTTCTCTTTACAGAATAATATTTTGTTTTGATTCATGAGGCTGACACTACGGTTTTGGTTTTGTGAATTTATTTTAAACTAAGTTCAGCTATTTTTGTTGACCCATGGTTTTGATAGCCTTGAAATCTACATGTTATGCAAAAAAAGAAATGTTTATTTTGGAAGAAATCTTATAAATCGATATATGGACAACCCTAAGGGTGACATGCTGTTGTGGTTAAGTGTATTTCTTCATATAGAAATGTTAAATTAATGTAATTTATCAGATTAGATCTTGATTTTACACTAATGACATGGTTCACAGAGGATGTATTATACCTCTTTGAATTAATATAAATTCTATACAGAGAAAGAAAATAATGTTTTGAATAGCTGCCAAGACACTGTTGTTAGAGCACGTGTTTTCAGTTTGAAAACATGTATGGAATTCATGTCAGCATGAAGTTGAATCTGCAAGACAGTGAATTCAAGGATTAAAGCGCTCTACAGTCCCAGTGAATACCCTGATAATGCCAGGGAACTTCTCTGAAGGCAGTAAATTGTAGTTATTGGGGCACATAAATTCATCAGGGAATTAAATGTATTATGTTTGATGAGAAGGAAGTTAATTTGTAGACGTTAAAGACATCAATTTTACATCTCTGCCATTAAATTTCATTTAAAAAAAAAACCAACTGGCATTAAATTACAGAAGATTAGCAACTGAAGGGCAGTTTACACATGAATCAGTTCACTACATGACTCAGAGATGGTAATGGGAAGAAGTATTTTTACCTTCAGTCACCCACTTAAATCCAGCCCCATCCCGAAATGACTCAGCCCCGACCATCTGACAGCTGCTGGGTGTTCAGCTGCGCGGTGAATCCACGGGGGGACGGCAGTCAGTAGGACAAGCGTAGAAAACTCACCGCTGTAGACTCTTGCGGTCATGGCAGGGAAGTTCAGGGTTACGTGAGCATGTCATCTGAACTGGCCATTTACTGACAAACCTCAGAGAAGAGCACGTCCTTTCTTTTAGTCCCTGTTCACGAAAGGAAGACCAGTCTGCCCGCCAATAAAGAATGGGACCTGTGGTCAGGTGTACTTGAAATTCGTGAATGGATGCGCAGCCAGGTGTTGCCAGTACCATGAGAAGTGTTCAGACTGCAGGCGGTCCTGTCTACAGGGGGATTTTGAATTACGGTTGGTGATTATCAGTAAGCACACTTCTGGTGTGGGTAAGCACACTTCACTGAGTGGTTCAGACGGGGCAGTAATCTTAGATCTGCTGTGGGTCTAATGTGCCACTTGGAAGCCCTGTTTTACTCTCCTTAATCGTGTTGTCTTCAGCTGGTGGGATATTGCACTTAGTGAATTAATTCTCATCCTAGAGCTCTTCTGTAGACCTAGTATGTTATTATTAGGTTAAGTGATTTTCCTTGCTATAAGAGAGATTTACAGCCCTGTTTTCTATTTTACAGATAACCATTCAGAGGGACAGTGGTTTGGACGTTAGTTCCCCCAAACATGGAAAAGTGGATCCAGCCAACATGCCGCATGTTGGTGGAAATACTTGGGCTGGTGGAACAGGTTTTCCATTCTTTTCTTTTTTTTTTTTAAATGCATCATTGGAGGAGGTCTAAGGGAGGTGCTGTGCCAGACAAAAATGGATTTATACAAGGCCACCCTCTGCTTAGAGCTATTTTACTCAATACAGGGTTGCTTTATTGCCAATGAAAAGTAATATTTGCAGTGTCTAGCTTAAACTGTTTATAGCAGATCTCTACTTCAGTTACATTTTGTTGTTGTTTCTCTTCATTCACCATATAGAGACCCAGAATCCTGCAGACATAGAAACTAGGTCATTTGCCATTCTCTTCGATGGATCTGTAGCTGCAGTAATTTATCTAGTGTAGGCAAAAGGCACACAGAATAGGCAAAGTGCCCCCTCGTTCGGAAAGGACATGATAGTGACCACTAGATAAAGTGTTTTGGGAGCAGTGTAACAGAAGACTGAGAATGAACGGCTTGAAGAACGAGGAGCTTTGAGGAGATGTACAAGACATATGATCTATAGTCCCCTTTGCACAAGGTGGAAACCTTGATGCATCTGGTCTCAGGGGACTATAAAGACAAGTATTCCAATGAAGTTCTTCTTAACCATAGTAGCTCTTGGGTTTTGAAAGTCTTTGGCAATATATATTTGTACTGAGGATTGTTGGCAGAATTTTTGGAACATCTGTAGATATGACAAGGGAAGCCTTAAAGAAGATGTGTTCTTACTTATTATAAAATCCATATTTTTAATTATTTTTTATCTCCGCATGTTAGGTGGGAGAGACACTGCTGGGTTAGGTGGCAAAGGTGGGCCGTATCGACTGGATGCTGGCCACAACGTTTACCAAATATCTCAAGCTGAAAAGGATGCTGTTCCTGAGGAGGTTAAGAGAGCAGCTCGAGAGATGGGTGAAAAGGCCTTTAAACAGAGGTAATGTGAATGTCTTTATTTTTCTTTCCTTCTCCCAGAATTTGAAAAAGATAGCTAAAAAGAATTGTCTTTTCTTAACCGCATTTATCAGCTACCTCACCCTGATCATTATCATTTAACAGAGCTTATCAGCATGTGTTTAATGGTTCTGGACAAGATATATAGAATGTTTTATTGAATTAAGTCCTGCTTTTAAGACGATTATGTGATTTAGTAGAGTAAAACATAGCTAGGTGGATAAGGAGACTGATGTGAGTATCTATCTTTTTTAAAAAGGGATCCACCACATGAAGGTTTGTTTGAATTGTGATGAATGCAGATTGTATGTTGTTAAGAATTCATCACCTGACAAACGTCCTTCAAAATGGACCATTACAAGCCAATTGCTTCCGTTTGAAATACCTATAGCCAAATGGTGAAATTATTTGAACTATTAGAGGCACAGCAGAGGCTTTTAGACAAACCACAGATCTCCCCAGCATTAGTGGAATGCGTGGTTACTGATCAACTATTTCCCAGACTGCACAGAGATTCAGATTTCTTCCACCCGCTCAACTCTCGAGTCAAACTCTTGTACTTTGTATGAAAAAAAATCATAGCATATTGGTATATTTACAGCCATTCCAAGTAAGTTTTACATTTAAGCCCGGGACGTATCACAGTGTGTCTGTCTGAAAGTAGAGAGTGCTAGACACAGAGTAAAACATCAGAGCAAATAAAATTAGAAGCAACTTTAATTAGCCAACATTTTGCTGCTGCTAAAAAATTGGTTCCCAACAGGGGCCAAAGCTGGGTGCTGTGAGGAGCAGGTGAGATTTGCCATTTGCTTGTAAATAATAAGGCTGTTAAGTATAGAACACACATTGCACATGAATCACCTTATTTAAAAACAGCAGTGAATCTTTTGCATTCAGGTCAAGTTTCTTTTTTAATCATGTTTTTATTAGTAAATTACCTGGAGCATTTAGCGTTGCTGTCAGAGCATTAGTAATTAATCAAGACAGGGAAAATGTATAGATTATGTCAGTGCTTCAGAGCAAAAGACTCTGAAAGGCAAAATACCTTTTAATAGTGATTTAACTTACATAAGCAACATACAGAAATATAAATTAGAATCATATAATCATAGAATGGTTTGGGTTGGAAGGGACCTTAAAGATCATGGAGTTCCAACCCCCCTGCCATAGGCAGGGACATAGAATAGAATCATAGAATCATAGAATCATCTGGGCCGGAAGGGACCTCCAAAGGCCATCTAGTCCGACCCCCCT
>JAOTQQ010000001.1:173832196-173864921 GCA_026546715.1 Gallinago undulata | reverse complement strand
AAAGATTCCAGGAGGATCTGCTCCATGATCTTGCCAGGCACAGAGGTGAGACTGACTGGCCTGTAGTTCCCCAGGTCGTCTTTGTTTCCTTTTTTGAATATTGGAGTTATGTTCCCCTTTTTCCAGTCAGCGGGAACTTCGCCAGATTTCCATGATTTCTCAAATATGATGGAAAGGGGCTTAGCAACTTCATCCGCCAGTTCCCTCAGGACCCGTGGATGGATTTCATCAGGTCCCATTGACTTACGCACCTTCAAGTTCCTTAAGAGGTCTCGAACCTGATCTTCTTGTACTGTGGGCGGTTCTTCACTCTCAGAGCCCCTGTTCTTGCCTTCCATAGCTCAGCCTTATCCGTATCCTGGGTGACCAGGTCTCCCATTTCCTTTCGGAGGGGACCCACAGCCTCCCTCATCTTTCCTTTATCCCTGATATATCTATAGATGTTCTTTTTATTATCTTTCACATCCCTGGCTAGATTTAGTTAATTAAATATAGTCATTTAAGGTTTTGTTTTCAGGGCGAAAGCGGAGCTTGTTTTTTCTTTTTTCCTGATGCTTTAGGGTGGGGGGGGAGGGGGGGTAAGTAGGTAATACTACTTTTAACCCTTTCTACATCTCCATTCTTCAAAATTGCTTATCATTTGCTTCATAATAGAAACAATCTATATGTGTGGTCTTGGGTACTGTACATCTCTTTGTGCCTGTGCACACAGACAGACATGGCACGCCTTGGTGAGTTTCTACCTGCCTGGGTGGTGATTTACAAAATTCATGCTCAGGGAAATTCCTGGATATTGCTACATGTTGTGGAAAGAGTGCAGCTGTGTCCTGTAAAATCTGGGTATCTGTACGTGAGATAACAGTTTATGTCCTGCTAAAAGCAGTGAGCTGGCATGTACCAGCCATAAACATAGTCTATTCTGAAGCCACATTTGATTTGAGTTATTATTCTGTACCTCTTGGATAGGTGTGGGAACTTAACAGATAAGAGTAGGGAGGTTGGAGTCCTCAGGCTGAAGAACAAAGATAAGGGGGACTTATTTCACTGTGTTCCTTATACATGATTATCTGGAAGGGAGAATTTTAATACGAAAGCTATTGATTGTTTTCCTGGCTAGAGAGTACTTCTTGTGGAAAATGTTTTAAATTGCCCTGTTTCAGTAGAATGAACCTAACAACTGCTCTTCAATAGATGCAGTAATTTTCACGGTATTTTTCTGAACTAGTTTTCACTGTGTAGATGTAGATGTAGAGTCTAACAAATTGAAACTGCACGTGAGGGGTTTCTTGTTTGAAACAAAATGTTTTCTTCCTTGATGTGAAGAAACTGAGCTCTGTTGGTAGGATTCATGACATTAAGTGTATTGCACTGATTCATTCCTCTAGTGAATAATAGTTGGCTATAATGACTGTCTATGCAAAATTCAAAACAGAAAAAGACATAGTCATACTAAGGACAACAAAGATTTGATTTTTGATTTTAATATTATCATCAAAGGGCTAATCTAAATAGCAGTTCTCATATATACTGGATGTTCCTGGCAAGTAACTTGTGATGATACTAAAAAACTTGTAATTAGAAATACAACTACCCTATACATATTTTACTATCCATATATAGTTCATTCTGGGCAGAGTAGTCTTCAGTGACATGACTAATTTTTTTGTGATGGAGCACATTCCTGTTAATGTTTATTTAAAACTTCTTTGTTTTGAGGTTTCATCATTTTATGAAGCACAAAGATAGGTATTTGAGACAGAGTTACTAGTTACAGGTCTTCAAGGACAGATTTTATAGTGTGTCTTTACTTAACCTTTGTGTTAAAGCATGGATCATGATATGTTTAAAATACTCCGACGATGAAGTAATGATTAGACACTCATGATCCTTTTATGTACAGATAGCAACACCTGAGCCAATAAAACCTTTAGAATTTGATGACAGTTTTCAGAACATCTGATTTACTTCCCAAACATTAAAACAGATTAGAAGAGAGACAAAGGATTAGTAACTTTAATAAGTTTTAATGTAATGCAATCCCTGTAGACATTGGTGATTACCTGCCCTTTCAAAAATTCAGAAAAGGAACTGCAACTTCTTTGATTTGTCTCTTGTGTCTAGTTATTGCAGACTGAATTTGCCTGTTATCAAGGAAACTTGTAGTTTCCGTACGTAAATGGATGATATTCATGTTTCCTAAACTATTCTTAGCTCCCTGTACTTTGCTTTAGATTGAAAGAGATTCAGATGAGTGAGTATGATGCATCAACTTACGAAAGGTTCTCTGGAGCAGTCCGGCGTCAAGTTCAGTCACTCCGCATCATCTTGGACAATCTGCAGGTAATCTTAGATTCACTGCTAAAGGAACATGGTGAGCCCATTACACCAGGCCTCAAATACTGTCCTGCTAATATCCTGTTAGCATCTGATGATCATACTTTTGAGGGCTAAAAGCAGATTCCGGTTATATCATGGTTAGGAAAAACAGTCTCATATTACTATTTCAAAGGCAGCTTTTACGTGGACCCCAGTGCTCATCTCTACAAGCTATAGTATTCCCATACTACTGCTTACAGAAATTACTTATTCAGGAGCACAATTGTGTGAAAGAAAATACTGTACTTTATTAAAAGAATACGTGGCAACGTGCAGATCACAGCCTTTGTCTTTACCTCCTATCCAAAAGTGGGTTTTTTAGCTTGTAAGTGTGATTGCTATAGATGTTAAAAGAAACACTTGTGCCAGGTCATACCTTTGCTGAAAACAAAAACATATACAGCTGAAAACATGCATTTTTCTCAGGTTTGTTTTTAACTCTTGCTAATAAAGATAGGTGTAGCCCAAATCTACGTAGAAGCTGACCAAAACCACCAATTTGTGGTGAGGAATTTATTCAAGAAATTCTAGAAATTGGTCCTGTGGTTCCAGATTTTATTAATACTAGTGTTCATACACGGCGTAAATAAAATAAAAACTGTGCTGTTTCTGGAAGGAATCTTCTAATCTTCTAATTAAAGGAAAATTAATTTTACTCCTCATAAAATGTCCCTGACTGAAAATATTTTTGTTGAAAGCTACCATCCACTGGTATACGTGTACCTTAGTCTATTAGTTAGTCACTGTGCTGTGTCTAATCTGTCTCCTTACTTCAGCAATAAAAGTGGAATATAGAAAGAAATTACTTTGTATGATCAACAGACTCCTCCTGGGTCAAAAAATACAATCCCCTGGTACTGCAAGTAAGAAAGCTACCATTTTTCTTTACTTACAGCATTAAGCCATTGTGACTACAAAACCACTACTATAAGCACATATATACACAGAGAACCATTAGCTGGTTTTATTATGAATGTGTCAATTCAGAGAGCTCCTCATATAAAGAACATTTAAGATGGTCATGATTAGTGATTCATGCACCTAATATGTGCCTCAGTTCAGACCATAAGCTTGTGACTCATGAAGACAGGTTTCAATTGAAAACTTTTAGATATAAATTTCAGTTTTTCCATCATTTCTATCTAGGTGCTCTTTTTACCAGGTTTCTAGTAACATGGTAACATGCCATTGGAAGCACATTCTAGGTAGGAAGTGAACAAATTAATCTTCAGTTTACAGTCTTTTTTTAGGGTGCCTTATCTGTTCCTTGGAGGCAAAATTCTTACATTCAGAGATCACATTAATCATAACCAAAATGTAATATATTTTAATGTAAGGAGACATATCCTGTTGCTTTGTTCAAAAGGTCATCTTAATATGAAGGCAAAGGCTTATAAGCCTCAGTATTTTATGAGACTTTGCTAACTTCCTGGCAAAATCTATAACAGCTAACCACAGAGCTAGTAAATGTACTTTAAGATGAAAAAACAAGCTCACTGTATTTGGAAAAGCTAGCGCATAGAATAAGTGCAATATTGAAAGTAAATCTTTAACTTTATAAATTTTTGTACAGATTTTGGTAGGGTTTTTTGTTGGAAGATGCACTAGGAAAGTGAAGATAAATGATAACAGGAGTGAATTAGTTGCAAAATGCTTCCTGTTAATTTGGAAGCTCTTTCTTGCATGTTATCTTTTTGAGAAAAAAATTTATTTGAATTCTTCAGCATGGTAAGTCATTCAGCCCTGATGGACTATGCCTCCATTTCTCCTTTTTTCTGGATAGTCCTATGACACGTGGGTTTCTTCGCTAAAACTGTTTTCTTTCTGTTATCAGTCAGACATTCCTCATTTCGCAAATCACAAGTCAATGGCACAGTCAGTTGCCGTAAACTTTGCAGCTCAGATGTCTGTGTGGTTTTAACTTTGTGAAAATTCCAAATTACCTTCTCAGTAGAGAACACTTTTGGCTTTTTAAAAAAATGTTTGAGTCCTCTTTGTTTCAAACTTAGTGTGTTCACATAATGGAAATATATTGTCCATGTTTATTTAACTTGGGTTTTCTTTGCAACATATGTCTTTTTATCATTAGATTTGTGGGGTTTTTAAAAATACCTTCCTTTGATTAAATTATACATCCCAAGAGTTGAGAGGCTGGGACTCAGGTCCTGTTGTTGATGGCTTGCAAAAATGAGTAGCAACAGAAAGATATTTGGAGTCAGCTGATCCTTGAAAGTGGTACATAAATATGCTCCGAGAATGTAATTCCATTGTTCATTTTACTTTGCATAACTCACTGATTGGTCAATCAGTCACTCAGAGAGGCCTTCTTAGATTTTAGATGCTTTGCCTTCCAGAAAGTACTTCTCTTTTTATTGATTATTACAAAGGGAATGGGAGGCAACTGTCCCTGTAGCTTCTGAGCAACACTTAGGCACCTACATTTAAACTGGGCAAGCCTGAGCCTGAGTCACCCAGCTTAGTAGGATTCTGTCTGATTTAGACCACGTGGGAACTGTCTGGTCATAGCAGCAAAAATAAAATAGTGACAGTCCTATAATAAACCTGGCTTAGAGACCTAACTACATGAAAAACCCTGTGCCCTGTCACCAGTAGTTTTCTGATTTCAGCAGCTAAGAGAACGTTTCCATTGTGTTTTCCCAGAAACAAATGGCAGTATTTCATACCATCCCGTAGTGTTGTGAGTTAGATATTTAAATGTGATCACTTCATATACACAACTTCTTCTGTGATATTTACAGGCATCACAGCTATGGTATCTCATGATTTTGTGGGTTTTTTTGTAAATATGCATTCGATATCTTTCAGTGAAAAGAGTTACTGCAGTGGTGTATTGTGATCAGCCATTGCCATGCTGATAAGATAACAGTATCTGGCACATTTTTCTAATTTCAAAAGCAACACAATGAATATTTTTATATATACAAAAAAAAATAGTTTTTCATCAAAATGGTTGCAGTATATTGAAATACTAATGAGTAGTATGCCCTTTCTACCAAAATATCAAAGCAAGGTAGATATGTAATAGTTCTGTTTTTCTCTTAAAATTGTAAATTGTATAACACATGTGTTTGAGGGGATTTTTTTCCAGCTTTTATAAAAGGAATTAAATTTCCAGGAATTCTGCATGGAAGAGACAGATGCTAAGTAGTCTAAATAATTTTAGCATTATTTTGTGAGGTCAGATTTTGTCAGCATTCTTTCCTATTTTAGGAGAAAACGTCAACTCTGTTTTCCTCCAATAAAATTTCAGCTCAAATACTGGCTTTTGTTGCATAAGCTGCAGAAGGTATTAAATATTTTTTGACTATGTCCATAGTTAAAAACAATTTTCTTCTCACACTGCTGTTCCTTCGACAGCAAATAGCTACACAGCCAAAGCATTGTCAGTGAAGACAGTAGTAAGACTAGTTGAGAATTTGCTCAGTGAAGCCAAAACTTTATAATCTTCTGTTGTTTGTGCCTCCTGCCAGCTGAGAGGAAGCAAATGACAAAAATTTGACAAAGCAGCAGCCCTAAGGAAGCATTAAAGATCTACCTCTGTTCCAGTACTTATAGTGATAGAATGACTAGGAATGAAGTCATCTCACCTGTGTCATCCTGGAAGGTGCATAATTCATTTTAGGCAGGCTCGGCTCACTTGACAGCATGTTGTCTCCAAAAGCATTTTTTTTAAATGGTTAGTTGGAGTGTTGCTGAAATTTGCCATGGGTTATCCTACTGTATTTTTCCCAGCGGGAGGACTCCTGTAGTGTGACATTTTGGTGGATCACATGGAGGTCACCTGGAATTTGCAGGTATCTTTTTGTGATATTACACAACTCTTCAGGCAACAAAGAAATCAAGGATGCTATGGAAGAAGGGACTGAAAATTTCATCCCAAGAATATTTAATGATAATGGAAACTACTTGGTGCTAGTACAAACTAACTCATGGGTGCCCCACTCCTAAAGTGAGTTAAAGCTAGGTTGACTGTAGCACCATGAAGGCACAATTGACTGAATACACAGCCTAAGAAACCTCTTCAACTTTCCCCATCTGTGATTTACTAAAAGGCTGAGGTCTCCATGTATTGCCATTATTTTTGCCTCCCATTAGGAAACATCTGTAAAGCTTTTGACACAACCTAACTAAAAAAACAGTTTGTTGCAACTATGTTAATTCTGTAATTTAAAATTAATTAGTCAAAACATTTTCCTTGTGGTTTTGTATTCTTTCTGCCCACTTATTTTCCATTAGTCTAGAATAACTATAGGCAGTAGACAGTAGTCCAGAACTCCTTCTTACATATACACTGGAAAGAAAAACTCATAAATTTTGACCAAAGCAAAATCAAAGATTCTCTGAGGATTAATAAGCCATCATCTGACTGCTCAGACTGCACAGAATTATAAAGGTTCATCCTCTCAAATCCCAGGCCTGCAGTTTACTGGGGATTTGTAATTTAACACTTCCGTCTCATCAGAGAACAACTGATTTTCATTCCTGAAAACCAATGTTTAAGGCAGTTTGTGTCCTGCTGGGTATTTTATTTTCCTCCAGCTGCTGACCAGCAATTTGCTGAGAATGCAAAACCATTATAAATATAAAAATCTAAAATCTTCTTTCGTTGCTGGGCTTACTACTCGAATGAGCAACTTCAACCTGAAGATTTAAGCAGAAATGAAATAGACCATGAAACCCACGTAGGCAGACTTTGCTTTCTTTAGCTGGATCTTATGTATTATGAACCACGATGAAGCTATCCATTGCAAATATTCTTAAATATTCTGTTTATAATCTTAAGACATTTGAGCCTTCAATCTTCAGTTCTTGTTTCTGTGTACAGGAGTTCCGTGAATATTTGAGTTCCTGGATTGTAATGAATGTTCATCAAATCGGGCTGTAGGGAACCAGCGTTCTTTTAAAGAATATAAAAGAAACATTCAGTGGACTGTCTCTTGAGTATTATGATTTTCAAGGGTTTCATTTTCAAATAATTATAGTTTGTTATGAATATTACTTTAAAAGAAACCACTTACTATTACTTAAGATAAATACTACTTAGCTTTACCTTTAAGTCACCCACTGTTTTTTTCTTGTACTGCTTGGATGGAGAACACGTAACAAATGGTCAGTTGTGCCTGTCCCTCTGCTTGTATGTATTTCTGCACAAGCTACACAGATTCCCAGCACATTTGCAAGAAAAAAGGTTAACATTTCCACAGTCCACGGTTAAACTCCCGTATATGAAATGACTTTAAAAAGACAGAATCACAGGGAATGTGTTCTTTGTCAGTATTAATTTTTGTTTCAGACAAAAGAACAGGACAGCTATGAAAATGTCTTTGGATTTCTTTGACTTATGCCAAAACTATCACATCATTGCAGAGAAAATTCATTCGTGTGTCATATTCAGTACATCTTAAATTGCTTAAAATTGCATCATTGAGTGAATTAAGGTTCCTTTCTGTTGTAGGCCAAGGGTAAGGAAAGGCAATGGCTGAGACACCAAGCTGTTGGAGAGTTGGATGATGCCAAAATCATTGATGGGCTGACAGGAGAAAAAGCCATATATAAACGACGGGGAGAACTTGAACCACAAGTAAGTGTCCAACAAGTAGCAGGGAAAGCTAGGGAAGCGCTTAACCAGTTTGCTGTTTTCGTAGTGGCTGTACAAATATAAGTGGAGTTTCAGTGAGTTCTAGGGATGAGAAACTCAGAAGAATCTTGGGAAGATTGGGAAGAATCTTGACAGGTCCCTGAGACAGAGGCAACCACAAGATGGAAGATTTGCTTCACTTCTTATAGTCACACACATATATTTGTTGTTTCCCACTCTCAGAGAGAGGATGCTGATCTAGGCAGTCCTTTGTTTTGAGCCAGGACAACAGTTTTTATGTTCTTATTTTATATTTTATTGAACTGAAGGCAATTAGCAGAAAACATTTTGTTTGTTTGTCTTAGAAAATATTTTCTCCCTAACTTAATTTAATTTAATTTTTGATAATAAATACCCTGATACTCTGGGAAGTTGGTTTTTTTTAAAAAAAGCGTTTTACAAATATCTTGTCATTATTGCATGATATGTGAAGAATTTCAAATTTTGTAAATCCAAATATTTGGATTTACAAAAATAAAAAATATAATGGGAAAGAAGTGTGAGGAAAAGCCATTAAGATACAGTTGTTCATCCTATGTCTCAATTCAGCCTTTCCTTAGAAGACATTATTGTTAGGGCCTGTACGACTCAGCAACAGAGAAACCACTTGGATCAGACCAAGAAAACCTGGCCAAAACTGGTGGGGCTAGTCCATAGTATTTAAGTAATACTTAATGAGAGATTGCAGCTTTTAACTATACTAAGATTTATTTTTTTTTTTGAGTAACTGAGTACAACATCTTTTTGCACATCAGCTACCCACATGTGATGAATCCCTGGTACCAAGTATGCTACTTGGTCGCGATGTCTGTTGCTTTGAACAGTTTATGGAATTTAGCACTGCCTGCGTGAAAGATCAATACAGAAAAAGTGATTAGATCTTCATTTCTCATTCTTTTTCAAAATATATTTACTCAATGTATCAGTCTAAGGCTTTGCAAAAATATTTTGATTAGAAAAAAAAGGGGGGGCATTTTTAAGTTTTGCATAAAAACCAAAAGAAATGTAGGATTTAATGGGCCTTCTCTCTCCCTTTTTTTTTGGGAGGACAGGAATGCCATAGTCTATTAAGAGAATAATTAAAATAATAAAGCACACAAATCCATGCAGCCCTTTACAGGTAAAAGAAATATTTTAGTTATTTGTTTTTAATGTAACTGTTTTTTTGCCAGATCATCTTTAATAGCCTTACGCTTGAATCCAGACTCATCTCATTGCACACCAAATAAAACACCTCCTTTGAATGTACTGTGCCAAAAATTGTTAAAACAGATGGTGATTGTTTTCAGGAAAAAATAACGGTTTCAGCATCAGAATGAAGAAGAAACTAGTAGTTAATCAGAACAAGATTTCAAACATTTTTGGAATGTTATTAACCTCACCAGACAAGTTTTTACAGTCTTATACAGGTCCCTGTTAGTACCATAAGCCAAATAAAAGAATTTCCATTATGAGCCTTGGCAGAAAAAGCAAATTTGAGAGTCTCTTTACTGAAATAAAATGCTAAGAATCAAAACTGAGACAAAAAAAGCATTTTTCTGACAAGTATGTGTGGAATTTTTTGAGGTATTTTGTTTCCAGTCATTGAAGATGAGGGGAAAGAATGAATTGAGGTATCTGTCAAGTAACTGGCTTGAAGCAGTTAGAAAAAAGGTTTAAAAGGTTTTGCTCTTTTTTTTTTTAAATAGTCTGCTGGATAAAAGTTTCTTGCTCTGCAAAGTGCATTGGTTTCTCCTTTTGAAATGTTTTACCATTACTGATACTTAGCTTTTATTATTATTTATATTGGGGTTTTTTCTACTGTTTTTCCCTGTCAGCCTGGGAGCCCCCAGCAGAAACCTAAACGCTTGCGCCTGGTGGTGGATGTTTCCGGAAGCATGTACCGCTTTAACGGGGTGGATGGACGGCTGGAACGCTCCATGGAGGCCGTCTGCATGGTCATGGAAGCTTTTGAGAATTATGAGCACAAATTCAAGGTAATTACAGCTGGTCTAGGAGCTCTGTGGTTATTGCACAGGCTGTATGGAGCAGTGGAAAAAGTGCTTCAGCAGCCAGTCTAGCCAAAGAGCATTATTCATTCCCGCAAGGAAATATAGACATTAATCTATTTCTAGCAAGCTGAAAAATAATACTGGTGAATGGATAAGAAGCATTACAGGCTTCAGCAGGGTAGAATTCAATCTAAGACTTTTAAGACTCTGACTTAGTGAAATTTGCTGCCTTTTTCAGTATTTATCTGTTTCTTTGTTTCTTTAAGCAGAAACACTTAAGCCTACAGAGCACGAGTAAATAAGAGTTTCAAAACATGCAAAGATGCCCTGCCTTTCCATCTGCCCGGAGTACAGACAGTAGTACTTTGTCATGGGAAAAGACCAAGCTTCTTTGTCCATTGACTTGTGATCTCTACCAGTTACCTGAAAGCAAGAAAATATTTTCTTGCACTGAAAGGTGTTAGGTTCCAGATATTAATTAATGGTAGCCTGCAAAGGAAATGTAAATTAATTTTATACCCTTTTTTGTTTCAGTAAGCCTAAACAAGGTCTAGGGTATGTTTCTTTAACCTTAAAAAAAAGATAGGAATGGCCAGTCTCAAATTAACTCTTGACAGAGTCAGTGTTTAATAGAAGAATAAAGATGTCCGATGCTTTTACCGAAGAGCATCTGAAACATAAGATTTAAAATACATCTCAACAAAATGTAGAATCTCCTAAACAAAATTACTAGAAAACTTAGTCTAGATCAATTCAGCCAGGTCTGCTTCATGTCGTTCCTCCAACAGCAGAATCCTACAGGTTTCTGTTTTTCTGTAGAATCTCCTGGACAAGAACGGGCCACACAGAGGCATGTACTTCTAGAATGTCTTCTAAAGCAAAATCATTCAAACTTCCATTTGTCAGGGAAAAGGCTACAAAAGAAAACAGGCATTATGTGTTATCCTACTTTCCTAAGGAAATGAGGCATTTGCTACCATAATGCTTTCTCCCCCTTAAACATGCTGTTGCACAGTTTCAAACAGATTTGAAACCGTGGTTTTGTTCCCAAAGACACTAAATTTCTGCAAATGTCACGAAAATAGGCCACATAGAGTGATGCTCTGTATTCCTGTTGGAGAAAAAATGCTATGACCATAAGCTTAGACCTTAGCCAAGAGAAGTCATGTGGACACTCAACTGTAATTAAGAAAATCATGGAAAACTAGGGGTATATTGGTTTAGTTGCTCATGTATCTCCTGCTCCTGGTAATAGAAAAGTCAATGACATATGTTAATAAGGGCAGTGTGATTATACAACACAATTTGGGTATATTGGTAAAGCAGGCATATCTGAGCAACACACATTACTCTGGCCAATGCAAGATCATTCACAAACTAAAATGAAATAGAAGTAGTGGACACAAGGATAAATATGATATACTGGGGGATAGTCAAGATGGCTTTTGCTTACAAATAGTAGTAATGCATTCTGAAGAGTCTCTGTGTATGTGACAAGCAAGATTGATTGATAGAGTCTCCTTAGCCAAAGTCATTTGACCAAGTGCCTCACCAGAGGCTCATGAAGAAATTATACTCTTTGGGGGATAAAAGGGAGAGCCTTCAGATAAATGGACTACTGCTAAAAATATAGAAAACGTAAGTGGTTATTTTTTAGAGGGAAGAAGTGAAGGAAGGTCACTGATACTGGAATTTGTGACAGAGCCCATGTTGTTATGTTATTCTGTATATTCATAAGCGATCTGTAAAAGGGGATGGATAGTGAGGTGACAAAAGTTGCTAGTTGTATGAAGTTATTTGGGAAAACAAAAAGGGAAATCCAGCTGCAAGAAGTTGGAGAAGGAGATGGCCATAAATAGTGACTGGGAAATGAAATGGCAGATGGTGTTCAGTGCTGTTAAATGGAAAGTGCTGCAGATAGAAGAAAATAATTTTGATTTTAAATACACAGTAAAAGGAAGTCTCAGCTATCCATTAGTGCTCACTCTCAGCTATATATCAGTGCTCAACAAAGACGTTTTGTAATTATGCTGTATGGTTCTTTGAACACTCAGTGCCCACCAGCTGTCAAAAAAAGCTAATTGAATGTTAGAAACTATTAGCAAAAGAACAGAGAATAAAGCATAAAGCATCAGAATGTTGCTGTAACCATCCATCGTGCACTCACATCAGGAATAATGTGTGCAACTTTGGTCCACCATCTCACAAAAGTTTTTGTAAATCTGAAAAAGAAAAGAGTGTGACAAAGATTACAAAGGGTATGGAAATGTTCTCATACAAGAAATGCCCAAGTAGTCAAGAACTGCTCAGTTTGGAGGAGATAAACATCAAGGAGCCGATAAATCTTGAGTAAACAAAAATCGTGACCAGGGGACAGTTGTTCATTCTGTTCTACTGCAGCCATTCTGCTCGTTGTGAATAATGAATTGTTATACATTTGCACAACAGAGGGCAGTGCCTTAGAAAGTGGTAACACTGAAAATAGATGTAGCGTGGTAGATGGGCCCCTCACTACAAAAAAGACCTTGAGGTGCTGGAGCATGTCCAGAGAAGGGCAGTGAAACTGGTAAAGGGTCTAGAGCACAAGTCTAAAGAGGAGTAGCTGTGGGAACTGGGGTTGTTTAGCCTGGAGAAAAGGAGGCTGAAGGGAGACCTTACTCTCTACAACTACCTGAAATGAGGTTGTAGTGAGGTGGATGTCATAAGAAGTGATAGGCCAAGAGGAAATGGCCTCAACTTGCGCTAGGGGAGGTTTAAATTAGATATTAGGGATAATTTCTTCACTAAAAGGGTTGTCAAGCACTGGAATGGGCTGCCCAGGGAAGTGATTGAGTCATCATCCCTGGAAGTATTTAAAAGATTTGTAGACGTCGTGCTTAAGGACATGGTTTAGTGGTGGACTTGGTAGTGTTAGGTTAATGGTTGGACTTGATGATCTTAAAGGTCTTTTAACCAGCTGTCCTTATTTCCAGTGCAACTCTAAAGCTGAGAACCCAGACATGACCCTCAGGTGCATGGTAAAGGAATAACATGTAGAAGTGGACAGCCAGCCAGCCCACTGTGCAAAATTAGTAAGATCATTAAAAACTGTTTTCAGTTCTGGTATTTTAAAATCTATTTTTCATTACCTTTTAAATCCCTCTGTGTCTATTACCGATGATTACATTTTGCTTGGCAGTAGTTGCTATTGGCCAGTGTTCTGCTCTGCTATTTTGCAAATAGCTCAAAATGCAGTTAGTTGTAATATTAAATGTGTCTCACTAACAGCCACTAATCATTTATAAAAGCATTTACACGAAACCCATGTGCAGTTATTAGATGTGAAAATTGCCACTCTCTGATGATAGTAAGACAGGAGTAGTAATGTTATCCTCACAGTCTCTGAGTCAAGAGAGCTGTAACGCCAATTTTATATTTAAAATAATGGTGGTAAGGAAGATGCTGGAAATTTTAGTGACATACCAAGCTAAAAATGTCATCACTTCTACATCTGTTCAACTTCAGTTGCCTCTAGGGTGGCTCTCCTCCATTTAAGGGCTTCTTCCACTGGGTAGAGAACTTGGAGGGCACAGTAACAGCCCCTTGATTCAAGGCTGGTCAGATCCAGTGTGAACTCTGTCATCTTCAGAGCTGCTTTTGCGCAAGTGAAGAAAAGCATTTTTCTTCCTCCACATCTCTGTGCTGCCTCATTGGGATTTGATTCACTCTAAGCATAGTATGTACAAGGGTAAACCAGAGATGACAAGAACAGGAACCAAGATGTGACCTTATGTTTCACTGTCTACTGAAGTCACCCCCCAAAATGAGCACAGAGGCATTTATTAACTAGTCATGTTTAAACAATATTCTTAATGTGATCCAATGATTAGGCTAAAGTATCTCTTTTTAATCTATGTTACACAGTCCTCTCATATGAGAAATCTCCAGTGCATGTGCTGATGGACTCTTTGAGTCATTCCTTTGATAAAAATAAAAAGCATTTCTGAAATCTCTGGATTGAAAATACAGATTTTTTGATGTATAATCTGGTATGGCAGTTGCTGCACCTGCATGGATGCGATCAATAACCAGAGCTCAGTTCCTCAGTTTCTAATGACTGTAATTAGATCTTTAGAGAGTAAAAGAGTAAGTGATTGTTTTAAAATACCAGTGGCTCTAGTCTGTAAAACGGTGACACTTTGTAAGTTTGCTACTAGATTTTCTTAGGACAAAGCCAAAGTTTTGGTATGTCTGCAAAAATAGCACATATTTCTCTAAAAGAGGAACTATTTGAAAAAAAAGAGAAAAGAACACACAACTGTGGAGTGTGCAATGAGAAATCTGCCATTTATCACTTTTGTCTTTCTCTTCCTTATCATCTTCTTACCTTCCAAAAGTGGGTTTATAAAAATAATTCTTTGGCCTTTAGATATGCCTGCTGTTACCTGTTCCTGTTGTAGCCCCACCTGCAAGGGTCACAACATCACGTGCTGCAAATCTGAGGGGCTTCTTCTACAACATGTGTTGAACCTGGGGGACCATCAGGCTTGTTGAGCAAAGCATTCAAAAGGGATTTACATAATAAAGTTGCCTTCTACTACTTAAGTGCAGTGCAAACTTTGAAAAATCCATGGTCCAAGATCACTTTTCTGGTGGTGCTTGATTTAGTTCTCTGCTAAATAAGGTTGTGAATGAACCAGATGGGCTTTTCCTTGGTTGTTTAATCCTTCCAGCTGAGCTTTCCCCATGCACTGTACCTCTTGGTATCACCGATGATGTTGATGATTTGTCTTTACAGCACTGAATGGAGGTAGAGAATACTTTCTCCCTGCCTTCTTACACCAAAGAGCTAAGTATTGGGTATGTGACTGTTCCAAGCAGGTAAAAATGTTATCCTTCAAAAAAAAAAAAAAGTCAGACAAGTGCCAGCAGGTATTTGTCAGCTTTTTGTGCTGGCGTAGGACAACCTGCCTGCTTCCATTTCCCGTAAGCACAGGCAGTGAATCATTCCTTGTCAAGAGGGAAATGAGAAGCTCATCCCACAGTCGGGAAATCCATTTAAATTAACGGCCGTGTTTCAAAGCTCTCCTCCAATGTCATCTCATCCACACTGCCTCTGAAGTGCTTTGCTTTATTAAAGAAAAGAGTGGGAGTGACTGAGATAATAGGAGCCACATTCTCAGTCTCATCCTAATAATGGAGCCTAAATACTTCCCTACAAATGCCCCTTGGCCCCTCTAAAAGTATGGATGCGTCACTTATATATGTAAATTACAATAAGCAAGTTAATTTGTGGGATTAAAGTTCTTACATCTTTTGTACAGCCCATTTTAGGTGCCAATTATTTGAAAATGTATAGAAGGGCAGCTTGTTCTTTGTTTTATCTGAGGTAGTATTATGTCTGTCACACAAACCATATGGTTTTATATCATCCCTAATTACCATCAATTGCACGTATGATGGCAGATTTAGGAGGCATGTCCAGTAAATTATCCAACCGCAATTTTATGAAGCCTTTAAAATATTGTAAGTGGCTCAATAAATGGCATGTTATGTAACAGGCAGGAAAAGCCTGAATTGTTATTTATAGCAATATTAAAGGGATATTGCAGATTTTTATGTGCCCATTTCAGCATTTCCCATTTGTAAAATTTACTATGGAGGCAGCACTGTTAATTCAGGAGAAGAAGAAATGTTCCACACACTTGGCAGAATAGTCTCTTTTAAATAATAAACAAAAGGTTTGAAATAAATTCAGAAGAAAAGAAAAAAAAAAAAAGAAAAAAAAAGAAGAAAGTTCATTGTTGTCCAAAGAAGAGATGAATTTATAAAGATCTAGCCCTCCGGCATAGGCCTTGTCTAATTCACACTGCCTTTTACATTCAGCGCGCGTTCTTCTTTCAGCTTTTTTAATGCCTTCAGAAATTAAACCTTTTGGCATGGCAGCTGCAGAAGACAAAGTCTTCCATTTTACCCGTTTTAGGCAGCAGCAACCATCCATTCAGCACAACATGTGACAGTGGGATAGGGATTAGGTTTAACCTGTAAGGAAAGAAACCAACAAAATGATGCTATTTGGAGAGACGTGTTTACATATTGTATACTCCCAGCTCTGAATAGAGCAGTTCTTGTCTCAGTGTACCTGAGGCTATTGGAGAGCAAGCCGCTGTCTACCACAATAATAAATTAATTCAATTAAGCCTGCACTGTGGTAAACATGTATTTTGCTGCTGGATTTGTCCCGAGAGCCTGTGCTTGCAATCTATTTTGTAAAACAAAACAAAAGTCAGTTCCGAGGAAGGTTGTATCACAGTTCTTCTCTCACTTGTAACACCATCCACATGAATTCTCCTAGGGAATTTATGAGAAAAATGCGTCAGATCCTTACTTCTCAGAGGCCGTTTTTCTGTGCTCATCTTTAGCTACTGCGAAGGAAAGAAACTGGTTCTGACAAAGCGTGCATGTGCCTGCAGGTGTTGGGGTTCCCAGTTGGCCAGAGCTGTGGAGCCATCTGCACCTTTTCTTTAAAATGAGCATTCCAAGATAACATCAAATCACTAAAGGGTTCATTTTATTAGAACACAAATCAGGAGGAGGTAATAATTTACTGAAAGCAAACCTGGGTGAGAGATTTAAATCCTCCTTCTTTGCCCTTGCAGTGGGCTGCTTTGTTCCAGGTTTACTCCTGCCCCAAATTCCATGTTCCTCAGTTGCGGTAGACTCCATACATTCCCCTGGGCAAACATCTCCCTTCTGTCACCTCAGAAACTTGGCTGTGAGCCCGCTCCCATCCCTCCTTCCGAGTGAGGGTCTCCCAGATTGCAGTCCTATGTTGACTTAAGTCAATCCAAGTCAATGTTGCTATGTTTCAGTTCCCTCCTTCGCTGGGGCACAAGTGCTCACCCAGCCTCCCCATTTGGGGAGCCAAGCTGCCCAAAAGAACCCCACACTCCTTAGGTTTTGGCTATTCTGGTCTTTGATTTGACTTCCAGGGTTATCAGAGGACCATGAAGACCAACATGCAAGGGCTGGTGACCACGGAACTTCTCTTCCACAGCACGGAAGGACCTCACCCTGCTTTTCGGGAGGCCCTGCTTGATCCGGAATGCAACAGCCAGGGCAAAGGAAACAGCCACTTCTTCCCTGCCACCTCACTACGCATTTTTTAATCACAACTAGCACAGTAAACTGGTGGCAAAGAAAGAAGGGAACAGTTAACATCTGTTACACATAAGTATACGTACTGGGGCGCATGCATGGGCACACACAGAGAGTAACAAGCAGTCACTCGAGGAGGGAACGGAGAGGACACGATGTTCCCAGGTGAACGCCTTTACGTGCCTGCAATAATTTATTCAGATCACTTGGGCCTCGCCTTGCCCCTGCCTAGGTTGTACGTTCCCACCTCGTGCAAGAATGTGGAGGGGCCCCAAGCGTAGGGTCAACCTCTGGGTTTTCATCTCGGAGCTGCAGCACTTCCCTCAACGCAGACTCTCACACTGACTTTAAACCCAGCCTTTTTGAGATGAAAGGTTGTCCGCTATTCGTGTGTGCCAAGAACCAAAATCATATTCCCAAATTGCAAAGTCTGGCCTATTCCCATGAGCTCAGTATGGCAAAGCTGATACCAGGACATCTGGTGGGAGAGGACCATGAAATGCTGGGCAGGAGCTCGGTATGAAGGAATCAGCCTTCTTTTTACACAGGAGAGTGACAGCATTTTGCTTTACGTAATTAGGTTGTTGATTTAAAGATGGTAGTGAGCACAAAATGGCTCAGCAGAGGACGTGCAGGGCTTTCATAATTAAGAGCCTACCCTGAAGATTTGTGGACATTTCTGACATTACATAAGAACGACATTAGCGCTGTATATTTTCTGCTCCATTAAACCACTGCTTTATTTAGTTCCTCTGATTTGAATAATATCTAGTTTTTAAAACAGTACGAATGCACGCTCTCTTTGTGTGTGGTTCACATTCTGAATTTATTCCTATATTAATTTGGAAGTATGCTGGATGTAACCTCAACATTATTCTCAAAATTCGCGTGTTTTCATTTGCTCCGTCTTTTCTCCAGGATGGACAATGATTTGAGGAAGACAGAAATACCAGGAAAGAGAGTCTGAAGCATTATTGGTGATAAGAAATAGGTTGTGAAGAGAAAGCATGTGTCAGACTGGAAGCTTTACATGAGGCTGGGTTGCAAATACTAGAAATGGAAGAGCTGGGAACAGGAATGGGAAAAGGCAGCAGAGCAGAAGTAAACGGGATAGCGTGGGGACCCAATTATATAAAGATTTCTTCGGGGGAGGAAGTCTGGGTTATGTGAGGCTGTCATAAAATGGTCTGACCTTGGGTGAAATAATCTATAGTATGTGGCACGTATGCTGTTTTGCAGAGGGAGGTGTCACCTTTAAAAGTGTTGTTCCAGCTGCTATCGCTTTCTTTCACTCTTGGTATATCTTTAAGCAAATTAGTAATAGGAAAACAAATAAAAAGAGCTTTGTCGGTGAAAAATGTCATTTCTCCAGTCACCAAGACCTGACTTACAACAAATGAAGTGGTCTTCAATGGGAAAAAAAAAATGCAGATAAGCTTTGAGGAGTAGATCTGCCTTTTACCAAATGATTATGTGGGAATTAGGGATGGTGAACCCGGCAGGGACCTGTAGGCACTACTTGAATAAAAGATAACAGAAACACAAAATATTGCACAAGGGCTCCCTGTCGACTAAAGACAGGCCTGTGCCAGCTAGTCGGGGGAAATACAGGCATGTTCCTGTTGAGGAATTGCCAGCTCAGGTCTCTCTGGGCTCAGGATCCATGCACTGTGCTCTATTACTTGGTGTAGACAGCTCTTAAATCCACTTTTGTCCTGCTCATGAATTCTCCCCCGGGTGACTGCCACATCCACAACACAAAGGGCAGGTCAGGACCTTGCCATAACTCAGCTTGTCTCGGTTTTCATGTAAAGACAATAAAACCCTCACATGAAACAAAGGCCTTCCCGTTATTACATTATTTGTTCAACAAGATATTTGAACTATTACGGCTCTACATGTCATTTTTACAGCATCTTTCACGAGAGAATGATGTGCACATCATCTATGAAAACATACAGAGACACTTGGAATTCACTTCTCTCCATGCTTTCAGCCAAGACTTTGATCTGCTATGCACAAAAATAAGGAGTGCTGATTTTCGAAAAAGAAGGCTTGTCGCACTTTTTTTTTTCAGTGCAGAATGAGGTCACAAAAAAGATCCATCAAACATGGGAGCTACTCTTAAACAATGCACTTCTTGTTTGTCAGACTCAAGAGGACAAAAATTGCTACTTTAAAAAAATACACAGACAATGTGAGAGGGCAAGGTCTTGATCTTATGCATCACCGCTCTGCAACTGGTGGGGTGATGTGAAAAACAGACCATGGAAATAAGTAATCGTTCTTTAATTTCATTATTTAGCAATTCTGTCCCATGTTTTCATGTCAGTGAGAAATTGCAAGTAGTTCCCTTAAGCAGCTCATAAACAGAAGTGGGGAACAGTATTTGGGTTTCCGTGTTGAAAGCCAATTGCCTTTGATCTGTCTCATGTCATTGTGACCCGAGGGCCATTTGTGACTAACAGATGACTGATGAAGTTTCTTTCTTGCAGTACGATATTGTTGGACATTCAGGAGATGGCTTCAACATCGCCTTGGTTGGGAGTGACAAAGTTCCCAAGAACAATAAGCAAAGATTAGAGATTCTTAAGGTAAATCCTACTGATAAGGGATGCTGGGTAAATAAGGGTTTTGTAACTGCGAAGATAAACTTGTAGGCGGGTCACAGAATGCGAAACATAAGGAGAGTAAAATAAAAGAAAGACAAGAAAGCAAAATCTGTGTATTTGCATAAAATTGAAACAGGACCTTTCAGAGATATGGCAGAAAACAAATTATGCCAAAATGCTAAATATGGCTTTTCCTGGACTTTTGTGTCATAAATGTGTCATTTTGACTACCCATCAAAGGATATAGGAAGTTCCAAGGATTATGCAGTCACATAGATGGCTCTACCTAAATCGTGTGGTGATATTATTAGTGCCTCCTGACTAATTTAAACTGTAGAGGGATCCCAGGTCAATGATTTAACCTGGTCCCTTCAAGAAGTTAAGTGTCACAGTAGAAGTCAGAAAGTATGTTAATGCTAGATTGAAAACGTGTCAAATCACAATTGCAAAGTGAGTGCATTCATCAAGATTTTACTGTAATAGGATAAAGAAAAATTGAGTATATTTTAAGATTTACCCGGTTGGCAGCTCAATAGGTTAGAACTGTGTATTTGAGCTTCCTTCAAAAAGTATTTTTAAAAGATTGGCAGCTACATGGGTTAGAAGATGAGGTTTTCTAATGTCTGAAATTCCTTGCCTTTTGCATAGGAAACAGTTTCATCAATGAAAACAGTATATTTATTTCATAAAAGCTCAAACAGAATGTTTGAACATTTTTAAACCTTGCTGCTGCTGTCAGGAGTCAAATAGTTGATAATGACTGGGACACTGCTAGGGTTTTGAAGGCTAGTTTGGAAGAGCTCGCCACAGCAACTAAGCCAACTAAGCCCTGTTTTCTTCCTTAAATACCTAGAAATGTAGCTACTCAGACTGCAGCTGATCAAAGTATTTTACCTTCCCTAAGGCCCAGTCTAATTACATCCATGCATAGGTTTTGATTGTTTGACCCATTGTGCTTTTAAGAAGTGATGCCTGTCTTAAAATATGATGTATTATGTACAGAAAGCTGCATCTTCTGTAGTATCTGGAGCACCGTCCACATTTCTGAAGCATCCCCTAGTATAGCACAGCTGAATATTTACTCCCTCCTGTGCAAGCTGAAATGAATGTTTATTCCTAAAGTCATCTCACATATTTCCACTCGGTTATGCTGCACACACAGGTCATGCATGCCCACGCTCAGTTCTGCATGAGTGGAGACCATACCTTGGAAGGGACAGAGCATGCCATTCGTGAAATCGCCAAGGAAGAGGCTGACGAGTATTTTGTTATCGTCTTGAGTGATGCCAATCTCGAGCGATACGGTATTCACCCATCAAGGTTTGCCCAGGCCTTGACCACCAATGCTCAAGTCAATGCTTTTGCCATATTTATAGGATCCTTGGGAGACCAGGCAGATAGGTAAGTATATTCATTTTATGCCTAATATAACTTTCTTTCTTTCCATTCATCCTAAATCTAGACTAGTGCTTTTATTGTAGTGAAGTTAGGCATAGTTGTCTGTGCATAAAATCATAGAGTAGCTTGGGTTGGAAGGGACCTCCAAAGATCATCGAGTTCCAACCCCCTGCCATGGACAGGGACATCTCCCACTAGACAGTTCTCTTAAAGGCCCATCCCACCTGACCTTGAACACTTCCAATGATGGGGCACCCACAACTTCCCTGGGCAACCTGTGCTGGTGTTTCACCACCCTGATTATAAAACATTTCTTCCTTATGTCAATCTAAACCTACTCTCTTCCAGTTTAAAACTGTTGTCCCTTGTCCTGTCGCTACAGGCCCTGGCAAAAAGCCAGGCAAAAAGCCTCTCTCCATCCTTATATGTTGAAAGGCTTCAATTAGGTCTCCCTAGACCTTTCTCTTCTCCAGGCTGAACAACGACAACTCTCTCAGCCTGTTCTCATGGGAGAGTTGTTCCATCCCACTGACCATTTTCATGCTGCTCCTGTGGACCTGCTCTAACAGGTCGTGTCCTTTTTATGTTGGAGGCTCCAGAGCTGGATGCAGTACTCCAGGTGGGGTCTCACCAGAGCAGAGTAGAGGGGCAGAATCACATCCCTGGACCTGCTGGCCATGCTTCTTTTGATGCAACCTGGGATACTGTTGACCTTCTGGGCTGCCAGTGCACACTGCTGGTTCATGTCAAAGTTTTCATCTATTTTTTTTTAAATCTGCTAGTGAGGAGCAGTAGCTTCTGACTTGTGTCAGGGTGGAGACTGGTTTGTGGGTCCTTGCAGACATCCCTTACGGCCAGCTAATTAAAAACATTCTGCACATACAAAAGGAGCACCTGAAGCCATCCTTCTGCTAGAGGATGTGCACTGTCCCCGTATTTAAGATCACTATGTAATCATGACGGAGACAGGATGCCTTTGCCATTGCTGATGCGGTTTGAATGTGTGTGGGCCTAAGAAAAGAGATTAAAGCAAGAGAAGCTGGAGTTTAATGGCCTTCAAAACCGCCAAAAATTTGACTCAGATATTCCCTGTGTGTTAGAGACACATTCTTCAGAGAACCTGAGCCAATAGGCCTATTTTTCGTGCTACTACATAGTTTCCCTTTAAATTGTTTGGGCACAGGGGAAAAGAAGGAAATTTCCCTCATTTCCATATCCACTGAGGATCGGTGTATACACAGCAAAGAGCTGGTAGGGCCACAAATATCAGCAGTGCCCTTTCTGCTTTTCTTTGAGTCTTCAACTAGAGCAGAATGAGAGAAGGCCCAAAGGGAACTGGCCCTCGGTACACAGTTTTAGTCAGAAAAGGGTTGAAAGATGGAGCTGCAGAGCCACCGCTAGCCGTGTCTGCAGGTCTGTACATCAGAGCTGCATTATGCATGAGAAGGGAATACATTCTGAAAGATTATAATTACAGAAAGTCTTTTTCCTTCTGCTAGGAATAAAAAGGAAAAAAAAAAAAAAAAAGCATTGACCATATCCTGCTGTGTAAGAGGAGATGGTATAATTGCCTACTTCACTGGCTGTGGAAAATGCACACAATGCTGTCACTGAAATGCATTTCTATGTACGTGGAAGTGCAAAATTAGACAAAGCCTTCCTGTAACTGCTGTGGGGGAAGGAGAAGGGAATTCTCTGTGGCAGCTCTTTTTAAAACTCACTTCATAAGTTGGAGCATAAACTTGTTTAAAAAGCGGTGGAAAATCAAATTCCAAGCCTGCTGATGGGACATGAGGGAGATGGGTTTTGTAACGTGCATCTTGTTTAGCTTTTTTAAGGAGGGTTAAGCTGTGAATAAAAATGCATCAAGCTAATATTGACAGAAAAATATCTTTCCATCTAATCTGCTGCAATCTCAAGGAGAAAATACAAAGGGCACATTTAGAATTACTGGAGGTGTTGAACTGAGAGAGCTGCGGGTTCATGGTAATCTATTTAGAGTAGGTAAATATCTTCATTTCCCAAGTAAATATCTAGCTGCCCTCAGAAATCCAGCTGTGGTAATACCTCCTGGGGTCCCTGGTACCTTGATCAACATGGAGTTTTTGCACATCAGAAAGAGGACATGAATAGAAATCTCCAGAAACGCTCTTGATTATCTTGCTGAAAGGGCCTCTGTGACTTAGCTGTTCTCAGCGTTTCCTCCCACTGCTGCTCTCCCAAGCCTTTAATTGCATGGTGACAGCGATGGACTGGGAAGCTATTCAAAAGGAAAAACATCCATTCTTAAGGAACCCTGACTTGTGGTAGGGAAGATAATTTGAAATGGTAATTGTGTCTTGTCCCTCGTTCTGCTCCTTAGGCTGCAGAGGACGCTACCAGCAGGTCGGTCTTTTATTGCCATGGATACCAAAGAGATCCCCCAGATTTTGCAGCAGATCTTCACATCCACCATGTTGTCAAGTGCCTAAGCATCACGGATGTCACGGTGCCTGAATTGGAAGAAGAAACCCACTCCTGCTGGAGGTACAAACCCTAAAGCTGAGGATAAACACGGTTCCTAATAAAATACATACTGTTCTCTAATCAGCAAAGCCACCCAAATCTGCGCAACAGCCCGGCTGTAAAAAAATTTCCCCCAAAATGTCTCAACCGACTTGGCGCGTCCAAAAGGATTGCAGCGGGGCGGAGGTAAATCGCCGGATGGCAGCAGCAGAGCGAATGTTTTTCCGGAGGGACAAACAAATAAAGGACAGTTCTGTGATCATTCCCCTGCCTGCCGCGTTGCCAGCGCCGCGGTGTCATCTCACCCCGTTTTGTTCGACACGGTTCGCTTGGGATTTGCTAATAGTCTGTGAGGCAGAGCCAGGCAATCCGTTTCGGTGTTTTCGGGTGCGTGTGTTTGAATGGGTAGTGAACTCCGACTCTGTTTTAAACAGGCCTGCTCTTGTCGGACAGGAAACCCTTCCTTCCTTCCTCTGCTGTTGCTTTCTTGTCCTGCCCGGGCATCGGGGCTTCGCCGCTGGATGCTGGGAACAATGGAGCAGTTTGGAAACACTGACCGTGGCGTGTAAACATTCATTATCTGATCAGGCACGGTGCTCGCTTGTCAGATCCAGAGAAAGTGGCTGTTAAGAAGGAAAACAAAACAAAACAAAAAAATAGGGTCTTTCAATTCTGCCTGTGAAAAGTAAGGGGAAAGGGTCAAAATGGTCTTAAGAACCCAACAGCCAGCCTTTCCAAGGAGGGAACTGCATGACTGATGATGCTGTCCCGCTGCAATGTCGCTCAGAATCCCTGGGATGGCATCAGGACGTGGAAGTGCCTTTTCAGTCAAAAAAAGTTACTAATGCTTTGCTAGAGCTCCTTCGTGATCTATTTTGCTTGGTTCTTTTGAAGATGAAACTGGAGGAGAGATCTAGGCATGAGAAAATACGTTTTTTTTAAGGAAAGAGGAAAAAAATCTATTTTTATTGTAGCAAGATATCTATGGTGGGGTATATTTAATTTCCAGGATAGTTATACAGTCTTATTTTATAATTCGTTCGGCTGGTGTTTGGCTTGTCCCATGAGGCGATAACTCCTCTTTATCTGCTAAAGAATAGATATCTTATAGTGTATCAGAAACACTGGAATACTTGATGAATTGAATGTATGATTTAATTAGACTGGGCCGGGGAGTGTGCATCATCACTGGTAGGCTGCTGATATTAATTTGAGGGCAACTGAATAGAAAAAAGTCAAGGGAGAGTACTTCTAAAAATCTGAAGGAGCAATTGCAATACTTCACTTCTAATATTTCTCTTAATCCCGCAGTGTGAGCAGTATATTTGGAGCAGAGGAGGCAAATTAATTTGATCTCGTTAAATACAACCATCAGTGTTTTAAAGGGCCCATTTGCGGGTGGTCATTGTTTGACCCATCCGCCCTGCAGCAAAAATCTTTACCAGAGCATCAGAAATGTTCCATATTTAGGATGTGTTTCGAAGTCTGGCCAGCTTGGAAACTCTTTATGGCAAGAGAGGACGGAAGACGTTTTTCAAAGGCTGGTTAGTATTGTTATGATAACTATATACATGAAAACAAAGAGGTTGAAGATGCAATTCCTGTTGGGAGAGAAGGGAATTGGGAGGAGAAAGTTGAGAAGGTTATCTCTGTCTGGGACAAATGCATGTACACGCACATACATACAGACATGCCTACCACGGGGAAGTACACTTCAAAATATAAATATGTTGGTCCTGTAAAAATATGATGAGATAATAAATGGCATAAAGAATAGGTGTCAGTAAAGAATAAGTCTGTCAGTAAATGTGTTTTTACAATTAAGTTCTTTTAGCACCTCTGCTTCTATTGCCAGCAATCCTTCAGAAAAGAAGCATTATATTACAATTAATTAGCAAATGTACTATACACTTTCTAGATTACTTGAGTGGATAAACTTTCTCACCTCAGATTTGCATGCAGTATAGTACTGGTATCTTTATTGTAAAAAAATAGTGTTATTTAAGTGAAGCTCTAAGGTAAATCCAATTTTAAACCTTTTGTTTGATTATCCCTGTAAATAGTATTTCATGCCATGCTATTTAAAGTTACCTTTCTATAGTGTTTGGTTTTATTCTTGGTTTTGGGAGAGGTCTGTTGTGTTTCAGTTCACGTTTCATGGGCCCACAGGACACGGCCATGTCCGGGGCCAGGCCTGGCCGGGAGGGCGGCTGGGAGAGGGTAGAAAAGGTTCCCAGTAAATTTGGAGAGAAGAGGAGAAGAAATAAATGAATTATTTAATATATATAATATTATTTTTTTTTGCTTTTAACAATGCTTCATTGCAGAGCATATTTGACCCGACAGCGTCTCTCTAAATTGTTAACAATTCAGGGCAAAATTTTCCCCCGGCCGAGCATCTCTCACCTGGGTTAATGCCCATCGCTGCCCCAGGGAAATCAAAGCAGCAGCTGCACTTTCCCCCATCTCGCAAGGACTGGCAGGGTTATTTCACTGCTCAGGAATTCAGCAAACGCTCTTCTTTCATGTCACTGGGGAATTGCAGAGCTTCTTAAGATGCATTTATTTTTAATTAGTGGAATGCTTAAGATTAATGTGGCTTTGTTTCACTAGCAGCAGCACCAGTGGCTGCTCTCATTGCAAGGCGTGCAGCCGCGTTGTGTGTCACTCACTTCCTCTGGAAGCGTGTTAAGGTATTTTCCATCTCTTCTCACAGTTTATTAAGGGGCCTTCACACCCATCGTTTTTGATGAAAAGGCGCTGTTTCGGTGACTGAATAGAGCTGCTGGTTGGAGCGGGTCCTGACCTATCGCTAATGCTCTAATAGCATTAGTCACATCAGCTGTAGTGATTTCAGCTACCTTTTATAATGTAGATTTTTGTCTGATTCTGTTCATATATGTAATGCTTTCATACTCACTGGCCAGTTAGTAGGAGCACACAGTCATTTAGGATTATTATTTAGCTGAGATGCAAAAAAAAAAAAAAAAAAATACAGAAAGCTCAGACAGATGTGATTTTGGTCAGAGCAAAGCACACGCACAACATTTAGAGACATAAACAGCTTCACCCGGCTACGTGTAGATGTGATGAATTAGCGTGAAGTGCAAGGACAGTTGGGTGGGACGTGTGATCTTTGACTCCAGCAGTCTTTTTTTTCCACTTCTTTCCTTTTTACCAACACCAGGCGTCAAACGTGATTGCAAATGCCATGCTATAGCTTATCCATTAGCCTGCTAAAATTAAGACTAAAGATCTTAATTGCTGATCTAATATATTCCAGCAAACAGGCATACAACAGGAGATTTAGGTAAGGTGTTATATGTGCAAATTCAAACTGAAAAAATAACCCTGATGCCTAGTTGAGAGTACTAGAGAGACAAGAATACTAGAGGGTTTCTTTATCTATAGTTAAGATTATGTGTTTAATTAATACAAAACAAGTATTAAAATAATTTGAACAATTACAAAACCCCAAGCGATTGTGCTGTGTTAGCTGTTGCACATTGCTGTGTTTATTAATAAATCAGAATGTAGAAGATGTTTATTGAGAAATAAAAATCAAAAATTCCTAACCATGTATCGAATCTGGAAGGCTGATTTAGAAATCAGTTTTCTGTTGTGCAGAACCTCTAGATTAGAAAAGGTTTGGGGTTTAGTTCATTCTTTAAATGCCCCTGGTTTGGTGTAAATAGGTAAAGCTCTTCAGTTTGCCTGCTGTAAATATAACGGAAGATGTTGTTCAGCTCCTAGATAATTCTGCTTCTGGGGCAAATGTCTATTTTGGCCCTGTCTTTAGAAAACAAAACAAAACAACAACAACAAAACAAATAAAAAAAATCCCTTGCGTTTTATCATTTATTATTCTTTCTGCCAACGTCTGGGGAGAGCAAATAGGCTCTCATGCCCTGACAATGAATATTTTAGTAAAGGAAGGTCAGCATTTCTCCCTCTCAGCCCCTGTGTGTGCTGTGTAGTAACAGCACTCAACACATGGAACCATCTTACGTGGTCCATTCCGTGTGGAAGCATTTTATCCAACATAATGGGTGTCCAACAGCCCCTGAACATCACATGATGTTACGGTCTTTAACCCTGGATCAGTGCTCTGGCTGTTATGGTCGGTGAATGATGATAGATATTGGTGCCCAAAGCATTTGAGCATTTTGGAATAGTCCAGTGAAGTCAAGACCCTCCTGTATCAGTTGAATTAAAATGCCCCCCACACTGTTAGGGATATTTTTTTCCAAGCCAATTCTCAGCCTAGATGTTTGATATGACCATGCTTTTTGCTGGAAGTGTTGGTGATCTCTAACTCAAGAATGTGTGATTGTTTACAACAGTTTGTTGTGAAAAAAAATCCCCTAGAAAAAGAAAATAACACTTGCAAGCCTTGCAGCTGAAGATTTTCATCTTCTAGGAGACAGGCTTTACACCAGATGTTTTAATGCTTAAAACCAGAAAAGCACTGATTCATAAGCAGGTTATTTTAGAAAGTCCTTTTGCAAAATTGCTGCATGAATACAACTTTATCGGTGGTTTATTTCTCAGTGTGCACATTGCTGCAGGGTGATGCACAATATCTATTCTGTACCAGCAAGTCTGGAAAGAGGAAAACTGAGTTATTGTCTGATATTACCAGCATTAAAGGGTTACTTGTAGTGTTCAGTCCTCAAACAGCTTAAAAAAAAAAGAGTTCACGTTGTCATCAAAATAAACAGGTAACAAATTGCGTTACTCAGAAGTACTTTTGCTTTTGAGATTGTTAAGACAATGTGAACAGCATCATCACTGAGTAAATATATTTTAACTACATTTTCTGGGAAATAAATGTACATGGGGAGATTTGAAAAAGAGATTCAACGTTCTTCAACATGAAGATGGTGGTGAGGGTTGTTGGTTTTTTTTTCAAACAGGAGGACAGCATTATAAAATTTGAATACCTTCTTTTTCAGGACTATCTGTTCTCCAGCTTTTCACAGGATAAAGAAGCATATGAAAAATCTGTTTAAAACGCCAAACAGATATCCTTAACAGTACTCACAGCATCATTAGTCTGAACATCTGGCGTTGGTTGCATGCAGAAAAAATCTGTATCCCCCACAGTACACCTGTGGAAGATCCTATTCAAGAAAAAAATAACCACATCTCCGATTTTGACCCTGGATTCTCCAGCCATCACATCATAGAGTTTTGTTATGGACAGGCTGAGGTCTGCAAAGCCACATAGGGCTGGAAACTAGACCCTGACCCTGGTTGCCTGGTGCACCAGCTGGGTGGAGTCTGGCACCAGAGCTCTACCGGGTCAAAAACAACCATAAGGGAAGAGAGGAGGGAGGAGGGAAAAGGACAAATCCTGCATTTTCAACCTGCTCAGCTTCCTGAGCTGGCTTGTCTTGAGCGCCGTGGTCGGGAGAGAGATGGGCAGAAACATGCAGATGGAGGAGCAGGGCTGGGAAGATCTGCCAGGCACGGCCACAGCAATAGAATTATTCACAATAAAAACCATATCCCAAAGCAGGGAGAGACTCAGCAGAGGAGGCACCTTCAGCTCACAGAGCAGGAGCGAGGTGCTGCTGCATCGTGGCCAAGATTTACTGCGGGGACCACGTGGCACAAAAGCATCCTGACATGGGATGAGTGGGCTCAAAGACAGGTCTCTGCTTCGTGTTGGAGCCGTTGTAGTCCCATTGGCTTCAGCCCTTCATCTCTCTGCTTCAGCGTCCTCAGCAGTAACAGGCAGAAAACAAACTCCCCTACCCCAGGCGTGTGTTCAGGATGAACTGAGGCTTGATAACATCATCAGACAAACTGGCACAGGGACTGGACTGAAATGGGTACGTTTCCTGAACGCTAATTTTGTGAGTTTTTTCCCTTTTTAAAGGCATACAAGTTAGTTCCTTCTAGCACAAGCCAAAATTTTAAAGTCCCTGGAACTTCTTACTAAGGGTGGAAACATCCTCTGAGCACCTATAAACCAAATACATCTCACAAATGTAAAAAAAAAAAAAAAAAGAAAAAGAAAAAAAGTCCTTTTTATTCCAGGACTTGATGTAAAACCCATTCTTAGCAACAGCCTTTTCAGTTCAGATGGGTATTTGATGTTACCTTCTCTGGCCAGGCTCGCTGAGTAAGAGAGGCAATATTACATGCAGACGGTGGTTTGGAAGAAGTCCAAAAATCACATTACTCGGTTAGGAAAATGTGTTATGTGGGAGAGTGATATGAGGGATGGTGCCCCAGATATTTTTTTGCTGTCGTCATGACTAAATCATGCTCCATGCCATCTGTACCAACATCTGCATTCCAGCTTGGATTGGTTCGACATCCATAAGGCCACTTACTATAGTTTCCAAATTGACAATTATAAATAAGTTCAGGTTATTATTTTTTTAAAAGAAATGCATTTGAGTAGGGACAGGGATGCGCCCCTGCCGTGATTTACAGAGAATTGTTGAAGCAAGGGACATGCCTCTCTCTTGTCACAGCCTGCATACGCTGTCCCCATCCCAAAAACATTTGGTGGTAGCAAAGGAGCAACTTTAGCATTGCCTCATCTCCTCCTCCTGCTTGGGTGGTGCAGGGCAGGGTAGTACAGGGACAGATTTAGCAGGGGCAAGGACATCTAGGAGTCTCCACTGGCCCCTGCAGCTCATGCCCCTCCATCCGAGCCGGTGACCTCACCAGCTGCTCCTCTTCTGTCTCTTCCTTCACCCCAGATGTGGCCTGTGTCCACCCGGGACTCTGCCAGCTTGATGTGCTGCTCCTGGCTCATGGAAAAGCCCATTTTAATGAGAAGCCTATCAGGTCTGCACTCAGCAGCAGAAAGTGTGATGGAAATTTGATGCCCAAAAAAGGCCTATATATTTATTTCCATCAGAATTATCTGAAGCTGCTCTGCAGGTCCTTCCCACTCCCTGTTGTCCCCAAGCCCCTGGGTGTTCCTCACCATACAGAGGGTGAGCAGGGAACACTGAAACTCTGTGACATCTTTTTCTGCGGTCACAGTGAAGAGAAAGGACTAAGTGCTCCACTGCATCCCGTAAGCAAGAAGTCACATAATGTGCCCAAAATTAGCAAAATCGTACCAGAGACACCCCACCTCATGGTTCATGCTTGCTCGGGGCCATGCTGACCTGGTGCACGTGGGGCTGCAGCACTGCAGCCGCTCCCAGTGGCATCACCCACTTCTCCCCTGGTGTTACCTTCTCATTGGAAGAGGAGGGAGATCACGTCCCATTCCCACTAATGTAGCTTGTGACGGGGAGGAGCACACATTTGCTGTGATTTCACAAATTCATTACAAAGGCCGTAGCTGAGCGCTGAACAGGCAAGGACATATGGGGCAGGGAGGTGGGGGCGGTCACTGCAAATGCCACTGAGAGCATTTTTTAAGCAGTCACCTTATTTTTCCATTTCACTCAAGAAGGTCTCCATGCCCATGAACGAGCAGGTTCCCCTCTTTGTCATTGTGCATTTAAGAACTCAGAGAAAAATTCATAGCACGTTTTAGCAAATCGGGAAGCTCTGTAGTTCAGTTTCTGTCTTGATGTCTTTGGGATCAAAGACATCTGAGGGTGATCCAGAGACCCTAGAATGATAGAATTGTCTTAGTTGGAAGGGACCTTTAAGATCATCTAGTCCAGCCATGAACCTAACTCTGATAAAAACCGTCACTAAACCATGTCTCTAAGCACTATGTCAACCCATCTTCTAAATACCTCCAGGGATGGTGCCTCAACCACTTCCCTGGGCAGCCCATTCCAATGCTTAATAACCCTTTCGCTGTAAATATTTTTTCCTAATATCCAATCTGTACTTCCCCTGGTGCAACTTGAGGCCATTTCCTCTTGTCCTATCATCGCCTGTGTCTTGGGAGAAGAGACCTACCCCTGCCTCTCTACAACCTCCTTTCAGGTAGTTATAGAGAGCAATAAGGTCTCCCCTCAGTCTCCTTTTCTTCAGGCTGAACAACCCCAGCTCCCTCAGCCTCAAGATTTATTCTCTAGACCCCTCACCAGCTTCATTGCCCTTCTCTGGACCTGCTGCAGCACCTTAATGTCTTTTTTTATGGTGAGGGGCCCAAAACTGGACACATTACTGGAGATGGGGCCTCACCAGTGCCAAGTACAGGGTCACTTCTCGGGTCCTACTTACCACGCTGTTCCTGACACAGGGCAGGATGCTGTTGGCCTTCTTGGCAGCTCAATGATTTACAAAGCAGTTGAAAGATTCTGGTGCTTCAACTTGTTGAAAACATGTCAAAACCTATCAGCCTTTTTCTTTTTTAAATCATCATTTCTCTTTACTATACTGCCTAAGGTGGCTCAGGATTGATAGGTGGATGGACAGTTACTTTAAACACAAGTTAAATGTGTCACTAGTATGCGTGAGTCCCCTAAATGAGATGCCTTGTTCCTTTCCCAGCATCATCCAGACGGGCTGGCTAAAAGCTTTAAGAAGCAATTGGCTAAAGCAAGCCAGGACCATACGCTGAGTGTCTGCAGTGAGTCGTTACATTAATGACTAAGCATGGCCCTTATAAACAACTATCACCTGAGCCTTTTGAGAAGGTACTTGCAAAAGAAAAATGTGCCCTTGTGGCCAAGAAAGCCAATGGCATCCTGGGGTGCATCAGGAAGAGTGTGGCCAGAAGGTCGAGAGATGTCATCCTCTCCCTCTACTCTGCCCTGGTGAGGCTCCACCTGGAGTACTCTGTCCAGTTCTGGGCTCCCCAGTTCAAGAAGGGCAGGGAACTGCTGGAGAGGGTACAGCAGAGGGCTGCAAAGATGATTAGGGGTGTGGAGCACCTCCCTTATGAGGAGAGGCTGAGGGACTTGGGTCTTTTTAGTCTAGAGAAGAGAAGGCTGATGGGACATCTGATCGATGCTTATAAATACTTAAAGGGTGGGTGTCAAGAGGATGGGGCCAGTCTTTTTTCAGTGGTGCCCAGGGATAGGACAAGACAAAACGGGCACAAACTTGAATATAAGAAGTTCCACCTAAACATGAGGAGGAACTTCTTCACTTTGAGGGTGGCAGAGCAC
>JAOTQQ010000001.1:173796981-173829797 GCA_026546715.1 Gallinago undulata | reverse complement strand
ATAACTTGAGGCCATTTCCTCTCGTCCTGTCGCCTGTGACTTGAGAGAAGAGACCGACCCCCATCTCTCTACACCCTATTTATGCTATGTGTACCTCATGCATATTAAAAAAAAAAAAAATCAAGGAGGGAACAATCAGAGGATTTTTGAGGGGATATCTTCCCTCTCCCCATGCGCGTGGCAAACGTATTGGTTGCCATCCCTCAGAGGCCACCAAGCACTAAAGGGCAGCAGGATGACAGCCCTCTGGGTCAGATCTGAGAGGGTCATCTCCAGTCCCTGGCATGGAGAAAAACAGGAGGAACCTAAGGGCACAGACAAATAAGAAGCTCAGTAAGATGACTAATCCATCACCCAAGGTCCTGCTGGCTATTCAGCACACACTAACTCGTTAGTTAGTTAGACCCCACAGTCAGTGGCCAATTCATTTTTATGCCTTCCTCCAACCTGTCAGAAAACACTTAAAATCAAAAATTTCTCTCCAGTTCCTCCAAACGCAAGGAGAGGGTTTGTCATTAAAACCCCAGAAGTTACATTTTGCAAGCAGACACCCCTTTGTGCTCTTGTGGTCACCGGGTAGGTTTTGTGAGTTTTGTCCCTGAAAATAACCAGCTCCTTTGTCCAAATAACTGGAAGAACAGCAAATTTAACCTTCTCCTGCAGGGAACTGGGTGGATGCTGGGGCAGGAGAGTCCGGTTGGTGGGGGCAGCGGAGCCCCTACACCCTCTTTCCCCTGGGCAAGCCATCCACATCCATGTTTCTACCATTTCCTAAGCCCTGTGAGTCCAGGAAATCCCAATCGCTAACCAATCTCTCATTATCTTAAAACCAAAAATCCTGTTAATGGCTTTACCGCATACCCTGCAGCTCTGGAAACCTGCCCGGCTCCTTCTTGAGTTACTTACTTCAGCTGATGATTTTGGCAGGTTTTTCCCCCAGATCTTGGCTACTGTTCCTTGGAGAAACCGTGCCTAACCCTCCTGCATTGTGGTTGTCTGTGTCCTCAAGCTTGGCTCCGTGGGGCATTTATTCCTGCACCAGTAACAGACTGAAAACTGAGCAAGCAATTAAACAGTGCAAAGCACGGAGTCTCCCAGGCACCTAAAAGCCAATTAACGACTTCACCATGTGTTCATTAGTTAAGAAAACGTTTCCGTGCGTGCCCATATAATAAAAGCACTGACAGCGTTTAAACCTGCTTTCCACAGCCCGGTTTAAAAACTAAGTTTTATTGCAGCGTTTCTCCCATGACAAGGCTGAAAGGTGCAGCTCAGAGTCCTTTAGTGGAGTTTAATAAAGTTCCCATTTATAAGCACCTCTTGTGCCATTATTCGGCGTGCAATGCACGAGACAAAAAGCCTTCAGTCAGCACCTTACCCTTTATTAAAAACATTGTTAGGGTTTAGTTTGGGGCTCTTTTGAAGGTCAGTGGGTTTTAATGACCATCCTCATTTCCGGCGCCAAAAGCTGAGGCTGTGTGAAGACAGGGCACAGCCATGGACAGCTGGGGGAGAAAGCAGCTCTGAGTTTCAAGCCAAGACATGATCCATCTAGAAAGTAGATGGGGATGTAGGACAGGGTCTCGATTCCCCAGAGATGTGCATTTCCACCAGATAAAACATAACAGGCTTGTCCCGTGTGTGTTTGGGTTCAGTTCAACCATCTTTTATTAGGTGACACCTTTGGGGAGTGGCATCCAACTGAAGTTGCCCATGATTTGCCCTTCCTGGCATTGGGGTGTAACCACAAAGGGGTTTCAGCTGGTCTCAGCACTTACCCCAATAGCTGCCTCAGCTGCATTTTGAGCCAAATGGCTCAAACAGGGCACTAAAAGGCTCCTTTCAAGAAAGGTGGACAAGCTACAGCTTGTGCCAGCTCCCACCACCCCCAGTGCAAAACCCACTGGCAATGGTAACAATGACAGTGGAGACAAAGCCGTACCTCCTAAGAGAAAGAACCGGGATTTCTTTATCTCTCCTAAGACAGCACAGAACCATAACACTCTTTAGGGGGCTCAAACGATTTGCTCCACCCAAATTTTCCTTGCAGACCTGTTCTTTACCCTACCACGTGTCTCCTTAGAAGACCATTGCTCCGTTGAGCTAGGTGGGCTGAAGGACATGGATGTCTCTTGGTCACTCACTCACAGACCATCCCTATTTCCTCTTCATCCCAAATTGACAGCACAAGCAAATCTGGGAGTCATGTTCAAAGTACGCCAGCTGCTGCATAATGGCGTAGGAACAAAGAAAACTCGTGTTCCCAGGCCTGGCATCTCCCAGCAGAACAGCCTCCTCTTTGTGGCTTCAAAGAGGCCAGCGCTATTTATGGCACTTCAGTTTCTATTCTTCAGCAATTTCATGTTCATTGAAAAACAACTTTCTAATTTTGTAATGCCACACAAAAAGCACAGGCGGGATGGATTTGCCAGCTGCTCCTGCCCATAAAAATACAATAATTTTTCCACCAAGTCTTCCATCAGTGGACCATTCCTTCCCCCTTCTCCAACACAGATTTCTCTCCCACAAAAGAGCTTTTTCAGGCTCTACTTTTGCAGGTGGACGAGTACCTCACCTCTGGCAAAGCACTCCCTCAAAGGCAACAGTCACATTGAGAAGAAATGCACAAGCCAGGACTCACAGAAGGTCATTTCACATTTCCAGGCTTGGAAAGAGCTGCAAAGCCACAATGACAGCTGGGGCTAAGGTTTTTCGAGATGAGATCAGTAGAGCTGTTGCACTTCTGGGTTGTCCCAGCTCGCCACAGCTCTGCTTACCCACATTTTTGTCCATACTTGTTTTGCTGAGCACAGAGAGTATTTGACTATGCCTATATGATAACAGGCTTGTACGACACCACCTCTGAAACCACTAGGCACCGCATGCACAGTCATACAATACAAAAGATGGAAAATGCCATACTTGTGTCCCTTTGCACGGGAAAAAAATATTACAAAACAAAGATGTGGCTTACCCTTATTTGCTGAATGTATCTGGGAGCTTGAGTGAGATGACAATGCAAGCCCTGACCTTCTGGGAAGCTTGGGTTGGAAGGTGTCCTTAAAGATCATCTGGTTCCACCACCAGCCCCTGCCCTGGGCAGGGACACCTGCCACTAGACCAGGTAACTCAAAGTGTCAACCAGCCTGGCATCCACAACTTCTCTGGGCAACCTGTTCTGGTGCCTCACCACCCTGAGAGCAAAGCATTTCTTCCTAATAGCTGATCTAAAGCATATGAGGCCAAAACTAGTGTCTCATTGTTGGGGAATATTTGAGGGGAGAAGGGTGAGAATTGGCTCATAATGCTGTGAAAGCTACAAGAGGGCTACAAAAGTAGCTTGAAATACCTGTATGACTGTCATTGCTCAGCATGAAACTACATAGCTGTCACAACATCTGCTCAAGAGACCTAAGGTGAAATCAAAGAGTTTATCTGAAGTCCAGAATGACTTACTGAACAGTTGAGAAGAGAGCAAATGAGAAATTCCTACCTGATTTGATAACACTTCAGAAAGAAACCCGTACAGGCAGTGAATATCTACACACCAACAAAAACAGTGGCACACGGAGCACCTGGCAAAGCCATAGCACTGGGTCATAACTGAAGAAACACCTTTTTTTTGCCTCTACTCAGGTCCAGGGGATTTTGGAACTCTTGGTTTTTATTCAGAGATTATGAAAGTCTGTTTGGAGATCACATTAGGTGAAATTCCCCTCTTCTTTTTATATGAAGTTTCCAGCCTTTCTGGTCTCAGGGAAGGTTGTAAAAATATGACACAAGTCAAGCAAAGGATTAAAATGCCATAAGGCAAAGAAAAGAGTAATAATTTCTGATGTCTTCACTGAAATCAGGTTTGAGACAGTTTGGAGTCTCATTGATGTGTTTTGAATTCTTGTCATAGCTTTAGCTTCCTAAAATGTTCACAGCTAAGGCAGGCAGACAAAAACACAGATGACTGTTTGACCTGAGCAAATCAGAGACACCATCCTGAAAGATAACATGATTTTTGGCTGGTTATGTGTGTCCTCGGGGGTTTGCTGTTTTACCTTTCTTACCAAACAGCGATTCAGTGGTAGCATTGGGAGATATGCCCCTGGGTAATTTTTTGAGCCACTTTGTCATTATTAACCATTTAAAATGCTCTCCAGATTTCACGTTCTCCACCATGATGTGTTTGCTCAGGTGGGCACATCCTCAAAGACTGCTATTTGCATGAATCTCATTACCACTGAGGGACAAGCCTTGGACCACCAGTTTCCAAGTCTTTTGAAAGACTTGCAAAAATCAGCATAAACTTGTTCCAGCTGGGGCAATTCATAGCTGGGCTGCTGGGGAGGTTTGGAGAGTTTTTTTCCCCCTCTTTGTGATGCCTCAAAGTCCAAGGCAGCTGACAGGGGCAGGGTGGGATTGGAGGTGATCCTGGAGTATTTCTGGCCTTCCGTTCACAAATGGGGAAGAGGAGAAGCTTGAAGCAGAATCAGCTGGTAGCCTCGTGTTTCCAAGGCCACAGCATCATTCATATTGGACTCAGCAGACTTAAGACAGTATCAGCTTTCAGCAGAGATAATTTGGGATCTTGGTGTAAAAGAACAAGCATCTGGCATCCAAGGTTAGCATGTTATTCAGGCAAGAGGAGGGCTCCTTGCAGACTGAGCATTAGAAGATAAAAATGAGGGGACACACTTAGCACAAAAGGTTCAAAGGCAGCAAGGTATGGCATAAATCAATCTATCAGACTAACTGGCCAGAAAGACACAATTAGGTGAGATCTGATTACTTAAAGTCACATAAGTGTGCAGGAAGCAGGGGTAGCAAATTAAACTACCGGTGTAGATCACCTGTATACAGTACAATGGAGATAACAAGGTTTTCCATTAACTGGAGCCCTCTTCATGTACTCTTAGCACTGTAAATTAATGATGTTTTCCTCCTTCTGTGGGATTTTCCATGTTGCCAGAAGTCCTCAGAGAGAAAGATATATAATTTAGTCTTGTCAGACCAGCACTGCCCTGTCACATCAATGCAACAGCCACAAGTCTGGTGCTTTCTGCAGCCTGACTCGGATGAGGGGCTGCTCTGGCCCACCAACTCATGGAAAACTCATCATCCCTCACCAGACTCCAGCCTCTCAGACAAGGACAAGGAACAGCCCCAGAGCCCCATGGGTGCTGCCGCATGGCCAGCGAGCAGGGATCAGCCCAGGGCTAAGGACCACCAGGGATCCCCCTTCCCACCACCCCAGGCATTTCCTAATGTCCATATCATTTATTTATTTTTTAAAGCATTACCTGAGTATAAGAACACAAGTAGTTGCAGTAACTATGCTACAGATTTTTTTCTGCCTGACAGTATCAAAATTTGTGTATTCAAATCTAAGCCACACACGCAAATGACACAGCCATGAGCTGAACCCATCTCCTGCCATTTGCTTGGCTCAAAGTGCTTCAGCAGTGACAGAGCCCAGCCACACGTGTCCCCCTCTCCCTCCATGGACAGAGAAAAGAAATTGAGCTTTTCATCTTCTTCCATGCCTCAGTTTGTTTCCCAGCTGAGAAAAAAAAAAAATCTTCACACAAAGTCACAGCATTGCCTGAAAGGAAGGAGACATTTCTTTTCTAGTGAAAATGCTCTCCTGTGCCCGAGCTCACTTGGGTTTCAGGTTGTAAAGGCACAGCTGGTGACTTCTGCTTTTCCTGTGGTTTTGCTTCATTTAAAACCGTCTTCAGATGTTTAAACATTTGTTATTTAAACTGCTTGCAGGGGGATTAGCTCTTACCTCATTGTAGTTTCAGATAGGGTTATTAAAAAAAAAAAAAAGAGAGAGAGAGAGAAAAATACTACTACAGCCCCACACTCATCTGACAGTACAGATCCCTGACAAGTGGGAAGAAGTGAGGAGTGGTCTCACTCCTCCCCAGACATAGCCCCAGCTCCAGCCTGAGGTGACTACCATTTCCCTTGTGAAACCAATACAGGTCCTCTGTGGGGTACCAGATGCATAGGTGGTCACCAGCTCCCATCTAAGTGCCGAGAGGGGACACACTGGGGTGGAGAGAGTTATGCCTACAGTCACACCAGATTTTGGAGGGCATATGAAACCACTCTGTTCTTCCTCTGCAACCTTGAGCACCCACCATTCCTTGGGGAAGTCAAGAAGACACCACATTTCAGAAGCGAGCTAACTTGTTCTTGCTGTTTTCCGGAGCATCCCTGAGCTTCCTAAGGAGCCTGTTCAACCCAAACATCTCAGCCCTGGTGGGGCTGCTCCGGCTGAGCAGGCTCTCCTTTCTCAGTGGATTACCTTAAGCAATAGCTAGATTTTTCAACTTCCTTTACTCACACTCTTGTGTGCTGCAGCCACCTCCTTGATGGATGCAGGAGTTCAGTGTGAAGAAAAAAGAAAGCCTAAGACATGCTATACACTAATTTTATGTTTTTTCCAAATCCAAGCTCTATGTTTAAGAATCTCTAATAAGACAAAGTACTGTTATTCTACAGCTGCTATTCCTGTGCAAAGTGAATCTGAAGCTAAATTTTACATTTCTTCAGAGCTTTATCTCCACGAGCACCAGTAACATTAGTAATAGTGGACTGGAAAGATGCCCAGCCAAGCTATGGTGAGAAGATATCAGTTCCCTGACTGTAATTTACTGCTAAGCCTCCACTTTTTTGCAAGGAAAAGAAATTACTACAAGTACATATTTTTTTTCCTGTCACCATTAGTGACACTTTAAGCGAGTGAAACAGAATCTTTTAAGCACTGATTTCCAATTTTTTCATAAAAACTTCCTCATTGCAATGGTTAATGTTTAAAAGCTCAGTGGTCACGAGGCATCTTTGGGCACCAAGAAGACCCTTGCCTCTGTGGAATAGCAGACACCTTGGAAGGGATCCTTGGAGGGCAGCGGTGAGAAATTTGCTTCACTGGGGAACAGAAAGGTGTTCGGGAACGGGGTTGGCTTTAAGTGCTGACCCTGGGCCAGCACTTCCCTCCAGCAGAGCCCTGGCTCTCAGTGCCTAAAGCCGGCTCATTGCTCTGCTTGTAGACGGCTGCGGTTCCTCGTCTCAAGCGTCTTCTCCCCCTGCCTGGTTTCGGCATACAAAATCTTTCTTCTGCAAGATGTGTCAGTGAGAGCGCAAATGCGGTCAGTAATTTAAAAGCCTTGGAAGCCTTTCCAGGGGCTGGAGAACTTTTATGATCGGCTGCTGCCAATATTTGGTCACTGAGACAGGCCCCCCTGCCTCAGATCTTGGCTGCAGACCCATGTCCTCAGCCATCCGCAGACTACAGGCTTGGAGCAGAAATACTTGAGGAAATCCTCAGGTGTACGTTAAGCACAGAAAATCAGAGTAACTGCTCACTACAGTGCCTTTTAACCCACATCTGACACGTGAACTCAGTCCAAAATGCAGAACTTGGATGTGGCCTGCAGGGGACCGAGGAGCCAGTACACGGGAGCAGAATTTGGCCTGGGATGTTGAATTCCGCTTTTCAAAGTCAGCACGTGTTTTGGGGTGAAAGAAACCCAAGAAGGGTTCCAAAGGGGATCACAGCTGGTGGCTGCACCCAAAAAGGGAGGAGGCACATCTCCAGTGAGTCACCACCTTCTGGAAGAGGGATGCCTTCTTGCAAGGCATCTTTATTTCAGGCAAAGTCAGTCACTCCTGAGTCATGCCAAAGCAACACCATGCGGCCGACCAGCCAGAGAAAAATGTTCGTGCTCCCATTCCCAAGTAGGGTGGGTCCAAGCCCCATGCCAACGTCCATCTGCAGCCCTGGTCTCTTTCAGAGAGCCCTTCCTCCTCTCTGAATCCTGCAGCCTAAAAGTGGATGGAAAAGGGGTGAAAAAGGTCCTGGGGTTTAAACTGGAGCAGCTCAGCCCCCTGGGAGGGATGCGGTCACTCCCTTGCAGTGAGTCAGGGTCCTGGAGGACACCCAAACTGCATCACCCCGGCTGTTCCACAGCTCTTGAGGTCAATCCCTCCTCCGGCCACAGGAGAACCTGCCAGCCCCAATTCCTGTTAGAGAAATTCATTAATTCGTCAGGGTGGTGTGAACGGGGAGCATGGGAAGCAGGAGAGGAGAAGATGGATGGTGAGGGGGAGAGCGGAAAGATGATGCTTCCCAAGAAAGCCTGAAAAGCACCTACACCATAAATAAATACCACTTTTCTGTCCCTAATTTTGACATACCTGAAAATAGACCAATTTAGTGGGGATCTCAGCTCTTGCAGGGGGTATCCCTGGGGAGGGGCAGACACTTCTCAGAGAACCCCTTCACATCAGGATGGAGGCAAAGAGAGAGCTTCAGACCTCCACCCACTGCCCCTTCCCAAACCTCCTGTAGACCCAACAGCCAAAAAACCCCTAGATATTGGGCAACTTTAGCACTCCCAAGGAAAAAGCAGGATTCCTCCCCATGCACACCTCAAAACTCTCTATTCCCTTTTGCTGAACCACCTTGTAGTCCTCAAGGTTGCAAGCTAACCAAAAACTGAAAGTGGGAGGGACTGTTTCTGCCTGGTTTAGAAAGAGAGAATACCTGGAGGAGAAACCATCCACTCAAGCTTGCTTGCCCGGGAAAAGGACTTGCACAAAGCCCATTATTTCAAATCACCATCATTTCCCTAAAATTGCTGGGGGCTTGGGTTGATATGGCTTACAGGTGGAGACTGCCAGCAGAGACTCTCACAGGGGTTGAGGCATAGAAGCTTGGGGGCTTTTGAACAGTAACTTCAAGCACGATGCTGGCACGAAGTCACCTCAGCTTCTCGTCTGGGTCGCTGAGGTTTCACAGCGCGGAGTCAGCAGCTTTCTCAGCTCTGGTTAAACCGAGCAGTGAGCTAAATAGGAAAAAAAAAAAAAAATGGTCCAAAGCCAAGGCTTTAAAAGCTGAAACGACTGTGGCTTACACTTAATCCACCGCTAAAGTAGGTCTTGATTTTTTATTGAGCTGGCTCTCTCCGGTGCGCATTCCTGCGTCGGCTGCTTCAAATTGCATCAGGCGGGAGCGTCGCACCACGACGTGTTCACAGCTTGGGCTGCCGCTGGGTTTGCGGAGGAGCGAGCTGACAACCCGGGTAGATTCAATCTTGCCGAGCGGCAACAGCCTTGTGTCAATATTTGGGTGTTGTTTGGGGCAAGTTTCTGTGAAAAGCAGTCTGGTTCTCCCAAAGCTTTGGCCAGGAACTAAATATGCTAGAAGAGCATCTTCCGGATGAGTGACAGTATTATTAGCAATGTATTCCATCCATCCAGCATTATCTGAACGTGATTCGAGGCCCATTTCTGCCAGTCTTTCTTTGATGGTACCAAATGAAGGTACCCAAGCCAGAGGACATGAGTGGGTTTTCATTCTACCAGTCCTACCATTTCCTGAACCTCCTTTTATCTACTGCTAGATGGAGAAGAAAGGTTTACTTCAGCTGGTAGAGTTTGGGGTCCAGCTTCCTTTAAACCAAGAAGTTAACCCCAAAAAGGGCTGGACACTCTACCCAGCAGCTTCATCAAAACTTAGAAGCCATTAGTGATGCTTGCCTGAACCTGCAGAGAGCTTGACACAGCAGCAGAATAGCTCTAGGGCTCCAAAACAAAGACATCTTTGCTCCCTTGGGAGATAACCAAGCATCCTGGTGTCTTCTTCACACTGCCCAAAAGAGGATGATATCGCCCAGGTGGCAGAGGCAAGGTCCCATGGGGATTGCAAACAGAAGCAGCAGAGAAACACCAACCCAATGAACATGTAAATACACACATACCATATAAACATATCCTTTTTCTTTTCTGCTTCTCCATTTTCATGAAATTAGATGAAGACATCAAACTGAGCTCTGCATATAAGCTAGCAAATCACTCACCAGAGAAACTGCAGCCATCTGGAGATTTGACATCTTTTTTCCATTAGGAACAAGAGACTGTTGTAATTCTGGCTCTGAGATGAGCTGAGGGCACCAGTTTCCATGCAAATCCCTATGATATCAGCCTGATTGTGGGAAAAATAAAAGTTTGACAACACAGCAGCTGGATAAAAGCCAAAGAAGAGGCAAAATAAGAGGCCAAGCCCTTGTCTGAGCAAAGCTAAGAGAGGTTTTCCTGCTTTAGCATGGTTAGTTTGCAACCGCACATCGTTACCTTATAGTAGTGTTCTTTCTTGATAAAAAGTCTACATTTGCAAGGCTGGCAGGTCTGTCATCCTGCCATTTGGCTCTCATGAAAGCCAGGAAAAAATAATATTTATCTTGAAAGGATTTATTACAAGAGGCAAAAGATGCAATGGGAACTGGGTAGGCTCGGGGAAATGGTCTGTAAACTGTAGAGGAAACCATCTGAAATTATATCAGTGATTTAACAGACACATAGTGCAAATCCAATTTTTGTGGACAGATATAAAGCAGGAATTATGCTTTTGGGAGACCGGTTTCCAGTTTGTTAGCATGGTACTACATGCAAAGACGCTTGGGTAGCTCTGGCTCTGAAAGCTTTTCCCCAAATTTTGTTGTATGGCAGAAGCTGAGAAGGCAAATCATCGCAGCCCAGTGCCCTCAAAATCCCACACACCCTTTCCCTGCTTCTGCAGCTTCACCTCTGCTACCAAGCTTTCATTTTAAGGATGATCATTGTCATATTTCAGGCCAAGATTTTATGTGTATATACATACACATATATATGCACGCCAAACCACAAAAGGAAAGGGTTTCCTTCAGGAGCTGGATCAATTCAGAGCCTGTTTCCCTTTCTGGACATGGTCATCGCCACACCAGCTGCTCACCCCTGGGTGGAAAGAGAGAAGAAGGTTGAGCAATACGATCTACCTGAAAATGATTTGTCACAAACTAGATGTGTCATTACAGTGAAACAGGTTGAAACGGAGGCACTCTGAAAGTGAAAATTCCTGCATTAAAAAATAGCTGAAGGAATGTTTCCAGAAATGTTTGAGTGCTTTTATTCTCCCTCCCTTCCATTTCATGAGGTGCTAATGATGGCACGTCACAAGATGGCACAGAAGCTCAACTGTCCTATTGTATTTGGAGTATCAGCCAGTACTCAGCACCAATTTAAAACACCTTTTTTTTTTTTTTTAATGTCAGGGTTTCATTACACAGGGGTCAAGAGAGATTTTGAAACAAAGATGTTATTCAAACTGCATAGGGATGTCTGCCTCTTAGGCTTGGTAATGTAAAATTTATTTTTGGTCAAAAAGAAGTCAGTTTTTGGAAAGGTCACTGAGAAAGCACAATTGGCAGATGCCAAGGTTAGCTGAATGACTCCTTATTCAGCCAGCCATGAGGACTAGGGAAGAGTGGCAGATGTCCCAGCCATCACTGGGAGAAAAGCTTAGTTTAGCCTTAAACACAAGCCCATAGTCTCTGGAAATAAAATGTGAGCCATTGTTGATGCATCATATTAAAGAGATACTCAAAGGGATCTGACATTTTAAATGTTTAAATCTTTTCAGGTCAAGATTGCCCACCGTTTTGGAAAATGTTCCTTTCCTCTCCATCCCCTTTCCTGATAGGGATAAACAAACCAGCCCATACACCCAGGGCCCATCCTCTATAGTTAAGCTATTTAATCACAAAGAAAAGGGGGAAAAAAAACATCAACAGACAGCAAATTCCAATAACTTGGTGTCAATGCTTTTAACTGTAGAAATCTGTGTGGGAGAAAATTCTCTCAAAGATGCAGACTAAGGGGTAAGGAAAACAAAGAGCCCAATAATGGTAAAAACTGGCTGTCTTTAGGTGCACATTTAAGGTGATTGTGTCTCACGACAGGAGAATTTAATGATCAGGGGAGAAAAGTAGGGCTTTCCCCTGCCACACAGTTGTTTTGGATATTATTTTTTTTGTTAATTTTAAATTTGTTAATTTGTTAATTTCCACGGGAGTTTACAAAATCACTTCCTATACTCCCACACCTTCACACTCACACTCAGCTCAGGATCATTACAGTCCTATTCCCATTCTGAATCATGGACCATGCTTTGATTTTCATCTTCCTGCTGGAGCACTAGCAGCGTTTTAGCACAATCATTTCACAAAGATAGCTGCTCTGAGATCTGTGGGGAAATGTGATTTTTCTGGCACCCTAGCGAGGCTCTTCACCCGAGGGTGAAGCAGAACTGAAACGTGCTCCTAAACGCAGATGCTGAACAGAGGTGATTTGACACTTCACCCCAGAAAACAGAGAGAAGGTTCATTACTGCTGCCAACAATGAGCTTTTCCAGAACTGGCTCAATTTTTTAAGAAGTTACCTATTGTAGTAAGATGAGGCCAACTGCACTCCTGTGGAAATTAAATATCTGAGGGCACTGGGATATTTAAACAGAATTTTCTGGTCTTTTCCTCTCCTAGTAACACTGGTGACCAGCTGAAGCTGAAGATGGTCTTTGCTGGAGCTGAAGGAATGCCTCCTCAGTCAGTTTGCAGGCAAGATTTGGAACACAACTGAAAAAGAACATGGACCGGCATTTCTCAAAGACCCACAATTAATGTTAATGTTAAGAGCTGGAAAGACTCCTCAAGCCAAAGAAGCCACCCAGGAGTCTACCTGTATGGGACTGTCAGGGGACTGGTCTTATGGACAACGCAATGGTGAAAAACCTCCATGGCAGAATGGCATAAAGACCTCGGAGCCACCCAAGGCAGCACAGCACGTGTCTGCTGCCCATGAGGAAGGATGCAAGAGCAACCTTGGGAGACTTAGCCCTCAGACTGCAGCTACCAGGAAGACCAGGAGATATAGAAAAGCTACAGCAAGAATGGAATTTGAAAGCACCTGTGACTGATGCTTAAACTGAGAAGCATCAGGCCAAAATGGTTCTGAAAATGTAACCAGCACTAACAGCAATGAAATGTAAACAGAATTCAGGGTATGTATGTCTCAGCTTATGCATTCAAAATAAACATTTATGTTCAAAATAAACATATGGGACAATATTCAGCTGCCACATGCGAGGATTTGGTGAGTGTTAAAGAAAATGGAGATGGTACTTTGACCTGTGAAAAACAGAAGTGTAACCAATCTCCAATCAGCTCTGGGAAAAGCCAGAAACACTAGACTAATGTGAAAAAATTTACTTCTCTGAGGTGCAACAAACACATTGTATGTGTGAGGTTAAACTCAGCAAGCAGCACGAGAAGGTGGTTGAGAGGATGGGACAATGCCACCACACCCCTCATTGAAGAGAACTCATCACAAAGGATCTTTGCAATCAGTTTTGCTCTCATTAACTCTGACACAGGTGCTTGAGAAATTAGAAAAGCTGCCAAGAAGCACATGGACATGCTGCTTTAGAAAGTGGGTGAACTTCCAGGAGAGATGCCGGAAAGCAGAGACGACTTGTCAGCTCAGCTGCTGGGCAACCATGGGATGGACCAGCCTTTGGAATAAGTGACCATGGTCATTTCTTAAGGGAGTCATAGAAGAGTCATACAGGAGCCACAGAGGGAGAAACCATAGAAGACTCATGGAAAAGTCAGCACAACTACACTCAGGTTACAAAACCACAGTTATGCCTCACCAAAATAATATTTTTCAGGCCAGCTACAAAAAACCTAAAAGCTGGGTTTGCTGAAGCTAGTGGGATTCTCAACCTCAATCACAGGTAATATAATTCACCAGCAAATACAGTTAAATTTACACGTAGACTTAAAAATATCAGCAAGTTGGAGCGGCCGTTGGGTGTATCTGTCTGCAGCACACGTTCCCTGGTCGCAAAAACTACATTTTTATCAAGCGCATTAAACGAAGCACGCACAACAGGACATGCCAAGATTTCCTCCCTCTAACACAAGAGCCAAGTGTAAGATTAAACCTTTTTCTCATCAGCATGAGAAAACACTAATTAAAAACCCAGCGGTTAAAGCACCCTGCAAAACAGAGAGGGTGAACAGAAAACTGCACAAGCCAGGAGACAACGTGTGAAATCAGACCTCGGGAAAACCTTTACGCATAAAGTCCCTTTCTTATTTTATTGCTTTTTAGTGCTGCCTGCTGCTGCTGTAGCCCAGCCAAGGCGTGTGACGGGCCAGGCGTGCCGGTGGGGGGGGCAGGAGCAGGGCCACCCCACAGCCCCAGTGAGCCACCAGAGAGGGATGTGGTGGGGGAGCTGCCATCCCTCGTTACACAGCAAGGCACCAATGATGCTGGGGAAGGCCAGAGACCAAGAAACAAGAGTCTAAAGGCACAATATTTACACCTGCACTTTTCATATAGCTCTGCAGCTCAGGGGGATGGAGCCAGCTAGGATACAGGAGATTTAAAATCCTGGGGAGACAAATAGGGTCTCCTTACCTCGGCTCTGGCTCTGCCTGCTTTCTACCTCCGAGGCTACAGGAAAGGGGCTCAGGTCTCTCGCAGCACTTCCTCACAGAAGACCATGTGAACGTTGAGCCACGAAAAGGGGTGAAGGAGGAAAAGAAGTCTGCAAGCTCTGGCTGTGTCTCTCTCCTTTCCTCCTGCCTTTCTACAGATGGACCAGCTGCTGGGTGGGTTGTGATGCTTATCTTTTGGCACAATTCGAAAGGGGGAACTGAGGGTTTTGCTAAGTACAAAAGAAATCAGAGGGATGAGAAATTAAATGCTCCATGGGAAGCCTTTCATGTTACAAGGTACTTCGCATGGATGGTAAAGGTGAGTGAAGAACTACAAGGTCCTTAGTGAAACGCACTACTGAGAACACCAAACAAGGTGTTTTGGGACAATGCTTTTGGGACAAGTTTCTGGAAACTCTGTCACTTCCCCCAATAATCAACAGGGCTGGAGTTACCCAGTAGCAAGCTCAGAAAAAAACTACCAAGTTGCTCCTCTTAATTTTGTTCAGCTAGGGCCAGGGAATGCCAGAGAAGCTTCCTAGGGCAAGCCATTTCCTACAAGATTATTTAAAGCTTCAGAAGTGCTGCGAGCAAGAGGTCCTAATCCTGAACTCAGAGTCAATACAGGCTTCAGACCACTGACACAACCAACATCCTTGGTGGTGAAGCCATCAGGCAGGAGGCAAACTTTCCCTGGCTCCCACTAAGTTAGGGTTGCTGCCTGCTAGAGAAGTCTGCCTTGTGCTTTGAAATGGTATTTATTAGGGCACGCCGAAGAGCTTTGAAACAGCCAGTGTGTAGCTGCTAATGTGTAATAATTACTGTTGTATTAGCAGCACGTCGTACCAGCTGTCAACAAAATAAATTATCCAGGATGCTATTTGGAGACTGAGAACTGAGCTGTTCTGTTTGGCCTCTAAGAGAAACGGGTATTTTGTTTCATGTCATAAACTCTATACGTAAACAAACATAAAGCTACTGCTCATAAATCGGTTTTCCAAGAGCATAAAGCTATTAAACGATACACAGCCTGAAAAACCAGCCTATGAAGACAGATTGCCAAGGTCAGAGCTTAACGCTGCGCAAGAGCCCACTGAAGTCACAGCTCAAAAGTGCAAAACATTTGTGTTTATAAGCTCTTAGTGCAACCCTGCTGCCAAGACCTGGGGGGGAACAGCAACAAGCCCCATCCACCATCACGAATCGCTCTACTTCAAGTTTAAATTAAATTAAACTCACTCAAGTTTAATTTAGATATTTAGCAAAAGGTTACCTAAGATGTTTTAAATAGCGTCCAGAAATTCCTATTTGCTTTGCATGGGAAAGCTGAGACACACACCCCCCACCCCACTCTCAATTTGTTAAGACTTTCTGGAGCACCGATGGAGCTATCAGCCTAGCTTTCCACTGACACCTGCAAATTTTGCCATGGACTTCAGTGGCATCCATTTGGTCCTCATCCATTAAGCCACTCATTATGGATAAATAACCTAGAAAGTATCTGCAGGTGAGATACTGGCATCATCCTGGAATACTTTTTAAAAAATAAAAAAAAAACCAAACCCTCCAGACATCCTGCTACATCAGCACAGCTGGCTTGACTTTGAGCACGAGGTGGGGAGGCAAGGCCCAGTGATGAAGGTGAGAGAGAGCATGCTCAAAGAGCAAATGCCCAGTGAACAGCACCCTCACAGCCAAGCACCAACCTGAGATTCCCCATTATTGCCTTGGTCCTGCCAAATGAGTTGACTGGAGCTTCACAGAATGGTAAGTGTTGGAAGGGTCCTTTGGAGACTGTCTAGTCCAACTCCCCTGCCAAAGCACGTTCCCCTAGAGCTTGTCAGGAATGCATCTAGGTGGATTTTGAGTATCACCAGAGGAGACTCCAGAGCCTCTCTGGAAGGCCTGTCTCAGTGCTCTGTCACCCCCAAAGAAGTTTTTCCTCACATTGAAATGGAATTTCCCATGTTCCAGTTTGTGCCTGTTGCCCCTTGTCCTGTCGCTGGGCACCACTGAGAAGCGTCTGGCCCCATCCTCTTGACACCCACCCTTTAGATATTTATAATTATCGATGCGATCCCCTCTCAGTCTTCTTTTCCCCTGGCTAATACGGTGGGAATTGGCAAGCAATGAGGACAAGGAGTGTGTTTCTTCTCCTGCTTGTTCTGGCAGCTCTGCTTCATACCACCACATAGTTCCCATGGGTTTAACCTCGGGCTGTGATCCCACACTTACCCGTACGGCACAGTGGTACCACACCAGTAGGCATTACCTTGACTGGCACAGCCAGGGTGATAGATGCCCCAAGTCACAGGGCTGAGGCAAGCTGCCGTAATGGCTGCTGAAGGAGCCAAGGGCAGCATCCTAACTTCAGTGTTTTACTTAAGTGCCAAAGTCAGGTGGAATCAGTCCTGAGCTGATTTGATGTGCTAGCAAGATTATCTTGTTTTGAAATGTGAAGACCAAAATACCACAATTTGGTTTCTGAGACAAGAGCAGCTTTCTTAATTATACATACTTATCTGAAATACATTAGTGAAATGCATTATAAACAGAAGTGACGGGTGGTGATCAGTATTACAGCCCTGCGCTATGGAGAAGGCAACGCTCAGCTTGAAGCCCATTTAAGCATCCCCAACCCTCCCAGAGAAGCCAGTGAGCTCTGATGCCCTGGGAGAAGAGAGGTGCAGGCCTCCAGTCTTTAGCTTTTCAAAGCTGAACTGATGAATATTTTAGCTTCCAGAACATAGACGTGAAAGAGCAAAAGCAACCAAAGCATTGGCGTCCCTTTGCACTGACTGGCCTGTTTTAACCCCACAAGCCAGCCTACAGCATTTAACTGATAGCTTGGAATCTGTAAGAAAGAAAATGACCTTGAAAAGATCTGTTTTACAATTCTAAGCCGATGAGATATAGCAGCCAGAGTCGTCTTACATTATTGTGAAGTTATTTAGACAGCTAGAGCTGTTAGCCAGGCGGCAATGAGGTCAGCAATGTAGAAAGTAACATAGAAAACAGGAGTTTTCCCCACTGAGAATATGGAGTTCGTGCTGTTAATAAGCAGAGCTGGATTTAGTCCAAGAGCTGCTGCCGTCATATTGGCTTTATGATACTCACTTTGCTTCCAGACATCACAACATTGGAAGCTTCTCTCCAACAGTCTAGCAGATGTCATGTCTAGCACATTTAGGCACCTAAATCTCATGTATGGGCTCCACCGCGGTGCAAATACCTCTCGGATGGTCAATGGGGTCCATCTAAACTGAACACCACCTGAGATGAAGGCCATCCGAGTTCCCCTACAGAGACCTGTGCTGGGTGGACCTTTCCCACAGGTGGATTCTTTTCATTTCACACAGGGTGTGAAGCAGCTGGATAAGGATCTAAAAGCAACAAGTAATGATGCAAACTAAAAAAAAAAAAAAAAAAAATCCATGTTTGCAGATACGTATGTTTCCCAGCAGGGAGAAGAGCCCCGTGTGGGCTCTTTGCAAGCAGCCACTGCTGAAACCAAGCCTTAACTCAATCTGTGAAGCTGTGAACGTGGTTTCTTGTCCCCTCTCTGACCCTTCTCTTTAGACAACTCTGCTGACAATAAGTTCCATGCCCAGTGTGTACTGCAAAGAAATACCAGTAACGGAGGAATGAGGGAAGACACTAGGACAACAGATGGGGATTGAGCCCTTCCCTATACACGAGCTCCATCACCACCAACACAACTGTTTTCCTCCCTCCCAAAAACTCACCTGGCTGTCGGTGCATGAGGAGTGACTGCAGGCAGATATGCAGCTAGGAAAAAAAAGGAGGGGGGGAAAAAAAAATCTCTCCTTTGGCTCTTTTATCTCCCTTATTAAGGGCTCAGACAAACAAGCACATTACCGAGCTTAATGAGTTACCCCGTATCAGCTGAGCCTGGGTGATGGCACCGAGGGCACACACAGCCAATAGCAAACCCTAGATAAGACACATTAGCTCAAGCCTCAGTGATGGAGGTTTAAAACTAATCCATTTGACCTTGAAATTACAATAGGTAAAGAGCACACGCGTGAATGATTGTTGCACCTCACCTTGCACACGTTAAGTTGCGGCAACGAATCTGCTTCGTTTAAGCTCCTCGTTCCCATTTCTGGATGGCTGGCGTTGGCACGACAGGGCTGAGACTCTCTTCTGAATCCAAATTCAGCATCACAGCATGAGAGGGAGGTCAAAACAAGGATTAAAAAGCCCGGCCGGTCCATAAGGACAGTGCAGGACTTTTCTCAACAATGCATTTTTCAGTGCCATATGTAATTAGTTGATGAACTTAAGTCATAAGCATACCCCAGTGGAATGACATCTACATTAGTGGCTGCCTTCCGACACAGCAAGATGTTCAAATCTGAGTGTAACAAACGGGAGGGAATTCAGATCACCAGCTCCGCAGAAGACACTCCCAGATTTTGCAGCCGATGATCTCCAGATCTGCTGTATAAGCAGGCAGAAGTCTCCACCTGTTCATGCATAAATAAGATTAAAAAACCCAAACAGGTGGTGACTTAATCCCCAACTCCATCCCCAGCTGACATTACACAAAACGAGGAACGCACCTTGCTTTAAACCTTTGCTCGTACTGGAAAAAAGTCTTCAGAATTGGGTGTCTTTAAGGACAAAGTATTGCCATTCCAAAGCACTGCACTAATTTGGTGATATCATTCTATAAAGGCAGACGTCCAACTTTAAATATTCATTACAGACCCAGAGTGTTCGACGGGATCGAGCGACAGCTGCATGTGCAGGGGGGACAACTCGTGCCCAGTGCCTCAAACGATCCAGTTGAGGAACAGAGGAGCAAACAGCTCTCCATCTCCCCCGTGATCGCTTCAGGTGGCCTCCCCTGAAACTCATGGCTTATTTAACACTGACTTAGCCAGGGTGTTCTGCCTTCAGGATGGTAACATCCACCCTTCACCACCACTCCATCGTTCACCCCACCAAAGAGCATCAAAGCACAGAGAGCCAGCCAAAACTGCCACTGCAGCTATTCAAGCAGCTTTAAAAACATACCTTATGCTAATGATGTTTCTTAAAACAAAAGCTTGAGCTTGTCTCTGCTCTCCTGGATCCTCTTCCCTTGGCTCCTGCTGAAAAGCACAGTGTCCCTCCCTCCCTCCCCATGGAACAGCAAGTCCTACACTAGCCCAGGTGTTATGCTTTGAAGAAGCCACAACAATTTATTGACATCTGGACAATTATTCTATCACCCCATGACACCTCTCCAGCGGGAATCGGGGGAAAAAGCAAGAAAACCCAAGGGTTGAAATAGAAACAGGTTGAATAGGATAACACTAAATAATTAACATTAATAACACTAAAGAACCAACATTGATGTAAATACCAATATAAAATATACAAGGATTGCACTCGGCCCATTCTATCAGCAGGATGGCGTGCACTCCCAGCTGGATGGCAAATGTGGGACGCTGCGGGCACTATGGCTTCAGCAGGAAGGGCAGGGCTCAGGGGTCCTTCACCAGAGCAAGTTGTGCTCAGAAACTCCTCAGCAAACTTTCTAATTTATATTGCATGTGACGTTGATGGTATGAAATAATCCTGTTGGCCAGTTTGGGTCAAGTGCCTAGGTCTCGCTCCTCCTCATCCCCGCACCTGGCAAGGCTTGAAAACACCAAGACCTTGAAACCCACATACCGCAGCTGGCTATAACTGGCTATAAAGTAAATATTTTCACAAATTCAGACACTTTAGTGTCTTCTAAAAATGCAGTTATCCCCAGAATGAGAAGAGGCCTTACTGAAAAGTAAATTTACTGAAAGAGAAATTAACCCTGTGTCGCCCAAAGCAGGACACACTCTAAAGGGGGATACATCCAGTCCTACTTATTATAGACCCAGAGCCTTCCACGGGATCCAGCAACAACTGCACATGCGGAAGCAAAGAGGGAAACTCATGCCCAGTGCCTCAAAAAATCCCATCTGAGGAACAGAGGAGCAAATAGCCCTCCGTCTCCCCCGTACCGTGATCACTTGAGGTGGCCTCCTCTGAAACTCATGGCTTATTTAACATGGACTTAGCCGGGGTGTTCTGCCTTCAGGACAGTAGCATCTGCCATCCACCAGCACTCCATTTTTTACCCAACTAAAGAGCCTTAAAATACAGAAAGCCAGCCAAAACTGCCACTGCTGCTATTCAAGCAGCTTTTAAAACATACCTTACGCTAATGATGCCTCTTAAAATAAAAGCATGAGCTTGTCTCTGCTCTCCTGGTTCCTCTTTCCTCAGCTCCTCTGAAGGGCACAGTGTCCCTCCCTCTCCATGAAAGAGCAAGTGCTACACCAGCCAAGGGAATGCCCTTCCCTGGTTTTGCACAGCAACACAGCCCTTCACATCAGGGACTGGGGAGAAGGACCAGGCTCCCCTCTCAGTTTCACAGAGGCAACCAAAAGGAGGATTTGCTCCTCTGTGTTTATCGGGTAGCAGCAGTGAATGTCCACAGAGCTCCAGCTTGGCCAGAGCAAACCTACCTTGCAGCTCAAAATGGGTTTCCTGCTGTGCAGGAGCCTCTGAGAAAGTCCCAGAGAGTGCAGAAGCTCATCACTGTCTCATACTTGAACCTTCCCACCTTCCTTCACAGACTTTGCAGTGCACCTAGAGCAACATGAAACTTCACCATCAGTTCACTCCATTTCTGTTCTAAGGGTCAATTTACCCCCTGAACCCAGGGTAGGAAATGTTGAAGGGAGATCTTCCTCTTCAGAAAAGTACTCCGCCATCTTACATCACGCTTCTGCTTGAAAGAAGGAAAAAAAACTCCATACAACCACCTCAAGATTGTTTCAGGCTGATTGAAATGCACCTGGTTCCAAATCTCTTTTTCTAACCAGTGAATAAAACTGGAAAACTCATATTACGTTTAACAAGATCCAAAGGTTTTGGTCAATTTTTAGAAAATCCAAAGCAGGGTGATGGATTGGCATCATCCTCATGGTGTTCCCATCAGCAAACACACAGTGGACCTCCCCCTAGCTGCAGAAGATAGGTCCAAATCCATCCTTTAGGGTCCCTAAACAGCTGGCTGGTGGCTGTGCCATGGGCACAGACACACTCAGCAACGACAACAGACCAAGGATGCACAATAACCAAACCACTTATGCAATTGCTTGCTAACGTGCTTTGGTTAAAAGAGGACCTGGATTTTAAAGAACCCCAGCTCACTTGGTCTGAACAGATTAGAGAGCAACCACATAAGCAGCTCAAATAGCACAGCCAAGGGCAATGCCTGCAGAGCTGGAGGAGAGCTCCCATAAGGACATCTCCAGTGCCTAATTCATATGGAAAGAATCAGGTTCCTTCTAAAAAAATACAGGTTCAACTTTCACTCTTTCAGCATAACACCAATGGCCACGAAGTCTTTTTGGACAGCAGACCAATTGGGACTCAAGGGGCTGGTATCAGAAACATCCAGTATTTTCTTGGTGCTACAGGATCTCCATAGCTTTACACCCATGGGCCTAAAGGTCTGACCTCCCAACCAGTACTTCATGTAGAATGGTATTGAATTTTCAAGGTAGCTTTTATATAGGGTTTGAAATGGGTGTTACTGTTCAAATCCATCCTAAGTTAGTGTTATTTCATTTGTATTAAAGCAAATCTGAAGTAACGGTTGGACCAATTAATTTTATTGTTTTCCTGATTGTATTAATTTTACACAGTACAGAATTCTCTTATTTAAGCAATTTGAAAAGAAAAAAATATGTAGTTCCACATGAAGCCAGCATAACAAATTTTGCCTAACAGGAAAAACACCCCTATCAGAAATTTTAAAGCTTGATGTTTTCAATAAGAGCTTAATTTGTACTTATGTTTCAGAATGCACATGTTCACATGAAACCTTCAGACATCTGGATTCCAGTTCAGGGTTTATTTGCATACAAAAATATATTATAATGGAAAAAAGCATTAAAAGTTCTCAACTATATAAAATTACAAATATATTTTCATAAAAGCAAAATTAAATTAAAATTCAAGCTATATTTTAAAGCAAAATACAGCTGTAACATTTAAGTTATCTTATTCCATCTGCTGCAAAGTAACAAAACTGATGTTGCCAGTTAAATACTTGTAGGATTTTACAAAGGTTATGTTCAGAAGGTGAATATCTGGGGTAGCAAAGTTATCAGACAACGGCAGCAGTTCTCGGTGATTGATGTCACTTGTCCTTCAGATGGCATTCATAGGCAGTCTCAATGCCAAAGATTCATTTCACATACCTAGAAATACCAAACAAGAAAGAGCATGAAGTTCTATATTAAGTAAAATTGTGTGCTGTTGACATACCAGACACCCTATCTATGCCCAGCGTGCTAGACTGCCTGACAGGCCAAAATTATGCCTTTTTTTATTTTTAATTAACATGAGAGCCAAAAGGTTAGCATGTAAAAATTTAAGGTGATTACTGTTCCAATGAGTGCATCAGGCTTGAAAAGGCATCTGTACAATGTTCGGTGTAACCTCAAGCATATAAATACAACTCCTCAAAAACGTGATGATAGCTATCAGATGGGAGTCGGACTTTTTCCTCGGACTTTCTGTGTGTGATAAAAGTTAGTGTATATGTGTAAGACAGGTGGCATTGTATAAATGAGACTCTACTGAAATCACTAAAGATTTGCTTAGCTGGGATAAAAAAGAAAGCCCCCAAACCCCCACAACCCGCTACAGCAGGTGGCATTCCCTGCCCTCACCTTCAATCTGCCTTGCAAGGGGACAATGAAACCTATATACTATAGGCAGCCACACTGTGCAAGAACTAGAGATGTAAATATTTGCTGGTTTGGGGTTTCCTTGTTCTACGCAAACCTTCAAAAATTCAGAAGTTTTTCAGAAGAGCACTCAATTAGGTTTCAGTGGTAAGGATGGAGCTGGCTCAAACATACATCCATGACAGAAGTCAGGAAACTGGAAATATATTTTGAGTACGAGAAGCGAAACCAGGATTAAGATACAAGTAAGAGGACGGGGAAGTAGGAAGCTCATAAGGGCAGCTGTCTTGAGTTAAATCCAAGGCAGATGGCCAAGGTTTCAAGAATTAGAGGAAAGGGAAATTACCAAATGAATACAAGAAACTCTCAGTTCATAGTTTATTAAGGGGGTCTTGTTCATGCTGCTATTTAGGTCTAGTCCTACAATTTGCTAGTTTGAGCTCTACCATCTGGTTCCATACCAAGAAAAACTATCATGTATGTAACAGCACAGGAAGAAGCAGAAAGAATAGGTAGAGTACACACTTGGGAATAGGAAAGTGGGGGGGGGTTATTTGTTTGGTTTAGCTGTTTTTCTTTAAAAATCATAATGAAGGACCTAATACCATAACTGGAAAATACAGTTTCTAGATAGTGACAGAAAAAGTGACCTAAATTCTACTCTATTCCTGGTAAAGACAACCACAAACAGCATTTTGACTTTTAATCTAATTCTATAGATATAGATATCTGCTCCTTAATTCTTTCATAAAGCAAAGTCTAGAATAGAAATATTTACCCTCTCAGAGCTATTCCACTTTGTAATGAAGAAGCAACCACCCCACATTTTAGCTGAGTTTTAAGTATTTAAGAAAGTGATGTTTACTTCATCCAAACACCGTCAAGGAGGGGTAAACTGCAGCTGCCTCAGAGGTGGGGACAGGAGTTCACCGAGTACAGCCTTCGTCACACAAGCTGAATGGCATGCCCTGAACATTCAGGCAAAGACCAGAATTTAGTCTATTTTTACCTTCTTATCCATATAATGATCCATAGGACTAGCAAAGTCACATTATATGAAACTATTGCTACCTTCCTCCTCCTCCCCATACACCGACTTTCCTCACTCTTTGACAGCACCAAGTGAGATGCAGCCTACTAACAAAAAAAAATAATCTACTTACTTGCTAGCGTTCTGTCAAGATCAGCAATGAAGTCTTCCAGTTCTTTTGTGTCTCCAAGCTTTGCTGTAATACAAGGAACAGTCAATACTGCTTAGACATGACATATTTCTCGGGCCAAAAGAAACAACTGGAACCACACAGTCCTTCAAATCATTTTCAGTGGTATCAAACATGCTGTGGACTATTTTCAGGAAAGCACAATAGGGTTGCTCCAAATGCATTCTTAGAAAACAGGGGAAAAATTAAATTATTACTGAATTAAAATTCAAGTTTTTATAGTTTGTCAGAAGCAAAGCAATCCTCTTGTTAGGTTCCTTAAAAAACAGAGGCTGAAGCAGTAGTAGTCCTTGCTACTGTGGGAGCAATCCTTATTGCATGTATTTACATGCATTCACAGCCCTTATCAAAGCCTACCCAGTTAGCTCCCAGTCCTACCCAAATACAAGCCTCTTAAATCACATCAGTATCACTGGTTTGCTGTCATGTCAGATCCTCTGATCTTGGTCCATACACTATGAATTTGGATCTGAACATCCCCCTGAATTCCCACTCCTGAGAACCCCACTGGTTCTACTCAATCTAGTTTTACTGTAAGTGGCTTCCTTATCTCATTTCTGCGGTCTGTTCCAAGGCAGTTCCAACTATTTCTGTCTATTTCTGTCTTTTTGTCTTCTCATCAGGAAGAGTATCTTGACCTTTAGTGCAATTCCTTGACAAGTATTTCCTGCCAGTTTAACTGAACTTTTTTTTTTTTACTACTTCTTAACTATTACTCATCATTTCTCCCTAGTATCATGCTAATAAGAGAAAAAAAAAGGCATTTTAATTTTTGTGACGGGTCAATGTGGAAAAAGACATGAAAGTGTGAAAAGCTCTTCAGCATGCATCTATGAAGACTAGTTGGAATGAAAGAACCATGTAGTACATATCTGTGTCTGTTCACTTATTGATCTATCTACTCCAGAGTTAATCTAAGTTAACCTGAATGAAACAAGCTCCTGGGAAGCTGATCTACCAGGTGCAAGACAGAAGCCACTCTGAAACAGCATCAGTACAAGGAGGAAGGAACTACTAGAACATGCTTGTATCAGCAGTGCAAGGTTTATATGGATCCCAGCAACTGTGTTAATTTGAATGGTGGCATGTGGTTTTGGAGAAGTCGCCTACTGCACCTCTACATTCAGGCTAAATATTTCTGTATATAGATGGAGACTTAAGCTACTTATCTGCTTCCATTAAGAATTAACTTGTTTTTCTTCTAAGTGAAGTATTGTGTAAGTAGCACCACGATTCCTCAACAACAACAACAAAAATGTAATTTTCTTTAGCTTGGTGTTTCAAAATCAAAAGAGTTGCCAGGTCACCTGCAAAGAAGTGTGGATGCAGGGTGCTATTGCTGTTTATAACCGAGAAAGTAACACTTGAATCTGTTGTGTGCTTAACAGTAATTCTTAGTTTTGTTGTCATTTAAAATAATAATAATAAAAAAATCTATGCAGGAATGTGAATCCTGGCTCTTGTGTCAGGAGACACAAGAAACCTACAGATTTGGGAATTAGGAAGAAATGCCAACAGTTACAAATTGCTTACCTCTACATGGAGTTACTGATGGAGATGGCAAGCTTGGAGTAGATGCAGTTGGAGAGTTAAGCTTTTCATCACTGAGACTGAAACTATTTCTGTAGAGTGAATCTGCACCTGCAAAAAAAAACCCGTTACATTATAAGTAAAATTAACATCTTCTACAATTTTGCAAGAGAATAAAAAAAAGCCATCACAAAACAGGGAAATGGGACATTTCTGACATTGGCTTCAGCATCTGTAGAACTCAAATTTACAGATTTTAAAGCAAGCCAGAGGGACAACTAAATATCGTGTGAAGGGTATTGTTCCCACACCTGCTGTTAAAAAGCAAGTAGTCCTCAGCCAAATCTTCACCCTCCAGTAAGAAAAGCATCAGCTTTCCCTGCGGTCATCATCACTTGGAAAATACTACAGGAATGGCAATTAACCCATATCCACTAAATTAGGCCCAGTATGACTGGCCTGATTCACAATATTCTGGGAAATTCTGGTTATCTGAATTTTTCAAAAGCTATTTTAAAAGCTGCATAAAGAGCTCCAGGACAAGGACAGTCCTCCAGAACAGAGAATCTATTCAGTGCTGTCCCTATCTCAGAAGCAAACTCACCTGTTTCTCCATACTCTGCTGCTTCAGGTCTGATGTTCTAGATAAATTGTGTGGCATATTTTAATTTTCTTTTATTCTGTAACTCTGGAGTTTACAAAGCAGTAATTCTGTACGCAAGATGTTCTGCAGTCTTATTTTAGGTGGTCCTTCAAAGAAAGCTTTTATGTGCCGTGGAAACAACGGGAAAAGTTCCAATGCTGTTCTGATGTTCTTGGATTTTAGACAAGGCCTTAAGTTTCAAAAAATGATCTTTATTTTTTCCTCTTTTCATAAAGAGAGAGTTCCATGATGCACTGTGCACACAAAGTATTAGTCATGGCTCCAGTGGAAGGAGGAATTGTCATTGTGTCAGAGATGCTAAAACCACTGGTTCCTGCGGTTTTGAGCCAGTGACCTGAAAGCTGTAGTTCTACAAAAAGAAACCATTGTATTACAAACATGGCAACGGTCTCTATTTGTTTGGCTCATTTCCTAGGAAATAAATTTATGTCTCATATGGGGTGGTGACTACCACTGCTTGCCACTGAGGCCAGCAACGTTGTCTACCTGCAGCACACATAGCATTTGACCTTGGAGCCCCAGCCTAAGAGGTGGTTACACCACATTAAGGCCATCCAAGTCAGAATTGTCACACATCCTTGGAGACCTGTCCCATTTGCCATGGGTGTCTTCCTGAATTATCAAAAGGGGGTAGCACCACAGCTCACCTTGCCAAGTTCTACACATCTACACCTTCACCGAACACTGTCATGATGTCTGCAGATACCAAATGTAGAGACTATCCCCTAGCTGACCACTCCTCTACCAAAAATTCCCCCTGTCTTTGGCAAGAAGAACATGTATCTATACCCCATCTCCTCCAGCCTACAGCTCTTACCAGCATAAACCGACCTTCCACCTGTATATCCAGAGATATACAGGTACAGTGACAAATCAGACCAGGCAGGACAACTGCATCTAAGCCTGTCAGATGTTTCCTCAGCTGTAGGCTCATTGTCTATTTGTTTCTTCTGGCCTAGCTTCTAAGCCTACCTCTGTCACAATGTACACTGAAGAGGCTTGTGCCAGAAGCTTGACCCTAGAATATTTTCCTCTAGCTTTTTATTGTTATTTCTTTATCTTCACTCTTAAGCGTCTGTTCTCCTCTCTAAACCCAAGCAGACCAAAACCAGCCTAATCAAAATTTCAGATAAAAGAAAGATTTCATAGAATCATCTAGGTTGGAAGGGACCTTTAAGATCATCTAGTTCAACCATTTGAGGAATACAATGCAGAATTGAGATAATTTTAGATAGAAATATGGAAAAATAAGCAATTTTAAAAGCAGCTCCTAAAAAACAAAACAAACAAAAGACCCACCAACCTAAAGGGGGGGGGGAAATCTGACACTGCTCTGAAATGATGTATCAGCAGTGCTATGCTATGCAATATGAACCCTGTACATTAATGGACTGAAGGTAACAACTAAGGGGATGACAAAGTTCCTGTTGAACAGCTTATAGACAAAGTTTTAACTAAAACCACATTTATTTTCAGCCAGGATGCAAACCCCAATGACCGTGAAATTTAGAATGGAAAATTCTAGTTGTTCAGGACAAAACCCCAACCATCACAAAAAGAAGCCAAATCAGTCATAACGCCTCACACAAACAGCCCTGTAGCCACGACTACAACCCACTGAAACACCAACACAACAGACCATCAAAGACAAAGCACTTTCCAGGCAATGTATTTGAAAAAAGCAAACCAAAAACTTCCAAATTATTTAATATTTAAAAGGCTTTAGAGCTATCTGAATTAATAAAGAAATAATCCAGAGAACAACAGCTACAAAACAGAGTGCACTTTTAATGTGGAGTCAATGCTACTGGTCTCCAGACACCAGATGTAGTGATGCCGGGAATTTGTATTACAAACCAATCCTCCTCATACATCAAGTCCAAAGCTCCAGTTGCTCTTATATATAGCTGGAATAAAGTGTTCTTTTTGTGAATGCTTGTGAGGGCAACTCAAACTATGAAAGTTTTAATAAGCCATTTAAATTGGCCAGAAAGTATGCACAAGTTCTTTCTATTTATGTTCATTAACACATCTGAGCTAGCAGTCACCTTTTTGTGGTTTTTCTCTCCATACTCCTTCTAGGACCAGTTGAAAGTACTGACCACTCACCTTTCATACTGGCTTCCACAAGCCTTATGCTGGGAAATATTTACAACCGGGCAAAGAGAAACTAAGATCGAACTGTGGCTTGAAATATCTGAATGTTTTTCTTCCCGTTTCAGAAGGTGAAATGGTTTCACAGACCACTGTTATCTTCTGATGGGATGTAATAGTTCCAGGGAAATATCAACTGTTATGTTCTGATGGGTTGTAATATTAACAGTTCCAGGGAAATATCAATTGTTATCTTCTGACTGGTTGTAATATTAATAGTTCCAGGGAAATATCAACGTTTATCTTTCTCAAAAAGCAAAAACTTACTTTAGCTACTGGCTGTGGCTTGCACATGCCACCAAACAGCAGAAATGCTGGTGACGGGAGGAGGAATGCACTGACTCCACCACCAAGGTCAATGTAACTGCTGAAAACAATGTACTGTTAAAAAACATACTTGTGACACCCATTGCACAAAACTATCCGCTTTGGCAAAGTGTGGCCGTAGGGCAGAAAGCTCTGGGAAAAGGACACTTCAGTCCTCACTCTGTACCAGCTGCCACAGCCAAGATCTGCTCATTCACCTCCAATAATGGCCCTTGGAAGATTTCCACTGCCACACAAACACAGCATCCCCTGCAACCCAACAACCAGAGGCTGATGCCAAGGATCTCTCATCGCTGCTGCCCTTCCTCATCCAGCCCCTCTCTCCCACAGCCACACAAGTTTATCTATCATCCACTACTTATTTTTTCACTTTGTATTTCCATTCTGCTGCCTGTGCACATATATAAACTATTTTAAATCCTTTAGTTGTTTTAACAAAACACTCAGACTGCCTCTTTTAAAAAAGGCTTTAGAATCTAAGAGCTAAGCTATACCAAGTTGATTTACATGAGCCAAACTAAGCCAATAGCTGCAAAAATTAGGGGGCTGAAATACATATGGGCGTATTTTACTTTGGCAAAGTAATCTGTAGTTAGTATTGACCTTTGCTGTTCCAGTATATGGTTAAACCACAGAGAAAAACCACAGCAAAACCATGTAAATATAGAACGTCCCCATGAAATAAGCAATTGAAAGGTTCTGGACAGTAATTAACTGAAGGAGGAAAACCTCAAGCTTTTCATTTTAAAACAGACGACGGAAAAGTTCAGCTGTCCGATTTCTTTAATATTATGCTCTTTCTAGTACCATAGTTCAGGATAGAATTTTAAAGAACACTGGAGTGCTCTTTAATTTTTACTGCAGTTTTCAGTGGGGAAAGTTTTCAGAGGAAAAAAATAAATCGCATCTCTACAGTTTTCAGAGAGGAACTTTAAAAATTCCACTTAAGCCTCTACAAGCCATAAATTTATTATAAAACAATAGTTCAGCATTTAATGAACAGACTGCACAACTCATGCCTGGCGAGAACATCACCTGCTTGTTAAGATAATAAACAAGATAAAAATCAGGAATTTCTAATGCCAGTGAGAAAGTGAGAAACATTCATGACGCAAAGAGCTTGTTTCACAATACATGTATGTTGCAGCCCTCAAGGATAGTGTTTATTTTTATCATAATCACAGTTACACTTGGCTGCATTGGTTTGGGTTTTTTTGGATTTTTTTTGTTTTGCCTAGTTAACAAACATCTGTTCCAACACTGACACAAAAATCACACCTTTTCACTATCACCAGATCTAGGCTTCATGATCTATAAAAATTACAAATTACATAATTAAAAGGAAGCTACCTAGGAAGCCTGAAATTCAGATGTATGAGTGTGCTGCCTTATCATATACAAAGCTTAGCACACTAACTACCTGTGTGGCAGCATTTCCAACTCCAACCTTCCCCTTTACTAATGTTTCCCTTCTAAAGTGTAGGAGAAACAAGTATGCTGGAAAGGGAGGAACAGGAAATCTCACAAAGGAAGCACATTTCTTATTAAATTGAAATACCAGGAGAGAAGCCTATGCACCTGAAACTTTTGGGTTTCTTCCTTTTGAATATACCAGTAATTTAATAAAACATTATTTCTCAGATGATTTAATAAAAGGTTATTTCTCCATGAGAGTCTCACCTCATTTTTCTCGCCTCATATTTTTTCATTATAAATATTGTATTGTCTTCTTGTTACAGACAGGCTATTAGAAGTTTGTAGAAACAATCTCCTTAAAATGTTCTCCTCTTTATCATGTAATGCTGGGATTTGCTGCTGAGACCAAAAGCTTACCTATCCCAAATCTCATAGCAGATGCCTATAGAAGAGTTTAAGAGTGGTGCAGTTGCACTACTGATAGTTTCAAGATAAACCCTACCAACTTCTAGTGATGCACTAGAATATCAATATCTTTTCTAAGACAGCGGTAGCGTCTTAGCCTACAGCAGTCCCCGACGGCCCCATCCCTCCCATCATGATTTTCTCTAGTCATTTTTCAGTATGTAAAGTTTTATCACCCACGATACCTTACAGCAATATATTTTACAGTTTAACAATACACTACAAGAAGAAATAACTCCTCTTATTCCTTTGAAATTTGCTGGTTTAATTTGATTTCCTCATACTGGGTGAGGTAGCAGTCACTTTCCTAATGTCGCCTAGGATTTTTTGGAAGACTAGCTTGTCCCCACCCAAGTCATCTCTCCTTTGGGCCAACAGTCCCAGTCTATTTAGTCATTTGGAAACTATTCTATTTCTTCAGTCCTTTCTTTTGCCTTTTTCTGTACCTTCTCTACAAAAGATTACAAATATAAGCAGGCTTTTCAAGATGAGTGCTGCAGTATTAACAGTGGCTTATGCTTCACCTCTAGAGAGCGGAGGCATTAGCACAACCCCAGGGAGACATCTGTGTCATGTAACCACGAATGCTTACACTACACCAGGCAGTGGGTGCAGGATATTGTGCAATGCTATAGCAAACCTGTGCCTGCTTCATTTTGAAATTATACAATTAAGAGTTCTAGATCCCACCCAAGGTCTTTTGTTGTGCTTAAAAGCCAGGAGGTATTTGTCAGAAAGCATTTACACGCTCCTAAAAATAACTACGAAGACACACTGCAGACTGTATGAGCACAAGAACTAAATTAATACATTTATTTTGCAAAGCTTTTAACAGAGAGGCTGGATGTTGAACTTGCCTCAAGAAAACACATTGGGAGCTAGAAGCATGAAACATTTCCGAGAGCAAAACAACAGATTTTAGTTTAGTTTTTTGGTGATGTTACAGGTTTGGCACAAGAAATGTTAAAGCGCTTCTCTTCACAGCCTCTCAAAGTCTATTTTTCTATTAATTATCCTAAGCCTAAACTTAGAAGACTTTCCTGACACTACCATATACTTTACCAGCACAGGGCACTGCGTGGACAATTTACAGTCAAGTCTGCACTTGGCAAACTTATTCCAAAACGCAAGAAGCAAAAGATATCTGTAAGAGTTTGTCAGTATAACTGCAACTACATTAGTGGCTTTTGCCAGCACAGCACTCTAACATAAATCCTATTTTATCACAAGCAACATATGCTGTAAATAGCAAAGGGTTATAAAGTATTCCTCAACTTAGAAGTTTCAGCATGATTAACAACCTGAAGTAGGACGGCATTAACTTCCATTCGGTTGAGTACATCAAGTTGAAACATAACTGGTCCTCACTCACAGTCCAGCAACTCAAGAATGTCTGTTGGAGTAACTCACCAGTTGCATCATGATTTCCAGCACTGACCCAGTCAGCTGTTGTGGTTAATGTAATACTTGTGGGCCAAGTACTAAAATCATCGTGAACATCTGCCCAGGCGAGCCTTTCTACTACTGTAAGGTCTAGAGTCCATTGTGTTTTGTACAATACTTAACCACGGCCAAGACAGGCCTTGGCCAAAGATCATCGAGTCAAATAACAGGACAAGATGTGGGAGAGCCAACTACTATCAAGCACATTTTCCATAGTAGTGTCTTCAAATTCTTATTTTTCCTTACGAGCCTGAAACATGTAATATAAGAATTTCAATTAGTACTTTTGGAGCTATGTCCCTCAACAGGGGATTTTTGGGTTACAAGCAATATTTCCAGGATTAACTATATTGATAAAAATCTTCTGTAAATAATTCTGTTAAATTAAGCAGGCTCATCCTTATGGCAGAAGTCCCAGGAAAGGAACTACAAAATGGTATTGTTCCAGTACAATCACTTGATATTGGTTACTGGCTTCTCGTAAAGTTGAATTCAAGACTGAGTCAGGGGGGGGGGGGGGGG
>JAOTQQ010000001.1:173775212-173796971 GCA_026546715.1 Gallinago undulata | reverse complement strand
GAGTCACCCCCCCCCCCCCCCCCAAACCACAGTTGCAATGGTTTAAGATGTTACCTCCCTTTATGGTCCCGCTCTAAACATAAAAGACATCACCGCAGGAGTGGCCAAAAGATCCATACGCCTAGTCTTCAGCCACACCACATCAGTTAGGAGGACTAGGTTAACCAACGAACAAGAAAAGATAGTAGTACTACTATAGGAAATCTCAAGTCTCACATACACAACAAGTGTGCTTGGAATAGTCTTGGCACCAGATAACAAGATTTTGGAAAGACATAAAGAGCCTTCATGAACAAGAGGATCGTTCTAACTATCTGCCAATATAATGCTGTTGGAATTTCTGTTGCATTGCTACAGATTTGTGTTGTCAGAACTCGCTCTTTCAGCCCAGCTTCTCCCTTGATCCTGCAGCGATGTTTAACCTAAGCACTACCATGGGAAAAGCAGGGTCATGAATTCAGCACCACATCTGCACTAAATGATAGAGACCAAAGGAAACGTGAACCATGGGGAAAAAAAAAAAAAAAGAACCTTGAGTTTGAACAGAAAGAGCCTGGGTAAGTATTCTAGTCTTAAAATAGATGTAGGGAGTGTAGCTGTATTACATCAGACACTGGAGCCTGTTTTATAAAAGGAGCTCTTTATAAATCTGCAACTCCAATCCTACTATAACTTTGAAATAAGAAGTTGTCCATGCTGAATGTTGCCTTTAGGAATATGAGTTTTACTGGGCCTGTTCTGAGAAACGAGGACAGCCAGCAAATTTTCTGTTGCCCTTCCCCTTAAACATATCCTCATATGCTTGATACTGCTGGATGCCAACAGATCACTCTTAAGGCACCTCCTGGTCCAGTATATGCCAGTTTCCAGAAGCTGGGGAGTTCTGATTTTTCCAGAGCCACTTTTCACATGATGCACCACCAAGGGAGGAATCCCAGCACAGGACAGGATTTGGGAGCTTGACAAGTTCCTCAAACAAGTTCCTTAAGAACTTTGTACAGAACCATCAAACCCTGTCTATCCTGTTAATGCCTTCAACCTAAATCAGTGCAGATTTCTGACACCAATTTTTATTTCCTAGATCTTCCTGAAGATCTGGTCGGCCAACTTGCATGAGAACTTTGTCTCTCACTAGGCCTCCTGCCATGTCAGAGCACACTGTCTTCCTCAAAACGCCCTTCCTGTCCATCCTAAACCAGCTATTTTAAGCTCTGTTCAAGATTTAAGATTTCTGAACCACGGCAGATATGCTAAGCAACCACAGATGTCTTCATCCACATAAGAAGACTAAGTTCTTGACAACAATTTGGCTCCTTTTTTTCTTGCTTTCTCAACAGCAGATTATTTCACTAGATAGAGAATCTTCAGTCCATTAATTTAAGTGTCTCGTGTGTGGTAGAAGTTAATATATTACAATACTGAAAACTGCACAAGAAATACCAACACTATAGCTGTATTGTTGCAGTTAATAATAGATTTACAACGTGGCTCGTATATTTCATCAGCTTGACACAGTAAAGGCAACCTCACCTTACACATCCTCAGCCATCCAAAAGGCTGGGGGAAGACAGGAAAGAGGTACTTGCAAGGACTGGTTCACCCACTACATTATGAAACAACACAGCAGCATCTGGATCCACATACCTCTACTGACTACAGGGAAAAAAAAACAACCCAACCTTAAAGGCACTACTAGGCAAGGTATCAAAGTTCAGGGACGGTAAAGCATTACCTGTCAATAAAATGAAATTAATCCTGCCCATGATGATGATGAAACAAAGGGCCCTGATAATATGGAGAAGCTATGCTCTCACAGGTTAAGCCCTAGGAAGATTAATGTTTTAGTGCTAAGTCAACAGAACTGCGTGGTAAGTAGCTGAACTGATGAAGATGCACAACAGAAATTCAAAGAGCAATTTTATTTTAAGTAAGTGAAAACTAGATAAACTTCTTACAACTGCCTGCACAGTTTGGGAACTAGGGGAAAAAACTGGGTATAGCTTGTTTCTAGCAAAACTTATTTCTGACAAAGCAGCCCTTGAATCTACTGCTCCCAAGGAGAACAGCAGTTTCCACCCTCACTCTCTGGAAAAAGAAAAGATGTTTTCTCTCCCTGACTGGCAAAGAAGTCAGTGGGGTAAAACTTTTTTCCAAGTTAAGTAGAAAAAAAAACTTAGTTCCAACTCAAATTGGGTCATGAGCCAGCATCTGCTCCCCACTCTTCTCACACTACGTCCTGCATGCACTGCTCGTATTTACGTCTAGTAGACTCAGGTACAGGTTCACTTAAAAGTATCATCTCTGAAACCATGATTACACTAAACCAGTCTCTTCTGGAAAGCACAGTTCAGGTCACACTCTCTCAACTGACACTGGGGCTACTGAGATGCAACGAGATGGTCCCTGTTAACTTCAGAAGTGTGGGGGGCGGGTTATTTATTTATTTTTTTTTTTAAAACACCAGGATGCCTCGGTGTTCCAGCAGCCGGCCGGCAGCCTGACCTTCACCTAAAGTGAGTTTTTCAGCTTTACCTGCCCAGGAGCCCACCTTGCTGTGGCTTCTTCCTTCCAGCCACTCGCCCACCCCTTCCCTCCCTCCTCCGCTGTTCGGCACCAGCGGGGCCAGACTTCGCATCCCTCCCTTCCACCCATCCTTCCTTTTCGGGTTAGAAAACCCCCCCAAAAAAGGCAAATGAAAACGTGGTGCGTCTCTTTTCTTTTTTTAAGAAAAAGAAAAGATCACCGCTCAGGGTGCCTGCCTCCCTCAAGGGCGAGGGACGGGCTGGTTTAAACACCCGCTTTTGAGCTCCCACCACCACCACACCACCCCCCCTCTCCGAGACGGGGAGGGACAGACGGACGGACACTCACTCTCCGAGTCGCTGAGGCCGCTGCCGTCGCTGACGCTGGCGCTGCTCCGCCGCTTCATCCGCTCCAGGTGCTCGCCGTAGTGGAAGCGGCGCCGGCCGGCGGGGCAGGAGAACTCGGCCAGCACCGCATCGAACTCCCCCAGCGCCTCCGCCAGGCCCCCGGCGTCCTCCCCCGGCCCTGCCGCCGGCGGCACCGTCAGGGGCCCCGCCGGGCGCTGACCGACCCTCCGGACACCCCCCCACATCCTCCCCCACCACCATCACCACCGCCGCCCTTCGACAACATCACCCTCCGACATCCCCAGGGCCCCCCAAGCACCACCCCACAGGGAAAGGGTCCCGCCGCGCCCCCCGTCATCCCCCCGCTCCCACCTTGACCCGCCGGCCGCTGGGCCTGAGGCGACTTCATGGCGGCGGCGTCGGCCGGAGGTGCCCCAACCACCGCTGCCGCCCCGGCCTCCCGCCGCCAGCATGGGCGGCCCAGCCCCGCCGCCGCTGCCTCTTATAGCCCGCCCGGGCGGGGGGCCGAGGCAGAGGAGGCGGGAGGAGGAGGAGGTGGCACCGCAGCCCGGCCCGGCCCGGCACGGCCCGGCCCTGCCCGCCGCGGGGGGCCGGCGGGCGGTGCAGGTGCGGCGGGACGGCACGGCACGGTGGCAGGGGGGGGACGTGGTGGCAGCCCCAGGGCCGGCACGGGTGCTTGGCTGGAGGGTTTCCAGACCAACATAGCATCGTAGAATGGTTGGAGGTGGAAGGGACCTTAAAGATCATGAAGTTCCGACCCCCCCCACCCCCCTGCCGCGGGCAGGGACACCTCCCACTAGAGCAGGTTGCTCAAAGCCCCATCCAGCCTGGCCTTGCACACCTCCAGGGATGGGGCATCCGCCACTGGAGTCCCTCCAACAGCTCACGGCTACCACCGGCGGGGAGCATCGCCCATCGCCCTCCCGTCGTCGCCCCCCGACGGCGGCAGCGGCTGGTTTGGGGTTTGCTGATGGCAGCTGTCTGTGGTTCAGGAGGGGGTGTCTGTCTGCACTGGCTTTTTGCTGGCTGGAGGGTACAAGGAGCACCACTGCCAGCTGCCAGGAGGGAATCCCCCCAAAACAGGCGACTGGATGGTCATTCCCCAGCCCCATGGCTGCCACCCACCCTGGGCGCAGAGCAGGGCGAGGAGCTCGGTTTACCCTTGCAGTGAGTCTGTGGCTTCGGCTAGGGCAGCAGTGCCACTTCGGCCGCCACCAGGAGCCCCTTCCCCATCACCATGGCTGCCCACTCACCACCCTGCCTTGTGCTGGCATCTGTGGCTATGGCTCAGCTCAGTCCACTAGCCACCAGTGGCCATGGGGCCAGCTAGGGCTGTTCATTATAGAGGGTGACCTGAGGAGAGGAGCGGGTGGTGGGGGTGGCACAGGGGGCTGCACAGGGACACAGAGCCACGGCCCCGGTGGCGTCAGCCAGGGTGTTCTCCAGGGAAGAGCTTTCCTTCTTCTTGGGAGAATGATATTAGCACTTGTCCTGAAGTCAGGTTAACCTGGTGTTTGTACATGCCGTAGCTATCAAATACTGCTCTTGGGCTGCCTCTCGTTTATTTTAAATAAAAGCTGCCGGAGCAGCTAAAACACCGGTTCTGTTAAACACCCACTGGGGAAGGCGCTGTCACATTTAGTTAGGGCCCGTAATACCAAAAGCAGACATCAGGTGTTATTCCGTGCGTGTGCATCAGGAGCTATGATGATGTTTGTGTGCTGATGGGAATGTCTAGAATTAAAATAGAAGAGTTGAGGACAGGGAGAGGGAAGAAAAAAAAACCCCTCCAAAACTTCTTGATATTTCTAGACATGTTGTCATTGCTCCTGCAAGATATAAAATGAGAAAAACAATATTCTAGACAATAAACCATCTGTATCTAACAGATTCGTTCACCTCTCCTTACCGGCTGAAAGGGAGGCATTTATTTATTTTTGCAGTGAATCAAAAGAAGTTCTCATGGTGAAGTTCAATCACTATTTATTCTGCGGCTTCCTCCTTTCTTGTGGTCTTCCTCTGTTTTTCTGTCTGCTAATAAAAGTGGCCAAGAACAATCCCTTTTTGAAGACGGTAGTGACATAGATGGAAAGTGAGGTTAAAAGGTAGGGAACAAGAAGATATGAGGGCATGACGTCAAGAGCGCAAGCAGGATGAACGACAGTAAACACCATCAGAAAGGAGAACTGCCGAGTACATGTCTCACAGACCAAAAAGACAAAGACCTGGCCCCACAGCTGACATCGATTCTCTTTTGCCCAAACAACTACATGTATGTCCACATACATCCCCATCGAGTGCTGGTTGTTTGTTTCCACGCCTGTTTGTACAGCGAGACATCACTTAGAGGCAAAGGATCAGAGAATCACAGAATCCTCATGGATGGAAGGGACCTTCGAGATCATTTAGTCCAACAAAAAAAAAAAAAAAAACAACACATGACACCAAAACAAAAAACCCAACACCCCATCACCACAACAATCACCGCACCCAACAATCTCAGGCACTAGAGCATGCCACATCTACATGTTTCTTAAGTACCTCTAGGGATGGTGACTCCACCACCTCCCTGGGCAGGCTGTTCCAGTGCCTGACCACTCTTTCAGTAAAGTAATTCTTCCTAATATCTAATCTAAACCTCCCCTGCTGCAACTTCATACCGTTTCCTCTAGTCCTGTCATTGATGTTTAAGATCAGGCTTGAATCCATCTGTTTTTTGAGGAATACAGGCAGAATAACCAAAGGCTAAAAGTCCTCCTGTGCCTTCCCTATTATTTCTCCTGAAGATGGCCAAGCATTTCCCGGTCACAGCTGTCTGGGATGGGGTCACCTCGTTACGAAGCAAGAGCACACACGTAGCAGCTGAAGTTCTACAGTAAGGCTTGAGTTGTTCCGGGACCTTGCTGCCACAAAACAGGGAATGACCCGTCCTACTTCTTCGTCCTTATACTCCTGGCATAGACCTTCTGCATCTCTTTTATAGTGACTTTGTCTCATCTTCTGCTCATCCAATTTGACACGTTAAAACAGCAGAACACTAATCCTGCGAGGAAGTTAGTACTGAGTTTGATGGACTTAGCTGAGGTCCAGGTGGGCTCCAGAGCTGGTAAAAGGAGTGAGCAGATGGGGACGTGGATACAGGAAGAGAACAACTACTTCCCTGCAGTGATACAAGAGTTTATTCCTGGCCTTCTCTTTAAATTATTATTTTGCACTCAAATTTACCATTTTCAGAATCATTTCTAGGCACGCTGAGGAAATGATTCCATAAACTTCCCTTCTTTACAACCATGTGTTTGGCAGTCTTCCTTCCTTAAGAAAACCTGGGCTTAAAACTCCTTGGTCATGTTTACCACTCCATAGACGAGTCTCTTAACATTTCTTCCAGTAAATGCTCAGGTTTCCAACAACAGCTCCTTCTCTCTCCTGAGCAGCCTGTGATTCCACTGAATGCAGCTGAGATTCAGCTGGCGAATTTTAATCTTCTGCATAAACCATTAGTTTATACGCAAGAGAAGGAAGATTGATTTTTACGCCTATGGGTTCTATGTTATAGAAAACGTAGCCGTGCATCTCCATAAATATTCTTAACGGACCCCAAGATGCTGCCACTGAATTCGATGCGGTTTTGTCATCGATGCCACCAGGATCAGCCCACACCTGGCAAAATGCGGAGGTGACTTCTAAGGGCAGTGCCCTGGAGCACTGCAGGCTGAGGGCTCAGGCTGTGCTTGTTTATGGGTGGGAACATCCAACGCAACTTGTTAATGTAAACCTCAGCTTCTGAATCCCTCCCTTTTTCTAGGCAGCCGCCAAAGGTGTATTTAAAGTGGATTTCTTCTTGACCATTCGACACAGCGTCTCCAGTTCCTTCTCAGCCAGTGATGCAATGTTTACAGTGGTTTCCTACTGCATGCTTGACCTCACAGCCTTGTGAGCCACAGAGCTGTTTAAACTAACAAATCTTGCCTGTAAATATGCTTCGGGGAAAGACTTTTAAAACATTAGCAGGTAGTCTGGTGGAGCCTCATTGCAAGGCTCACAAGGTAGTAGTTTTCTACGTGAAACACAGAGTGATCTGGGACACAAAACCTTGTTTTGCTATACTGAAGAACATCCTAGGGCTGCTCTAGGGCTGGTTTACACAGGCATTTGCTGCAGGTTGACTAATGTAGTGGTTTTCACTACAGATCCATGAACAACTTCTAAGACATTCATATAAGAGAGGGGAAAAAAAAAAAGAAAGGCAAATTTACTGGAAGTAAGTTAAAATTCACAGCACATATGCAGCCCCATATGCAGAAACTGGAGCTGCAGAAGGGGGGAATTTGCAAGTCAGAAATGGCTGAAAAGTTCTGGTCCAATCAATCATTCCTTTTTACCACTTCAAAGATCAAGAGTACCCCAAAATATCAATGCTGTTGAGTAAGCACCATGTCCCTACAGTTAAAAGCAGAGGTTCTATGAAATCTCATCCTGTCTTCTCACTGTTTTTGGTGCTAGACAAGAGCTAGAGTGATAGATCCCTGCCCATGGAAGCAGCCTGGAGTTCCGAACATGCAATTTCCGGGTGTCTTCTAATATTTTTCAGTCTGTGGAAATAACAATTCTTTACAAAAGTAACAGTGCTACGTGGCTGAAGTAGATGCAGCATTTAAAACCTGGGAATGAGAAATGCAAGCCCATCATCGCCAAACTTCTAGCTGATGGAAAGCAAGGGAACCCAGCATTTTAGATGGCTGTGGAGAAGAAAAATGAAAACTGCCGGAAGACAAAAAAGCACAGGTGCCAGCCAGACTGACACGAGGGAAACCCAACTCCTTGACCCACAGAGCAGGAATAGACCCAACATCATGGGTATAACTTGTCTCCCTGTTCAGCACATCGCAGCCCTGCCCTCGGGATGCTCTTTTGAAGAGTGTGACAGCAGATAATACTCCGCTCTATTTTATCCTTCACGCTGCAAGTGGAATTGCCGATGTGAGTGAATTGCTAAACTTGTTCTGTAATGAGGACAGCTGCCTAATTAAAACTTGGCTGAGATGCGCCATGCATTTTACATTAGGCTACCTAACTACCATGAGAGGTGTAACAACCTGCATTTGCTGCCAGTCGGGCTAAATACAAGCCTGTGACCTGTAGCTCAATCCATGACACCAGTGTCTGTCACACAACAATAGAATTAATCTTGAAAAACTGCAAAACACCCCCCCAAACTTTTGCCAGAGATCTTTTGCAGGACTTTCCTCCCTCTCCTCCCAACCTTCTCTGTAGACGTTAAGCCTGAACCTGGACTTACCACAAACTGATGTAATTCCTTCTGGTTTTCTCTTTCCCTTTGATTGACGCAGAGTGGAAGCAAACTGATGGACCGGTTCACTGCCTCCCATTACTGTGGCCTTGCAAGCAAAGCAGATGGTATTTTAAAATAAGTTATTTACTCTGAATCACTTTTATGGCAGTTTAAATGTAATCACTATTGTTGCAACTGGATTAAAAGTCACTGAAACTGATAGGTGTAATTGTAACCTGTATTGACATTGCTGGAAGGGACAGTTTAGTGAGAGCTTCTGTCCACAGCCAAGAGATATGCAAAACCACTCAAGAATTTGGAAGTTCTGGGTTAAGGGACTTTGGCTGAGCACTGCATGGGAAAGGGAGAGGAGTTCAGGTAAGGAGAGGGAAATAAGAGATAAGGAAATTTCAAAATAACTCAATCAGGTCCTGTTTGGTGCCTCTTTAAATGAAGATTAAAGGAATAGTGTCATTTAATGAAAGATATGTTCATATTATCAACCTGACTTGGGGCAGATGTGACTTTGATGTTTCCAGCTGCCTTCTGGTGCTTTCAGTTTCTAAGCGTTTTTTCCTGTGCGTGAGCTGATTTCTTTTTCAGAGGAAACATAACTGGAAGACCAGCTCAAATGTACTCCAACTCTACAAGGAGACATGTAGGTCCCAACCAAAGGCTTGGACCTAAAAACATAATGATCTTTGCTTATTTGATTATTTTGTGTTCAGGAAAGTACTCTCTGCAAGTTCTTGCTACAGAACTGCTGGAGGTACCTAGTACCACCTCTGTTTCTTCATGATGGTGTAACAAGCTAAATCTCAGCTGTTTGGGTCAAAAGAGATAACTGCTGACGTTCTAATTCTGGTTATATTTGCAGAAACATTTCTAATATCAAGCTGCATGAGTAGTCTTTTTCTTCTTTTCCTCATTGGTCACCAAGTTTTTTCCAATGATGCCTATGTTCCAATGATGCTAGTACAAAACACTGTCAATATCCCGAGAACAGAATGTCTAGGAGCAAAGCAAACTGAATGGAGCTTATAAAACCAAACACAAGAGTTGTTGGGCTGTAATATATGCTACAGACAGGTTATGGGGAACCTTCAATGTGGAGTTCTCTGAAAGTCACAGCAAAAGTTCATGTCCATCAGAAAATCCTCAAGATCCAACTGCACAGAGCATGCACTGACCATAAACTATATAGGCAGAAGATCATAGGAACCTAGAATCATAGAATATGCCAAGTTGGATGGATCCCATAAGGATCATGGAGTCAAACTCCCTGCTTTTCATAGGACTACCTAAAACTAAACCTTATGACTAAGACTCCTTGAACTCTGACAGGCTTGGTGCCATAACCACTTCCCTGGAAAGCCCGGTCCAGTGGCCAACTGTCCTCTCAGTGAAGAATCTTTTCCTAACGGCCAACCTGAACTTCACCTGATGCAGCGTCATTCCATTCTCTTGTGTCCTCTCACTGGTCACCAGAGAGAGGAGATCAGCACCTCTCCCTCCACTGCCCCTCTCAGCCTTCTCTTCTCCAAACTGAACAAGCCAAGTGACCTTAGCTGCTCCTCATATGTCTTGCCCTCAAGACCTTTCACAATCTTGGTTGTCCTCCTCTGATAATAGATACCCGTAGATAATGCCACAGTGGTAGTGGAGAGATATTCTTTTTTTTTTTTAGCGTGAGATCACTTCAGATGTAGGAGAAACCAACCAGAACACTCCTTGAGAGCTGCACTAGTGGTTCTGGATCCAAATGTAAGGAGATGGGTGTTTGTTTGGTAGGTTTTTTTTTTTTTCCCTGCATTGCAAAGGATCAATTAGAGAACAAACAGAGAGAAGTGGTCAAAAAGCCAAGGAGACAGCAAGAGAAATGTAAGCGAAGGGACCATGGCAGTAAGCCAGGAGGGGGAGAGAGCCTGGCAGCTGGACTGCTGTGTGGCAACTGGAAGTGAAGAAATTGCCTCCTTTTGGCTCTATTTTCAGGAAAACAAGGCTGTGCGTGTATCCTCTGCATGGGCAGATTGAACAGGAGACTCTGCACAGGACTGGGTGAAGGAAAGAGTTTGTTCTTCCATTAAGTTCTCCCCCAGCAGAAGTCATCCAAAAGAGTCCAGTAGCAGTAAGCATCAGTTTAAAGGGGTAATCTGAAACTTTAAAAAATGCACAAAACCCATACACATGAATACGTTGTAACATCAACTTTATTTTCTGTGTCATTAGATCATGGGCTCAAGCTCAAGGCAAACTGCTTTTTCTACCTTCACCTGATGCTCCTGCCACTGTAGCAGGGTTGGTGTAAGTTAATGTGCTGGGCCATGAACCAGAGAAGCTGTATTCTCTACTTTTCCACCAGTTTTGCTTCAAACCCTTTCATGATGACCACTCCATCAAGAAACTTGTACCATTGCAAATGTGAAATGGTGGGCCTGTTGGAACAGGACCAGTGAAGGGCCACGAAATTGATCAGAGGGCTGGAGCACCTCTCCTATGAGGACAGCCTGAGAAAATTGGGGTTGTTCAGCCTGGAGAAGAGAAGGATCCAGGAGAGACCTTATAGTGGCCTTCTGGTACCTGAAGTGGGCCCACAGGAGAGATGGGGAGGGACTCTTGATCAGGGATTGTAGTGACAGGACAAGGGGTAATGGTTTTAAATTGAAAGAGGGGAGATTTAGATTAGATACTAGAAATTCTTTCCTGTGAGGGTGGTGAGGCACTGGAACAGGTTGCCCAGAGAAGCTGTGGATGCCCCATCCCTGGAGGTGTTCAAGGCCAGGCTGGATGGAGCTTTGAGCAACCTGCTCTAGTGGGAGGTGTCCCTGCCCATGGCAGGGGTGTTGGAACCGGATGATCTTTAAGGTCCTTTCCAACCCAAACCATTCTATGATTCTATGAGAAACAGTTGTTTTCCATGTGCTTTTGCTCTGAATTGTTGAGAAGTTGAATAGTTAAGGTGGCTGGGTACTTTGCTACCTCAAAAAAATTTTGTCAAAAGAGGAAGGAATGTTGACTCAGCAGGGGATGATTACATACAAGAAACAAATGGGAATTTAAGGTTTAAGAGTCTTGTATTTCATGAGAAATATCTGACACACAAACCACAATGGAACCAAATTTTAAGTCTTGTGAAGTGAAGCATATAAGGGAGCTCTTATGTATTAAAATAATAAGACATCTCCCCTAATTCCTCTCCTCCATAAGTAAAATAAAAGGCAGTGACATTTTCAGACAGATGTATTTTACATCAATTCTGTTTGCTCCAACTACAATTTACACATTTCGTACTGTTTCCATTATGATACTTCACACAGTCACATACATGTAGCCTGTTTGGCTCAGTCATCCTGTACTTCACATCCAACATTGTTTGGGGACTGTGTGTTTCCTTAACCCTGGCTGAGAAATGTAGAGTCTAAATTGAAGTAATTAGTAATTACAATGATAATAAAATATACTTGTGGCCAAAATACCTGTCCAAAAAGATACTGACCGCATCCCAAAAAAACCAAAAATGTTCCTTTCCCAAGAAGGATTCTTAATGCATTACATGTTTTGTGGTGTTTTGGTTTTGGTTTTTTAGATATTTTTTTTTTTTAATGTACATGGGTTTCCATTTTGTCTGTTTCACTTGCCCTTGTGTGACTAAACCCATGCTTTGGTTTTCCCATGGTCCAGAAGCATCTTTCTCTTGTATTGCGCCAATCTGAAGGTAAGTCAGACCAGTATGGCCACAAGAACAGGGGAAGTCAGGAATGGCAGGGGCTGCGGGGTGTCGTTCCTATCCACCCTGCTGAAGCCAGCTACCGAAGAAGCACGCTGAAAAAAAAAAATAAAAATCTTCCTCTCCTTCCTATGCTCCGCTGGCATTAAAAGGCAGTAGGAGGCCAAAGGAGAAGCCAAGAGGACTTGTTTGCTGAAGGCATGTGGTTGCATATGTTAGGGCAGAAGTGGAGCTGGTTGTTTATTTGTCTTGCATCACAAATAATTGAGTCAGTCGCCATCCAAACCTGGAACAAAAGCAGCAATCCCCGTGCTTTGGTTAGCCAGTAAATCACCCTTCTTGAAGGGACGGGGATTTGCATATTTATGGTTGGGAAGTAACCATGCTTTAGTCCGTCGGAGCCTCTCTTGTTAGGAGTGGGCAGGGGGTTTGTGTAGATGGGAAGAAAAGAATCAGTGTTACAGTCAGGAACCACAGACCACGTCCAGCCCTTTCCTCTGACTGAGACGACTGGGTTTTTTCCCCATTTTTCCCGGCCTCGAATAATTTTTGTGACAAGCCATAGCAGCATCCCGTCTTCCTCACAAACGAAGGTTAAGTAAAGCGTGCTCTGATCCTCCCAGCCAGAGGGTGGATCTGCGACAGCCGCTCCTTCCAGATGCTCCTTTTCTATTTCCAACTTGGATTTCATAAATAACAGGCTTTCAGAATTTCCCGCTCCATCACATCACTGCCCAGCACTGATTTATCAGCTTTATTTTGACGGCAGAGGATTTCCATACAAAAGGAGAAGAAGGTAGCAGTTTTTAAAAAAATAACAGTAATTGGGCATAAAATACCAGTAGAAAACACAGGCTTTGCCACTGCAGACACCTGAAAAGCCAGTTCTCCACAGAATCACCTAGGTTGGAAGGGACCTTTTAAGATCATCTAGTCCAACCAATGAAAGCACCTCCAGCGTTATCCTGCCATGGTATTGAGAAAAGTGTGTGTTACACCGTTTGCATCCAGGATTACTTGGGCCATGAGTCCCCCTCATGGGGGGTGAGGGGGATGTAAAGTGAGCCTCAAAGAGCAGACACCAACTTCATACTCGTGTGGAGTTGTGCCGGGCCTGGCACTCGACACACACATGAATTGTCATGCAGAGCGAGTTTACAAGCCCTCAGCAAGTAGGAGGAGACAACAGAGGGAAAGAGAAGACCTGCAGAGATAGCAATAACTGATGCTTTTGGAAAAAAAAAAAAAAGAAAAACGGCTCTCTGCAGCCAATTTCTGTCGTGGTAGGTCAGGCCAGTGTGGCCACCAGCCACTGTGGTCCTCGTTGCTCAGGAAGGCCTGGGTTCTGTCGAGACGAGCAATGCCGATGAAAGGGTGTCTAATAGTACAGCCATATGCTGAGGCAACCTTCTTTTGATCTGTTGCTGCCCTTTCCCCAGTGCCTGCTTCTGCTCCTCAGAGATGGCCAATATTGGGAGATTGTCCATAAAACACATTAGGAAAAAACACGTCTGGCTATAGCCAGGGCTCTGTCTGACCAAACCCAGAAGGATCAGAGTTTGTTCCAGAAAAACATACTTCCTCCATTGGGAGGTAATTGACAGGAATTTGTACCTTCCGTGAACAAAATATCCATAGCCTGATGCAACTATGTGTGGGCTGCTCCTCAAATGTTTGATCAGACATTGCTGTCTCTTCAATGTCTATCTACATATACTTGGGAGATAACCAACCTGCATTGGCCAGGTAAGGTTCCTGCTAAGCCATCGATTTGAATCTGTTCATGGAAGTGAACAGCAAGTGCCAGAGCCCTGAAGCACGGAGAGAGGCTGGAAAAGAAGTACAGCGGGGAGAAGACAACTAGTTTTTAGCACCAAATTGTCAGATAAGCTCAAGAAACCCTGTGAATCTACGTCTTTCAGCACAACGTGTTACAGCCCAGGTGGTTCATCAGAAGCAAAAAGGGCATCAGCCTTGCAGATCTCAGTATTGCAGTAACTATTTTCAGATGCTTGGTATCCTGAGCTGCCTGTAGCTTTGAATTGGATATAGGGGTTCCCTGGCAGCAGAACCGTCCCACCATTTGATTCTTGATTAAATAACTGCTTACTAAAAAAAAAAAAAAGTCAGTAGTGAAGCTGCAGTCTCCTAAAGAGAAGACTTAAACCTACTGATGTCATTACAGACATGGTTGGTTTCTGTTGCCTGTGTCCCAGACAAGCACCTTGCAGATACTCCAGTGTTCACAAATCACAGAATCACATGGGGTTGGAAGGGACCTCTGGAGATCATCAAGTCCAACCCCCCTGCCAAAACAGGTCCACCTAGAACAGGTTGCACAGGAAGGTGTCCAGGCGGGTTTTGAATGTCTCCAGAGAAGGAGACTCCACCACCTCTCTGGACAGCCTGTCCCAATGCTCTGCCACCCTCAAAGTAAAGAAGTTTTTTCTCACGTTGCGATGGAATTTCCTGTGTTCTAGTTTGTGCCTGTTGCCCCTTGTCCTGTTGCTGAGTGCCACTGAGTCTGGTCCCCTCCTCCTGACACCCACCCTTTAAATATTTATAATCATTGATGAGATCCCCTCTCAGCCTTCTCTTCTCCAGGTCCCTCAGCCCTTCCTCATAAGAACGGTTCTCCAGTCCCTTGATCAACTTGGTAGGCCTCTGCTGGACTCTCCCCAGCAGTTCCCTGTCCTTCTTGAACCGGGGAGCCCAGAACTGGACACAGTACTCCAGATGGGGCCTCACCAGGCAGAGGAGAGGAGGAGAATGACCTCCCTCAACCTGCTGGCAACGCTCTTTTGGATGCACCCCCAGAAGACTATTGGCCATCTTGGCCACAAGGGCAAATCACACAGCTGAGTGCCATAGACCTGAGCAGCACAATGACAGTAAGCTACCTGCTGACATTTCTGTACCAGTTCACATCTGGATGTTCCACAACACCCGAGCCAACCACCAGTCTGTGTTCTCACCACCTGGAAGCACTAACACCCGAGCAAAGAAGTCATGGTCTCTCCTATGGGTTCCAAAGTAATAAATTTATCCATGGCAAATCTCACTGCTTCAGTCCATTGGTTTGAATTTCCCTAGAAAGACATTGAGACTAAGATTTGGTTGAACATCTCCAGTGACAGCTGTCAGGCTCCTTTGGTGCCTGACGCCTTATGTGGATCCCTGGATAACTTTTGCACTACTGTTCACAGAGCCAGGCCTCAGGCAGGTATAGTTCACTTACATTTACAGATAGTTTTTGTGACAGTTTATTACTTGTGGTATAAACCCTCGTGTTGAACTAGGACTGCTCTGTGCCAGGCACCGGGCTCAGGGAACAGGAAAACGGCTCCCATCCTCACTGGTTTGCTTTAAGTTTGACCATTTCTCCTATGAAATCAGTCCTGGAAATACTGCACATTTCTTTCTCTTGCCTTCCTGCACACCTAAAAGACCTCTAGGGACCTCTCAAAACCTGAAGCTCCTCTTAAGAGTCAACAGCATAGTCTCAAATACTTTGTCTAGACTTGAAATATGCTTAAGCAGTGAAGTCTGAGTGGTGGACAGACTACATATTGAGTCCACAATAAATCAAGCATTTCTTCAGTAAGAGGAGAACTACAGCTTCTCTTCAGAAGCCTGGCCCATGCTTTCTACATATTTCAAAATCTCCCAAAAGGTGCCTCTGCCCACCTGTGGGCTCAGACATCCTCTCTGGTTTCTCTGTTCTCAGCTGGTATGAAATAAAGCCAAGTAACTACTTCAACTTCAGATCCTTGAGTCAACACCATGGAGAGCTGGGTTGTATGATGAATAATGAGTTTAACTCAGCCATTTAAGCACATACAAACCACCAATGACCTCTCTGCACTTGCCTGAAAGAAAACAGACAACAAGCTTTTTCCTGTGCTCTTACTACAAAACCAGAAAACACCTGAAAATAAAAAGACTGCAGCCTTTCAGGGCTAGGAAATCATTCTGGATGCAAGGCTTCCCTCTAGTGGGAAAACCCATGAACTGAACACTTTTCATTAACACCTGCAGTTTCAGACAAGAAAACAAACAAATGCCAAGAATGCATACAGTGGTGTCTCCTATGAAAAAAAAGATGAGAGAGTTGGGATTGTTAAGCCTGGAAAAGAGAAGGCTCTGGGGGGGACCTTATAATGGCCTTCCAGTACCTGAAAAGGGCCTACAAGAAAGCTGGAGAGGGACATTTTACAAGGGCATGTAGTGGTAGGACAAGGGGAAATAGCTTCAAACTCAGAGGGGAGATTTAGATTAGATTTTAGGAAGAAAATCTTTACAGTGAGGGTGTTGAGACACTGGAACAGGTTGCCCAGAAAAGCTCTGGATGCCCCATCCCTGGAGGAGTTCAAGGCCAGGCTGGAGGGGGCTTTGAGCAACCTGGTCTCATGGAAGGTGTCCCTGCCCATGGCAGCGGGTGATCTTTAAGGTCTCTTCCAACTCCAACCATTCTATGATTCTAAAACAGCTCAAACCAAAAGGTTTTCAAAGATCCATCAAAAAAAAAAAAAAAAGCAAGTAAACTTTTACTGTAATTCATAGTAACCAATTAGTGCATCAATAGTTTCACATCCAGACTTTGTAAAGTAAAGTATTTTGAAGATTTTGCTGAGATTGCTAATAAGCAAATTAAGCCTAACTAACCTGTATACATACACCACAGCAGAATATTTAATGTAATCATATAGGCAGGTTGCTATACAAGCGCAGAGCTGCAGAACATCTGTTGTAGATGGCAGCAAAAGCATCTAACAGAAGTTTAAGTCAGGATTGTGCCCTTGCCTTTCTGTTGCTACGTATTTAAGCCACGGAAAAAACCTACTAAATGTGATGGGCTGAAGGTTGATGTTCATAAATGTGCAAAAATTCCAAACCAAAGCAAGTGTGTACAAAATAATTTATTACAGCATAACATATGTTGGCAATATTTTACAGTGAGTTTTCCATTCAACAGTTTTGAATCTAAACAGATGACACACAAAGGAGAATTTTAATTAGAACAGTTTATTTGTTTTAATAAAATCCCCTCTTCATGAACTTATATTTGCCTTTGAGGGGCTAGTTAATATTACTGAAATTATTTACATTGCAGTGAAATAAAAACAAACCAAGATTGAATGATTCCATTACAGTTTCCAGAAAACAGATTTTCTGTACAAGCCACAGTATAGTTATGTTTTGATAGCAGTTCTTATAGAATGTAAAGCTGTCATATGTAGCCATTTTGTCCAGCAATACTATGCTTTAAATAGGTATATTAGGTTCAGACTTCCATTTTGATGTGTTGTATATTTAATAGTTAATGCACCAGAATATAAAGGAAGAAAAAGTTTTGTTGTGATTTGTAGTCAGCCTCTTTGTGCTCCCTTAAGTCACTTTTAATTGTAAAATGTAACTCCTCACGGACTATTTGCTCTGTAGCACCTACAGCAATAGTATTTACTCATGAGAAGTACTGGAGTATTGGCCGTAAGTGGACAACTAAGACTTTTAATGGAGCTAATACAGTAAACACCAGTGATTTTTATTTTTTTTTATGATGTAGAGAAGAATCGTATTCCCCATTACTGTACCTTATGCATTTGCCCAAAACTGGAGCAGCTTTTTCAACTTAAGTATCAACAGGGGAACAGATGGGGAGAAACCAGAAGGAAGAGGAGGAAAGGGGAAGATGGAACAAAAGACAAGCAACAGTATCAAATTCATTATGTTTTCACAGGGAATTGCTTCAGGATACTCAAAAATGTTAAACTGACCAGAAACTTAAGAAACAATAGCTATGGAACACAAGGTAGATAGAATAGTTCTCAAAAAGCCTTAGTTGTTTGTTGTGGTTTTTTTTTTTTTTTAAACACAAACCTAACCTTCATATCCATCAACATTGGTTCCATGTAAGACACACGGCTGACAAAAAACATGCAAAGCCTCAATGCTTTCCTTGTCACTGTGCTTCAAAACAAACCAAGCTGACCAAAAATTTAAAAAGAAAAAGAAAAAAGAAAAAAAATCCAACAACCAACAAAACCCAAACAAACCCAGAAAAAAAAATCTAAAAAACAGCAACAGACAGAGGGCAATTCAAGCAGCACCTCAGTCCTAGCCTGCTAAAAATGCTCAAATGATAATCTATTAACAAGATATGATCACATTTATCTGTGTATGTAATGACACTTATGTGAAAGCAGTCTTTAATATCCATAATTTTTGTGAGGGAGGGCTGATGGATTATTAAAAGACTTAAAACTGTACAAGTATAAACATGAAAAATGCTGATTAAGGATAATGTTTACATAAATATTGGCAGTTTTTGTTGGGAGAAAAAAAATAATAACTAAAAGCATACTCCATTTCATTTAACTATCCAAATATTTTGTTTTATACCTGTTAAAGATATTAAAATACAACCTGGAAAAGTAACCCTGATCTGTATCCAGCCAGCATGTGATGAGAGTCGGAGTTTTGTATACACGTGTGCATTTTAGGTGTAACACACACCCCCCTGGGGCTTGCGCACGCTACTTCAGATCTCGTTAGACAGCAAATCATGGTTAATGGCCGTATGATTCACAGACGCAACGCTGCTGTCGTCCTCGTTCGTGGCAGGCAGAAAGGCAGATGTAAAGGGAAACAGTTTATGACATGCTGCTTGATATTCTTCGCATTGAGTGTGGCAGCTCCCAAAACTGCCATCGAGCAGCGCCTCAAAAACTTTCGTTAACGTCTAAAGAAACAGAAGTAACAGTTAATAAACGTGATTTACAATGGGTTTATTACTAAAAAGATGTACCGTTAAACAACGCTAATCTGGGCAAACGAGCTCTCTGTTGGTATTCAGATATCTTTAGTTAACTTAGGGGAAAAAACTGAAACCTTGTCCCTTAAAGTAATAATATTATATCACAATACATGTACATTATCCTGCAGTTAAGTATACATTATTTAAGATCCCACACATTCTTTTGGCTTTAAATACTGTATCTTTTACCTTCACGTTTTTGTCTCTCATGTTTTTATCTAATCTAGTAGCAACAGCAATTGCTTTTTCTTGTCTTGATTTGTCCAGGAAATACATCATCTTCGCACCTTATCACAAGAAAGAACACGGCATTTAGATAATTGTGTTCCTAAACGCAATACCACACACACACAGAATCTGAAACCTCACAAATCAATGTGAATTACGACTTCTGGCAAGTTTTAATAAACCATATTTTCCTCCCTTATTTATAGCTTAAAACTAAAACTGTTTTGAAACTAAAACCGTGATGAAACTAAAACTGTTTTAAAATTTATTAGAAGCATGAGGAGTAACAGAGATCTGCTTCTGCAAAACTGAAATACCTCACTTTCCTGAAAACCTGTCAGTCAAGAAACACAAACAGAGCATCTTGATGACTAAGCCCTTCAGATCAGCAGGATAATGAAACTCACCCTACAAACGTAGAAGTGAGTAAAACACATTTTCTCAGAGATACTCTGAATCCTTTTGAGAAGTACTAGAGTTAAGCAAATGAGTTACAAAACAATTATAAAACTTTCTCCAGTGATTCTGGACAGACCCTGGGTAACTGTTACCAACTAACATTAGCATTGTTCATTTTTTAAAGCACCTGATAAATCTACACTTATTTTTTGCTTTCTAACTGCCAGAGAAGGGTTTTGTTTTCTCCTCCACTAGCTTCTTAGGTGACACCAATTTTTATTCCAAAACTTTCTGTACTCAGTAGTAGACATGACAAATTTCAATTCCAGCTTCCTCTGACTTCCCTCCAGCAGCTACTTGCAGCTTTTCTACACAAATAGGGTGATAATGTCCCATTTCAACATTTTCATTGTTAAAAAGCAGAAAAGCAGAAGTAGCATAAGAATTTGTCACGATATTTTTACTGACGCTGTTACTACATGGCAAAGCTAGGAGCAGGAACAGTGATGTTCCAGCTGATAAGAGAACAGGAAAAAGGATTGCTAATACATAGAATTTTTGTTTTGTTTATATTTTCTAAGCACTTCAAAATTAGAAGCTGCAACAGCAGAGATGACCATGCTTCTATGCTTGAATGTCTGTGGTGGTTTGATTTTGGTGCTAAGAAGCAGTTTCCTTATGTATCTAATAAAAAAGCAAATGAGAGTTTGTTGTGTTTTTTTTTTAACATGGTAAAAGCAGGCAGGAAAAAAACCTATGTAAACATAAATTCCTAGCTCACTGGTATTTATGTAGGAATTATAGACTGCAAATAAAGATTTTGGATTTAAATCAATTATCTCTTTTTCAAGAACATTAAAAAGTTAAACAAACCTGACAGTTGGTGCTGAATGGAGGTAGCATTGTGTTTGAGAAATTCTTCATTAAAACTTTCCAAGTTTTTATTAACAAAGATTTTCTGCATTTCTTGAGTTAGGACCTTGCTCACAATTTCTGGGAGGTTACTATGGTCAGATACTAGAAGAGGGAAGGTAAAAGCCAGAGAAGCAAAAAAAAAAAAAGCCATTTCAACAACTGTAAAAAACAGTATGAAACTATAAAACATCACTGCTAAAATTCCCTTTTTTAAAATTTGGGCACAGAAACAAACACAAATTTCAGTTCAAAACAGATCACAAGCACTAGTGATGCATTTATAGATGAAACATCCTTAAAAGGTGGCTCCATCATGTAAACTTTCTGCTGCAAGTTCATAACACATACTTTCCTTCAGTCAGAATTTTCCTGTCACTTATTTTCTTAAAACTTAAGAATTTCAAGGATCTCTGGAACAACTACTCCTCTGTGAAACCTAGCCAAAGTGAGTTATTGGGTCCACCTGGTGGATTAACGGAGGAGTAAAACTTCATACATGCACAGTACCCTCCACAGTACAACCTGTTTTCTTAGATATTACCATGGAAAACAAACCATTTATTTTTATCTTTATTCATATCTGTTTGTGTTTCAAGAGATTTATACATTACAAAAAATATGTAGTTGTGCCCACATACAATATAACTTCCTGTATCTTTTTACATACATACGTACTTCCTACACACATACCAGCTTTAGAGAATTTAATCAAGCACTCGTGTAGCCATGGGTTATTACTGTTGATAGCAAAAGCTCTTTTGACAGACTGTAACATTAACAGAAACTTTCCTGCGGGAAGGAGAAAAAAAAACCAAAACATACCAAGATTAGGAACACAGAACTTCTTCTCTTTATATTAAATTTACTAAGAAAACAGTAGTTAATACAAACGTTAGAAATGTCAGAAACATCAATGCCTACACAGAATTTGAAAGGAGATTTAATTTTTTCAATCCAAATTGCTGATTAAAATAGAAACGCTGATCAAACTCTGGCAACACTGCACAGATGTTACTGTCTGTTTGGCTTTGTTTTTCCCTAGATAATTAATGATCACACTGCAAATACCTTTCCAGAGCATTTATTAGTATACACTACAACTTACTTTCCTATTATGTTTTTTAAGAGTGGCTAAACAGAAATGCCATTTCCCCTATTATTACTGGATATGATGCAAATGTCAACTTCAGTCAAGTAAGGGGCCTCAAAGATGATCAGAGGGATGGAGCACCTCTCCTATGAAGACTGGCTGAGAGAGTTGGGGTTGCTCAGCCTGGAGGAGAGAAGGCTCCGGGGAGACCTTATAACTGCCTTCCGGTACCTAAAGGGGGCCCTACAGGAGAGATGGAGAGGGACTCTTTACCAGGGAATGCAGTGGTAGGACAAGTTTTAAACTGAAAGGGGGGAGATCAAGATTAGATACTAGAAAGAAATTCTTTCCTGTGAGGGTGGTGAGGCACTGGAACAGGTTGCCCAGAGAAGCTGTGGA
>JAOTQQ010000001.1:173706567-173764100 GCA_026546715.1 Gallinago undulata | reverse complement strand
ACTGGAACAGGTTGCCCAGAGAAGCTGTGGATGCCCCATCCCTGGAAGTGTTCAAGGCCAGGCTGGATGGGGCTTTGGGCAACCTGCTCTACTGGAAGGTGTCCCTGTCCATGGCAGGGCGGTAGGAACAAGATGATCTTTAAGGTCCCTTCCAACCCAAACCATTCTCTGACTCCATGGAAGACCCTGCTATCATAAAAAAGAATGGTTCTACCATCTCCGACCCACATTTGCCTGGTCCCTGCTTTGGGTGAGTGCTAGGGACTGTATCCAGGATTATAAATGGTTTACATCCTGCTTCACCCTCAGCATACAGACACCCAACTACTAGTTCCATCATGCAGGGGAGCTGGCAGTGAGACAATAAGAAAGTCTCTCTTCCCAATTGGAGTGTCTTCAATCAGCTTACAGCAACAGTGAAATCAAATCCTCTGATCCTGAGGTGATGGAGAACACCAAACTATATCATATTATAAAAGTTGCTGAGTTCTTCCAAGTTCATAATTCTGCAGTGGTTTTGGCTTCCACATTCGAAGAAACTGCACTGGAATTGTCATTCTGAAAACTACTTTAGAAAAATACACCTGGAAACAAATATTCAGTGAAAGCAATAGCTACAAAAATAATGCAAATCAGGTAGGTAGATTCGTGTAGACATTCATGATGAAAGCAACAGTATCTTTGTTTCTCATGGCTACTCAGAATCTTCTTCCTCCTTTTTTTATGCTTATGTGACAGTCTCTTGCTAGTTATTCAAGGAAAATAATTCCAGGTTCATGTGCTGCTTCAGGGAAGAAATGATCTGGAAATATGAATCTTAATTTCTGTGACCATATTAAGTACAAATTTAGTAGTTAAATCTGTCTCTTGGATTTACTACCACATATTGTCTTCTAGACTCACCACTGCCATCTTAAAGGCAATAATATTTTATTATTTCTAAACATTATAGCATGCTTCATAAAGATCATTTTACAGTTTCTAAAAATCAAGCTGAGGTGCCTGGAAATACCATGATACTGACCATGAGTTAATTTAAAACAGTATTAGTCTAGGAAAAAAATTATTCCCCTACCATCAATCAGTTATTCCCTTGCCATGGATCAGAAAAAGCTTAAGGTATTACAAAAGCACAACTGAAGCCATCAACAAATCTCAGGTTTTGTTATGACAAGAATGGAGCCAATTCCAGAACTGGGGCCACCTGTTTCAGAAGCCTCTTAAATAATCAACATTCAAACCTCAAACCTCTTCATAGGTTGCTACCTACAACTTCAATTTCATTATGGAAGATCAATGAGTTGAGAAGCATGAATGCAAGAAGGGGAAACTGGGCTTTAGCCTTCCCCATTAGCACAGACAAGTGAAGTGCTTGCTTTCTGTCCTGTACCTCATGTAAAGATTAAAATTGCACCTGCTCACAAACTGGTACAGTTCTTTGTCAAGAGTAATAATCCTGAAAGAGCATCTTCCACACTCTGCACTACTTTAAACAGTCTCCACAAAGGCCAGAACAGTCTTTTTTTTTCCCCCATTGGAACTGACAGTTTCTTAAGTAATGAGTAAATGCCTTAAAATGAGAATGTGAGAAATAGAAACTGAGGCTGAAATAAGTATCATGTATGCACTTCTTAATTTCTTTTTAAACTGTAAGCAACAGTCACTGGTGACTTGAAGAGGATGCTGCCTCAGAAAACAGTCCAACCTCACATAAGTGTGAGATCTACAAGCTTTCAAATTGTACTTTGTCCTTCAAACAGAATTCAATGGAAGCAACAATACCAGTACTAAACCACCCCTTTCTGGGGTGGTCTCTACTATCAGTCTGTTTCTGAGACAGTGGTAATTATTCATACACACACAAAACTAGCAAACACAGAGCTGAAAGCTGGGGAGCTGAACCCACAAAAGAGGAATCCTATAGAGTTGGTTCCTTGCTTTTCTTTTGATGCTCTGCTCTCCACACAGAACCTTCCCCAGAAACAGCTTAGCACTCAAATGCTCTGATACAATGATGGCACAAACAAGAACATCTTCCCAAGTAGCATTTTTTAAAAAAAAAAAAATTCTGTTTCAAAACTCCCTTTGCTCACAGAGGCACCTTCACAGCCTCCCTGAAAAGGGTTACTTGGCTACTTGTGATGGAAGAGACAGACATACAGTTTGACAAGGAGCTGTACCCTCTTCTCTAGGACACTGGAAACACAGCACAGGAGGCTCCTGGGTTCAGAGCCAGTTAAGCTCTGCCCACATGGTGAATTTGCAACCTGGAGTCCCCATCTCTATGGATGAAGACACTTAGATGTGAACTTAGAGGCCTGAAAAATATTGAGTGGTAGCAGAGACACACTTTTGATGATGTATTCTATCTAGCACAGCCTCATCACATAATTAACAGTATTTCAATCCAGGGCACTCTGACTGTATCTTTCTGGATGGAAATACTGAAAAAAAGGAAGTAAGTTTCAAACAAAGAATCTTCCAATAGACTCAAAACAGAAAAAGCTCATAAATTCAATTAACCATATCAGAGAAAAAAAACAAGGAGGATGGGTGGGAGGAGGGACAGATGGGATACAACAGGCAACTACACATTAGACAAAAAGTTTTACTACAGCCTAACAAAGACAAGAAGCAGCAAAAAAGCATCTTCACCTGTAGCCAAGAAGCAATTGGCATAAATTAAGATGTGCTTTTTATTGAGGCAGCAAAGAAGAGAGCATGCCAAACACACAAGCCAGCTGGCACACCTACACTGCACAAAAGGTCTGAGTTCAGGCTTTTCCAGTGCATCCACACAGGAAGGTGTATATAGGCAGCCACCTAAAGAAGTTGTTTCCTACAGCTTACTATGAATTGAACTGAAAGAATATCCAAGATCACAACATTTATTAACTTACAGAGTTCACAGAAGAACCAAACCCCCTCTTCTGCAAGGCTCACATTGGTTGATTCTGTGTTTTTTTAAAGCAGCATTCCTCCATTATTTAAAGAAAGAGAGGTTTTTTTAAACAGAAGATATTGACACTCAGATTTATCAGTGTAAAAAGGAAAAGGTGTAGGGTATGCTGTGCAAACAAGCAAATATTTCCATTTTTACTCAAAGCAGCTATACACTAACAACTTGCAAAAACTTCCTCAGTCTCAGTTGAAGCATTTCTGCTCCACAACTAGTTGTATAGCTCATACAGGTTTACTCCACCCAATGAGGTATGAACCACTGAACAAGCCCATAGAGACTATTCAAATAAATTACTCCAATTGTGAAAGGCATTCAGCATCAGAGAACTTCTGTTGCTTACATTTTACTGTATGGCTAACATCTGAATGCAATTAAAAGAAACACCACAATCCATTATAGGTTGTTTTACCACTTAATGCCATACAAGTAGGAAGAAGAAAACATGGCAAGCAGCTTTCTACTTAATGCAAGTCTCCTTAAGTTTCTTAGATATCTTTGACATATACAGGTGCTAAATATGTTTCTCCACAAAATAGTGAAGCTTCTTGCAACACACAATGGAAGTGTTGCTTTGAAACTAACAGCAGTACAGATGTAGGTGCATCTATTTTTAAATTTATTCAACTGAACCATCAATACTCCTGCTTCCCTAAGAAAAGTACTGTTAAACATTTGTGTGCACTCATGCATACATAGGGCAAGACAAGAATCTGTCACTGGCAGTAAAACACACATCTAAAAGGGAAGTTCCACAGCCTTTTTAAATTGACCTAAATGAGAGTTAACTACCCCTCCTCTCTCTCCCAAATCAATGGGTTTTCATTCAGATCTGTTCCTTGATCTGGTCTGCCAAGCAGCTGCACAGAACCCTGCACCTCCTTTCAGTGGAAACCTAGATATTCTACAGTCAACTTCAAGTACCCGTAAAAACGCCTGCCCAGTCACCTTGCAACTGGCCATCTTGACCTAGCTAGTAGAAATTTGTTATTATTTAGTTTTCTATAAAGCTAACCCGATGATATCACGGTTAGTCACTAACTCCAGCATTTCTCAGTGTGCCTAAGGAGACAATTTTCAGGAATTTCACCAAAGAGTTACCAGCTTATAAGGACTAGGATAGACACAAAGCATTAACTCTGTAGTACTGTATTTAAACAAAATAGAATTAGGAGTAAAAAACTAACCCACTCAACAACTGTGGAAAGTTATACATTTTCTTTGTTCTCTGATCATTTAAGAAATCAGTTAAATGTCTTGTAAGCAGTAAAAAAAGTAGCTTTCTATTAGATATGTTCCTTTAGAGCTGGTCTACACTCAGAGGAAGTTCACACATTTTTATTTATTGTATTTTTTAATAGAAAAAATGAGATACAAAAGCTTTATTAGGGTTTAGATTTTTCTTTACACTTAGTTCCTTACAACTAAACACCTCCATTAATGACTTGTAATCACTTTCAAACGTGAAACACATCCACTGCAGTGTCAGATACATTCAGAACTTAAAATTTGCTAAAATCCAAGCACAGCCAGGGCTCCTTTTTGCCCTGCATTAGGTTTCGAGGTGTGCCTTATGATACATGTCAGTGCTAGTAAACTGCATGTCCTCCTGAACGGTACAGCCCCATTGCATTAAGTTTGTGTGTAATCTGTAAGTGCTTGACTATATACACCATCAAATCCTATTCTGATTTAGCATCTCAAGGTGATGCCAACTTGCTGTTTAAGTGAAGATTACAGTTGCTGCCCATTGCTGCTAGCACTGCTAACAGCTGCTCCTGAAATACAAGTGATACTTTTTTCTTGTGTCAGTTCTGCCAATGAACATACACGTTATTTGAAATGCTAACTCCAGAAGAAAACAAACACCACGCTTCTTCCGTTTATCTAAATGAATTTAGTTTTTATTTGTCATTCAAGAAGTAACTTGTAACATGCTAATTTGTACACCTGCTCTGCTGAAACAGCTTAATTTCTTTTGTAGGGCATGCTATGTACAAGCATAACAAAATGGAAAGATTATAGTTCAAGTAGCATTTGATAAACATAGCTAATAATTTGTAATTTTGACTGAACCACACAATGTTTCTAGTCATAGGTGACTGCATTAACCAGGTTTTGCCTCGTACATCTGCACGGGAAACATATTTTGCCCCATATATATTAGGCTTTGCACTTCCAAGTAACTCTCAGAGGAGAGAGCTGTCAGCTAGGAGGGAGCTGCTCAGAACACCAGCTTTGCAGAGAGCAGACTACTCAAGCAGAATGGCAAACAAGTCACAACAAGAACATTCTTCAAAGAATTTACTGCTACTGTGGAAAGGCCTAGCACGTGTATGTTTACACATTGAAACTACAACTGCGCAAACTCCTTTGGAACTGTGCAACCATATTAGAAGTACAAGATTAAGTCCCATGTTAAACAAAAACTTTAAGCAGGATGACTACAAGAGACAGCCATAAATTTTAAGTGCTTCAAATGTAGTAAGCTGAATATTAAAACAACGCCTTAAGTTACTTTAAAAGCAATAATCATTTAATATCCTTATAAACAAACTGTTAGGCATCTATTTGGGATGGAAAAAAACTAAGGTTCAGCCAGACTTGGAAATGAGATCTTAACTTTGAGACTGCTGGGAACTGTCAGAATTGCTCAAGTCTTTTCCATAAAATGTAGCATCTTCCTATTCTGAAAAGTATGACTAGAGTAATTAAATAATTTTTCAAATTCAACTAAACATCTAGCTACATCATCTATGTAACAAAGTTTAACTTCCCTCAAAAACTGAAGGAGACTTCAATGAAAATGTATATTTGCCGCACCTATGGCCAATACACCGCCTATAGTAAAGCTACAGAACACTTCAGGGTATGACCTTTAGTGTTCACTTTTATCATAAATATCTGATTTGACTATGATGTCCATAACAGATGTCTACATAGAGTATCTTATTTTGGAAGTGAAAGCTAACAGAGATTGGCAGTTTACAAATCTGTCAGTGAGAAATTACACAATTTAAGACAACTATTGTGCAGCAACCCAGTGTTCAGCAAGACAGCAACACTGCAGTCAGAACAGACTGTCCCTGGAAAACTCCCCCACAGTGGTGAAGCTGTAAACTGTACAACATAATTAAAATAAAAACATAGGGAGTGCACAAAAGACTATGAAAGGCTTGATTTGTAAGTTTCCTTTCTGATTTTTATGCTTCCAAACACTGATCTTTCACTGCATTTTCAAAATAAGCTATAGACATTTAGCATGCCAGCCTACTACTAGAGCCTGCATATAATTTAGAGAAGCCAACTCATTTATCTGTTATTTCCAATTACACAAAGACAGACCTCTAGAAAAAGCACATTGCTTAAGTGTATTAGACATCTTTTATGTAGGAATTATCCCCAAAAGATAAACAGACTATAAATGAGATATTATTTTTTCCCACATATACAGTTACAGACATGACAGAGCCTGATAAAACAGGCATTTACAATTTGATAGTGATAAATTGAAAAGTTGTGCTAGGAGAGCACTTCATACAGAAAATTGAGAATTTTTTTTTTTTTAAATTCACTCTACCCCACCCCAAAATAATCCACTCTTAATAGTGAACTGCAAATATCTGGTAAGCTAAAACAACATCTTCCTTGATATGAGTGTAGTGCAGAAGAGAAACAATACTAAAATTCAGAGGTGCCTGGTTAGCTTAGACTTGCTGTTCTAACAGCAGTCTAACACTGAAGGCAACACTTCACAAGGTACAAATCAAGGAGCCACTCTGAATTGGCAGAAATACAAATACCAAACAATGCAGTGCGAAGTATTTTGTTACACAATTTTTTCCTGAAGAGTCTTTGCCTCATTTAGCATACACCAGAGTGAAGGAAATGAGAAAGAAATGGGATAACATTCTGTGAAAGTACTGACACCCATGAAACAGATTGTTTGCTTTTGTTTCCCCATTTCCTCAAAACATCCAGAAAAGGATTTTCTAATGTGCTGAGCGTTCCACATCACTAAGTCAGGGAATGCTCCTGAAGATCAACATCCCCGAAACCACAACCCCTGAGCTGTACACTCAATGCCTGCAGGTTTTGACCTTGACGTCTTACTGCCTGTTTTAAATGTGTGAAATATGGATAATACTTCCTCTCTTTATTCTACTGTGTCAAGACTAGTAACTTGTAAGATGCGATATAAGCCACAGTATATGAGAAAACTGCCAAACAAAGTTTGCATTATTTACAATATGTAAACACATTCAGAAAAATAGTATTCATTTGAATACTTAACTGGAAAGTCAAGTCATAAAACTGTTTACAAAATAGAGTAAGTTAATAACAGCAGAACATGTTTGTAGTTAAAATATTAAGACATTTAAGAATACAAGTTCAGAGCAAACCAACACACTAAGATGTCACTGTGGTCATCACACAACTTATTTCATGAGCAACTGTTTTGTTGAAAGCTTCTGGACAAGTTTAGGGACTGCACAAGAGAAAAAACAAATAATTTCATATAGCAGAGCATCAGAAGGAGCAACTATGAGCAAAGATCCAAGTCTTAGATGAGTATTTGGAGTAGTGATTCCCCAGTGTAGATCGCTCAGACTGAGAAAGCTCTCTTGAGACATAGTTTTTAAGTCAGCTGCCACATTGGTAAACTCTTGGCTTATATGTTACCTCAGAGACCCAAAGTGTCAGCCATCAACATGTTTTACACTACCCATTTTTAGAGTGGAAGTATCCTATCCTGGCAGTACCTACAACGAGGTTCCTCATCCTTCTCCTTCCTCCACTTACCAGATTCCACCTCCCACAATTTTAACTCAGAGACACTACTTCCGAAAACTTAAACGAACAAAAGGGTGTCCTTGGTTGATCTTACAGCATTATTTCTTTTAAGAAGTGACTCCTAGTGGAATGTTTTTCACTTCCTTAAGCAATCCACCAATAGGTCACAGAGGGCATCTACCTACATTAACAGTTGCAACTTGCTTTAAATTCCTTTCCACATCAAGGAGGGAAAACACTTTCTTTCCTGAAAGGGTTAAAGAAAGATCTTCACTGGAGACAGCCTACCTTCCTGCATAGACAGTCTTACACCTTTTTTGGAAACTGTTGTTTCTGAAGCTTCTTCGAGCCAGACATTTTCTCTCATCCAGTATTTCCTCACAGTCTCCATGTTTTTAGTTACTCAGTAAAAGGGCACATGTGCACTAAGGTCGAGCTTCAATGGAATCAAGGCACCTGCAACACAATCGATGCAAACCTTGATGTTGACTAATTGAAGATCTTCCCTCTTTGGATTTTTATCACATGGAAACAGAGACCAGCAAGTATGTGGAACCAAAGAGTATTTCTGAATATTGCAAAGAGAAGGCTGTGAGGGTAGCATTTCAAGATCCCTCTCTTGTGAGGAACAATATGAAATAAAGGTGTTCAGTTATATCTAACACATCTGGACAGCAGCTTACAGAATGTGAACGTTACTATATCCCATACAATTGCTTATACCTTCCAGCAGAAATATTCTGCCAAGAGCCACAGCTGTGTTCACCCTGAACAGTAACTTTGCAAGAACAACTCATAGCAATGCAGTTGCACTCCTAAACATAACTTTTTGCTTCTTGAATATGCAAAAAAGACTACAGCTTCTTCCTGACAAAGTATGTACTGTGCCTACAGTGTGAATTTTATTATTTTATATTATTATTGTATCAACATGAGAAATATAATTTAAGTAACCAAGTATACTTGCTATTCGGAAATTAAAAGAGGCTTGATAAAAAAATAATTTAGTAAGCCTCTGTGCTATGTAACCTTAAAGGTTTAGCATTATAGCAAACTCAAGAATGGCTACTTTGCTGATATCCATTTTTTAAATAACAAGACAACTACAAAAACTAAAGCACTAAGCAAAGAATAAAACCTACAAAACACAGCATAAAAGAGGAAAAGCCTAGTAGCAAGATAGTAAGCCTCCTATATCAGAAAAAAGGATTCAGACACCCATAACTAAGTATTTAATGTACACATACTATATTGCATTGAGATATTTTCCTTGTAAATGTTGTCTTAACTTATAAATAAAACAATATATTGAGTCACAATTCAAAAACTTTAATTTCCAGAGCAGTAAGGTGGTTACTTCAGTAAAGTGGCTCCACAAGCACAAAAATGAAATATTTCAAACTATTTTAGAAGTATCAACTATACGTAAAAAAATTGCCCAATATTCACATTTTTAAAACCATGTTTTGTTTAGATAACATTTCAAAGTTTTAGAGGAAAGCTGGATATCCGCAATATTCACATGTTCAATACAACCATCTTTTAGAGATTGCCACCACAGATATGGTTTGTTGAGCAGCTGCACTTTAGCTAAATGGCACAACATGTTAAAAGAGCCAAAAATGAGTACAAATTTAAAGCTGTACGGATTCAGAAACCGGTACTCAAAACACCTGCGCTGTTCTTTTAGCAAAGCTGGCAACTGAAGGATGAGGGTGGAATGGACAACTGGGAACATGAACCACTCTGTCCATGAGTCAGGGCCATTAGATAATCCATTCTGAATTGCATGACACACACACACACTCATGCATCAGTTCGCTGAGTAGCATCATCTGCTGGAGTCCTACAAATTCTGTGCCCATTACTCTCACCTTCAACTTGGAGAGTATATAAAGATCATGAACTTTTCTGGCCCAGAATTTTTATAAATCAGAACTCCAAAAAGATGATGACATATCATGGAAGTTGTGTTATCACCTCTCAAAGCAGACTATTTTAGGATAAAAGGCTACTTTAGAATATAGGAAAGCAACAGTTACTTGGAATAGTGAGTATATGTAGCAGCCAGTAAAAATTAAAAGTGCTTAAGTGCTGGTCTTCAAAATACAGCATTTCATTTAAAGCCTAGCATATGGAATTTTTCAAGAATTAAAGACAACAGCTCCACTGAGAACCTCCCAACGATTGTGCATTAACACAGGAAGTCAGGAGGAAGAGCACAGCACACTGACCCCACCATTGTTACAGATTCACAGAAGGATACGGGGTTGGAAGGGATCTCTGGAGATCTTCTAGTCCAACCCGCCTGCCAAAGCGGGTCCACCTAAAGCAGATTGCACACGAACATGTCCAGCCAGGTTTTGAATCTCTCCAGAGACAGAGACTCGACCACCTCTCTGGGCCCTGTTCCACCAATAGTCCCTGCTGCATAACATTACAAACATCAGCAGGTTTGCTGGATCAAACCGTTTCCATCAGCAGGCAGGTAGTGAAGTTGAATGTGAGCTACCCGACCTGAGAAACAACCTGGACACAATTATGACTTTACTAGAAATTTTAATCTGTATATCTTCCTCCAATTTTACTTTGCCAACTAGATGAGGGCAAACTCAGCTTCAGTGAACAGCCACATCAACAGCTTGGCCAACTGACTGCTGATTTCTAGGAAGTTCAAAGCATTCTTTATACAGCTCTTTCTCTTGAGACTACAAGCAGATGATCACTGACAAAACACCAAATGCATAACTATTACATTGTCTATTAGAATTTGCACTGTGGAACATTGCAGAAATAAACAGGGATGCCATATGTGCTGCTTAGAGAGCTCCAAAATCAAGAATGATGGATGGAGGACTATACTGAAACAATTATTAGATCCCTTTGTATACAAAGATAACATCTTCAGCTTAACCCCATTTCACTCTTGAATACACAACTTCCTCTTTTGGTAAGTGTCAACCCTGAAGCAGTAATTACAGACGCTTCACCTGACATGTGGTGAACCATGCATGTACTCACATTTAACCTAATACTAAAGCAAGTCTGCAGTAATTCACCTGTGTTTGAAGTTAATCCATTTCCAAAAGGCAGATTCTGTGACAAGTGCCTGTTTTTCCCTGTATGAATGGTCTGAGAAGGGGAGAAGCAAGAAATTCTAGGAATTGATCCACAGTTTAAACATCACCATGATGGCATTTAGCACAGAGTGCCTTCCCTTTCTAGGTAACTTTTCTCCCAGGATTCTTCTATTTTTTGATAGAAATTATCCAAATACAGTTAACAAGGGGGGAAAGACTCCCAAGAAACAATCCTGGAATGAACTTGAAGCACTTTGCAGAGCAACAGGACATTCAGAGGGTTCCCTCTTGGTGTCTTGATCAACAGCCAGAAGCAAGAGTGAGTTTAAAGAAGAACTGCACAAACAGGCAGAGGCTGGTATTTGAGAAGGTGACCGAACTCATAGCCAAGGTGCATTATTTACTGTGAAATCTCTGTAATACTTTCATATTCTAAAAGCCATTTTAAAATCAGATATTTGTGAAGACAAACCAGAACTTAGAATCATAGAATTCTCTAGGTTGGAAGGGAACTTTAAGATCATCTAAGTCCAACCACCAACCTAACGCTGGAAAAAAGAAATCCCCAACCATGTCTCTAAGCACCATGTCGATTCATCTTTTGAACACCTCCAGGCATGGTGCCTCAACCACTTCCCTGGGCAGCCCATTCCAATGCTTAATGACCCTTCCAGTGTAAAAATTTTTCTGAATATCCAATCCAAACCTTCCCTGAAATTGCTGGCATTTGTTTTAATACATGAAGCAATACTCAAGAAACTATAGAAACACCTCAAGTCTGTACTCATTTTCCCTATATTCATTTCTTCCTTCAAATTAGCAGTCATGCATTAATGTAGATGACCAATTAAAGTTTTATCTGTGAGGATTAGAGCATGTTCTTCTTGAAGACTGATTTTTCTACCTAAAAACACCACAAAACCATCAAGGATATTCTTTTATCTATATTTTGGTAAAATCATGCTTTATGACACACACTAATGAAATCACTATCAACTCAGTCCAACAGACACAGCTACAGTAACAACTTATGCAGGAGAGCGGGTGAATTTTAATTGTCCTAAATTTTAATATTCCTGAAGAGATACAATGACATTTTTGCTTTTTACTTGTGACAGTTTTGCTACATGTAAAGCTATTTCCCTGCACTTGTTCTATACAAGGAGAGTTCCTCTAAGCGGTATTTAAGTCTGCCAGATGTTTTAGCAACTTGGCACGTCAAGTCAAACACACTGTCCTTACAAGACATTACAAGGTCAGCTGAGAAAAATAAATACTGAGCTCAGAATGCAGGTTTGCTCCTTAACACCAGTAACCTGCACAGGAAGGTCTCGGCTCTTGTTCAGACCAGTCATTTCCTTTCTCCAACCCTCACAGGTAAGTAGAACCTGGTACAGTACTTTTTACATTTGTGAGCCTTGTCTTTCCTGTAACCACATTCACTTTACACTGCTTCATTGTGAGCAAGATTTTTCACATTTACAAAGCCCCACTCTATACCTACAGCATTCCCTAGAGGCTCCCATATAATGAATAGAAGGAAGATGTTTTCAGTTTCTTCGCAACATACAGTGGCTACTTCAAGAGTCATTTAAAAAAACCACATACACAGCAATGAACATTATTCTGATTAAATTTTTTTTAAAATAAGAACAAAGCCATCAAGATAGTGTTTCATCAAATGATTTCTCTAATAGATTGTAGTTAACAAGTGATCGATGACTGAATATAAGCAAAGATATACCACTCCATATAGTATTAAGAACTTGTTTTGAATGAGACACTCTGGAAAATACAGTAATACTTAGTCTGACAGTCTCTATCACCCTCTAACTGATCTTTCCTGCAGTTGGAAAGACACAGAATCAGGCTGTGTTACCAACGTAGCAAGTTAGGAAGCCGTTAGTGCATGCCTTTGGTATCTGCAAAGAGGGAGCATAAGTCATCACTTCAGAACTTGTAGGTTACCTGTAGAAAAATAATTTCCCAGTATTATAGAAAAATGATAAAACAAATATCTCCTTTTCAGCTGGCCTTTGTCCAATATTTCCTTCTGCAATTCAACACCCCTTTTTTTCTTATTTCAATATTAGAGTGGTTTTATGGTATGAAAGTGTACTCATGATACAGAGCACCTGGCGTGATTATTTTTAATGATAAAGCATTTTAATAATCAAAAGCTCTATTCACAGCACAATACATTTGATCAAGATTAAATGACAGTACAGTTTCTAGGCAAAAAGACAATTGTTGTTAGCTCCATTTCTTCAAGCTTCTCACCCTTCAGTCTCTACTACTTGTATCTCCCCACAGTCTAGGGGTTTTAAGAAAGAAACAGTGCAAGAACAGCTACCTGTCAGACTAGCATAACAGCACAAAACCTTAAGAATCACATCTTCAAATATCAGACACATTTCTAGTCTTCCCAAAACAACTGAGTGTAACAAGTATGTAAAAACTAGTACCAGAGAGGGATTTTGTCAAACAGTTCTCAGAACAAAAATTAGCGTAGCTGGAAAAAAAAGTTAAATGTAATGTTTGGCCAATGTGCAAATTAAGTTACTCCAGGTTGATATGATTACTCACTTGAGGAATTTACCTTTCAAACTTTTTAATTGCTTAAAGGATCTTTGATCAAGTCAATGCTAAAACACCAAAACACTGCTAGTTGTCACAAAAACACAGCTAAACTTTAACTCCTTAAATAGACCAAAAAAAGAGTCAGAATTTCTCTCAACTTGCTTTCTGATTTTATTTCTACAACTTCCACAAGTATAGCAAATCAGGTTCAGATCTTTATCACAACAGTGTCTGTATTCAAACACAAAACATAATTTCCAGCCTACAACCTCTGTATTTGGAGTCTAAGCAGTGTAAGTACCAAAGAGTTTCTAAACCCTTCCTGAACAGCCTTCACTGTCATCTGGGAAAGTCCCAGAGTTTTGCAGCACCATGTACCTGAAGCTAGATTTCACCCCAAACCACTAACTAATGTTAGTAGACTAGAATCTGTTTTTAAAAATCAAAATATACCAGCAAATTTTATTTAAAGCATTTAGTATGAAGTACCAATTTACAGTGATTAGGCAACATTTTCCTCAACACATCTGACAAACACTTACTTTCCATACAGCCACCATTTTTTTTCCTTCCCCTCTCCAGAGTGGAGACATCAATATTTTTCCTCTAGAATCAGCTACTTTTTACACTACCTTTTGGTCTCCCCATTCAGGCATAAAAGATGCTCTTAAACTGTTAAGAGATACTTATAGAGAAATTTAATCCCCATCTTCTCCAAGAAAGTAAAGCTACATTTTTTTCCCCACTATTCCTGTGTATTCATGCAGGTATTGAGTTAACTTACATTTTCCTTTCCTATCGATAAAAATATTGCAGCACTGTTTTATTTGTTTATGTAAGTAAAAACAAAGAACTTCTATTAGTGTAAATATTTTATTTGACCTTTTCCCAAAGCTATGGTTTATGAAAGATCTCGGGCCCACCTGGACTTCTAGAAAGAAGGAACTCTCTAGGCTTAAAAAAAACCCCACAGCTATTCATAAAGTAGTCATATCTGCGCCACTTCAAAATACAACTGCAGTTGACTACACCAACTGTTCCAAATAAGTAAAAGCAGAACTGTTCATTTCCAAATTGTAGATAATTCAGTAGTTTCCTAGGTATTTCCTAGTACACATAACATGATCCTGACTACAATTATTACTCTCAGTCAAAACATACTGGTAATTTAAGTGAGAAGCTATCATTAAACACCAATTCAGACAAGTTAGATACTGAAGTGTAACATTTTCCTGAAAGGTGGAACACTCAGTTTGCCACAATTTTCTGCCACCTAACCCCTAAATTCTATCAATTCTATTATTAACTGTCAGAGACTGATACTGAAATTTCTCTTAGTTTCAAATACCTTTCTACTACACGATAGTTACATGAAAACCCAACCAGGTGAAATGTGGAAGACTCTCTCTCAGGAAGAGAAGGACATGAAAGAAGAGGAAAATCTTTTGCAGAAGTTAGCAGTGCAAACAAAACCAAGCATCTTTTGTGAGGCTCTAGATTTTAATTTTGATTGCTTTTTAGTATTAAGCTGGCAGGTCTGAGCAGCACTGATTTGATGCAATGAAGAGAACTAGCAACAAGGTATCTTTCCGGGTAAGTCTACATGTTTTGGGGCAGCCCTAGTTGTTTTTGAGAAAAAAAGATGAAGTGCTAAAACTCACTTGGCTTGTGAAAAGATTGGTGTCTTTTAACTTCTGGATTTTCACATTTCAAATAGCAGAGGTAAGACTTCCACAGTACTGTCTGCCTAGTCAGTCAGTTCTACCAGAATTTTAAAGATGTCAGTCCAGCTTCAGAAGTTCATACTGGGAAGTATGCATTAGCACAAGCTTTTCTACAGTGCCTACTGCTATACGCGATACCAGAATTTACTAAAATTATGTCAACCATGAAGACACAGTACAGAATACATTCTCCAAACTGAAGGGTATTGAAAATTTCATGTTCAGACAGCTAGCAAAGAGGTTCTTTGAAAGAAGAGTCATTTTAATCCCATTAAATGACTGGTTGAATAGCCACACCGTGTATTTAGGGGTTTTCCAGCTACAAAATTACTTACCTAGTCATGAATAGATTACAATTCCCAGAGAACTCCCAAACATATTTGCTACTGTTTGTAGCAAAGATAGCAACATCAGAATAGACTGATCTCTGATCTTTCATTTTCTACACAGTTTAGTAACATGTTGAAAATTTATTTTTACTACACCTTACTGAGAAGCTTGCAACAAAGAACTACATTTCAAACAATAGTGCTAAGGTGACACAATTTTTCCAAAATTGTGTGAGTTTAGAAGTGCAAAAATTAAACAGAAGTTTCAGGCAAAGACTGAAACGGGAAACAAGCTTTTGTGGTAAATAAAGTATTCATGCAATTCAGAAATACATGTAGAACAATAGCCATCTGTGTGATATTTTAAAGTCATGACTTCTGGTGACATCATAAACCATAAGCTGAAAGAATCCTGACAAACTTGCACTCAAAGTACACAAAAATAAAGTTATTGGTTATTTTTAATTTTTCAAGAACTTCAGTGCATTCTGCACCAATCCAACTTCAAATATTTTGACATCAACTGTCTACAGAAGTGAAGTTTCATACATATTAAGCATCATTAAGTGACCATTCACATAGGACAAAAGAGCCCATTAAGGAAAAAAAATGTTCAGCACCAGTTATTGGTAAGTTACAATAAAAACCTATACAAAACCAGTTAGAGAATCCATTAGACATTCAATATAGAAAGCTTCATTAAAACCAAATAAATACTAAATTTTACCTTTTCTGGATTGTAATACAAAGATTTCAAAGTGGTAAACAAGGGTGGGCAGCCTTTACTGAAGTTAACCCTCAGGAACTTATCCATTAGTTCTCTAAATTTTTCACCTAGAAACAAAAATGCATTTGGTTACATGTCAGTGATTACAAGTGCTGTAGAAATACAAGCACTAATGGCTGTGCAACTCTGGGTAAAGTAACTGAGAAACTGCAATCAACAGTTTTCATCTTTCCTGTTTTCCATAATAAAATGCTAATATGCTCTGGATCAAGAAAAAAAAGATCAGAGTAAGATGCTTAAATTACTAGTGCTTAAGAGACTGCTGATGAAGACATAGTAACAGTCTTCAAACCTGTCAAAGCTATTAAAAATATGAAGTACTAAGCACTGGCTACAGAGTATGTAGCAAGGGCCATTTAAACAAACATCGGAAAAAATTACCATGGTAAGAATAACTAAGCACTTGAATGGATTACCTTGGAGATCTTGTAAAAGCTCCATCATTGGCAGTTTTTATGATTAAGTTAGACAAATATGTGTTAGGAATAGTGCAGATATAAATTATCCTGCTTTGAGGAAGAAGGATGGATGAAATGAACCCTCTACCTCTCTTCTAGTCTTATTTTTTTTTTTTACGAGTAGTACATGACTTCCGATGATAGTATGATTGTTTCTGGAATCAGAAACAGAATAGAAGACTGCGTTTCAGAAGGATAAGCACCATATCAGAATCATCCTTATCAAAATATACTGGCAGAAAGCTAAAAGTGTGATTTAATCATGCTTTCAGGTAAAAATCACAGTACTTGCTACCTTCCTTAGAAATGTCATTTAAAGAAAAAAAAGCAGGACTTGAAAGAGCAGATATTCAGTCAGGAAAACATGCTGTCTTTCATGTTTTTACTCCTACGATGAAAAGTCATTGTTTTCAGTTGTTTCAATTTACTTTTTTTTTTTAAATCTTTATAGGTTTTGTTTGCTTTGTATAGGGATGAAGTTGCCACACTTCACTGCCTACTCTATTGTGGACTTCTCTAAGCCTGCTTTGTTTATAACATTCTTTCTCAGGTATTTCCCCAGTTCTTAAATTCCCTATACTTATTATCAGCACTGTTACTAAGACTAATAAGAGTACCTCATGTTCTTCCTTAGCTGTACTAAACCAAACTGCTGAACATGGAAACTCCTATTACCTGTGGATAGGGATCCATACCCGGACTATAAACACATCTTTTATTACACATGGATTAATTAAAACTTGTTTTCTTGCACTTCAGAAAACTCACTTATATGACAAAAATATTACCAACCTCAGTTTCTCAATGTCTTCGGTTGAATTATTCTGAATTTATATAATTGTAATCCAGAATTTAGGAAAGCAAGATTCAAGTTTCCATTACGTACATATTTATTTTTTTAGAAAGCGGAACAGCTTTAAAACAAGGTCTGAAATATGTAAGCCATACGACTAGGCACCCCCCTACAACATCAAGTCAAGCTCAAAATTTAGTCTCTGGTGCACAGAGAAGACATAACCTCAGAAACAGTGAGTCCACAGCAGCATAAATAAATCCAAAACTGGAAATTAATTGTAACAGCCTTTCTCCATAAAGGTGGTTTCCAGATGGATCAAGAAGCTGATCTGTATCAAATACAAGGTTATTAAGATGCAATGCATGGCAATTTCTGGGAAGGGATGCCCTTTTAGTACAAGCCTGCACTTCAAAGTATTTTTAAGCCAATTTTGACTCATCTGTTGCTTGCAAGCAACTGGTCAGTGACCATACTGGAACAATTTTTGATTTTATTTAACCAAAAATTCTATCCTCTTGAAATATGCAAACACCTTTCAGCAAAAAGGTTTGTTTCTACACCTTCACATTCACCATTAGCTTTTGCCAACAGGATGTCTCACCTGCTCTACTTATAAATACAAGAAAATAGTAAATAGATGTAAACCTAGCAGATTAACTTCTATGGAATCAAAACCACTCATCAATTCATGATCGATACAAGTTTAGTAGATTAATAGAAATACAAGTTTTAATTCAGGAAAATTTTTAGTTGTTATGAAACACTGCATGACAATCTACTGAAAGTTTTTTTTTCTGGAATGACTTAATAATGAATTTTATTTTCATTTAGAGCATTACTATAGCAGGAACAATTAATCCTGATTACCAAACATACTTCTATTTAAACAAAAGTTACCTGTGGAACTACACTGTCAGATGTGATAAGGTAACAGTGCAAAACATACAGCAAAAAAATGAAGTCAACAGCAAAACACACTATTAATAAAGATGAGGAAAAAGTGTTTTGCAGGTTATTTCCTTGTTACCATAACAAATTTTATTACAGAAGAACAACAATTACTTGTCATCTAGCTTTTCAGATCCAGCTGAACTGGCTTAAAGTTTTCCCTTCAAAGAAACTGAGAAATCTGGGGCTAAGTAAGGCACGAGTGCTAACTTTAGGTCTAAATCTCTTATGAAGCAGTTAAAAAACTTGCTATTTTACACAGGAAAGGCGTAGGCACAGATTCCTGAGCAACAACAGAACAGTGGACTAGCTAGCTCTGTAGCACTTAAATGTACACATATGCAGCATTCAGTAAAAATGAGCTAAACTGAAAATTAACTTTCAGGAAATTCAAAGTGTGAGCACGTACATTGGGAATTTGCAGCTGAATGTAGGTATCTAGTTGCCATGAAATTTTTACTTTGTATACTTTATGTTTCTTACCAGAAGTTTTCTACTGGAGCTACAGCAGTTAGTTGCATACCAAGTATATATTTTTATAGGATTTATCATTTCATTTAACCTCCTTCATTTTGGAAGATCATCGCTTTGTTTTAAACAATATGGATGTATTCTCTCCACAACCAAGGGTATTTGTGCACTATATTTCAATACAACTTTTGAAAGGACAGAGTCACCAAAAAAAATTAGCTATAGTATGAAAAATAAAATAATTTGTGCTATATAACACTGCAGACCTGCTTTTGTTCCTACTCTTATTAAATTACCAGCACAAAGTTAGTTCATGTTGAAGGTTTCAGTTCTAATGGTTCTACAACAAATGTTGTACACTCAGTAAGATATTCAGAGTCACAGAAAGATCTGGCGCTTTTTGGTACATCACCAGTACAAAAATTGTTAGGAAATTTATTAGTCCTATGCATAATTTACATTTTTCAGCATTTACAAATAAAATAAATTGGCTTAGAAGTATATTAAAGGTATGGGGGATGTATATACACCACCCCTACACCTTGGATTAAAGTGTACTATTACCCTCTACCTTTTAACTTATGATTCTTGACTTGCATGATGCAGAGAAGTTATATACAAGAATTCCTACAGCCTATATACTATTCAGGTCTGCAGTTTTATCAATACATAGCTCATACCACCATATTAGAGCACATGAGCTTTTTCTATGAACTCCTAAAACAACAAACAATTCTGCCTATTGCAAGAGTAATACCCAGTTTTGATTTATGTACATGTACAAATATGTATTAAATGCATGTTCAATAACCTAATGAAAACTTAAAAATGAAATCAAATAAAGTATTACAGAACAGATATGCAACTTGTTACCTGAAACAAAGTTTAAAGGTAATCTTCTAGGTGAAACTGCTCTGGGATGTCTTTTACTAACATCTTCATAAATCTGAAGCCTCTCTTCTAAAGTGCCTATTATCAGTAAATATGATAGACATAAGTAACAGAGATAAAAATCTATTATTCTAAATGTTTAAGTGTTGATAATTAATTTAGCTAGATTTCTTACACAATTTGGATTTGAAAAGATTAACTGGAAAAAATAGCTCGAAATGCTTAAATCGTAAACATTACTGTTGTGAAACTACTGAAAACAAACAGTATGTACAATACACAACTACCACCATTACTCACTGTAAAGATAAACTGCAAACAGAATAATTACCTTGCACATTCAGAGTACTAGAAATTGGTTTCTTTCAGTTACATGCTGTGCAGACCCATTCAAACAATAGTTTGACATTCATAGCTTCAATTAACTGTTTTTCACTATGCATCTGTTTCAGACATATTTAAAACATCCAGAGAAACATATTGTGTTTCTAAATCATAGGCATACAAATAGCATACTATACAAGCTTGCTTTTATTGTAGGTCCTCTGGTGGCAGCAAAAACATGGCACAACACTGCCAGTGTAAGTACTGAGCACCAGAAATTTTTATACCTTAATGTTTAAGTAGCTTTATTTCTGTTAATTTGTTTCTTCCCACTCCTCCCCTTTCCCCCATAATATGCTTTGGAGCTCCAATGTGGTTAGAACTTAAATAAAACTAATCTGTTGCTTTGAAGTGCCATTTTTACATAATCAAGACCAATTTTGCTTAAATATTTTTTAATTGATCAAGCAATTTAAATAAAACTGAATGTACAGATCAAGATTATGACACAACATATTTAATAAATATGTCTGGTTTAATTTCATAAGAACAATTTATCTTGTCACTGAGCTCAGATGTTGGGGAAGGGGGGGGAATATGTTACCCAGTGGCTCCAAGAGACGTACAGTCCTAAGAGTTATACTAAAATAATGTTTGGATTGGAACTAAAGCATATAAAAGCCCTAATTGAAGTCACAAGTTGGAGCTCCAGAACTTACCATGGGGGAGGAAATAGTCCTAAGACCACCTAAAAAATAAAGTAGCATTATTAGTTTTATAAATTAATACAGTTTTAAACTACATAGGATTTCAATATGTCAAACAAACTACTAGATTGGTTCTTTGATAAGAACTACACATTTTCATCAATGTATTTGTTGTATCAAACAGAATAATCCAGTTCTTGGGTAATTTATATTCTGAGAAAATAATAACCATCTTCAACTCTACAGATACACTAAGAAAACCATTCAAGTGCAATGTTACTTTCTGTATAAATGTAACAAATGCCATCATTTTAATTTCCCAGTAACAAGCCATATTCCCAGAGCTTACGAAAACCAACTGTGAAACAGCCTAGAAAGAAGCTGGATAAGAAATACAATGCAGCTGTAATATCTACAAATAATATCCTTGTGGGCTTATGATTTATGATGTCATCAGAATAACGCCAGTAAAACTTCCACTGATTAGTGAACAGTGAAATACAAGGAAACCATTCCTGTGTAAACACTTGGGAAAGTTACAAGGGCAAAACACTTGTAGTATAAATTGTTACAATATGGCAATTAAAAAAAAAATAATCACTAGCTATTTTCCTGAAAAGACATAACAGCTCTAATGTGAACTGGCATTGGAATAACAAAATATTTTATCACATTTAATCACCTTTTCCTCCAAAGATCAGTCATCAGATATTCTTTTTTCAGATAACCGATCTTTACAAGGCCATCAGAAACACATATTTGAGTATTTCTCTATATGTCTGTAGAAAGTGGTACCACCTAAACAAGTTTCAGAATGACAATTTTATGTTGTTGTGTACAGTAGTTTTTCATCAGACTACTATTAAGACAGGAATGACTTGCAATTTGGTTCCCAGGTTCACGTGTGGCAAGGAAATGTTCTTTATGTAAGCACATGAGCAAGTGCCGCCTTCAGCTCTGAGACAAGAAAGGCTTGCTGTTGGTATTTTCATGCACGCAGCTTATCAATGAACATTTTTTAAATGGATAAACACGACTATCATATTCAAGATTAGAAAGTACAGAGCTTTTCGCGGATTAAAGCTTTTCAATCTAAAACGGTAAGAGATCACACAGGAGTTTGAACTATATCATATAGAATACAGATTTTCAATATATCTGTGTATCTTAACTTACTAGGTAGTAGGGCCTTTTCCAAGCCTTCATAATAATACCAGTTTTCTGCATTGCGTTCAATTAACTCTTTGTATACTTCACCAGCTTCTTTCAGTCTTCCCAACTTCAGTAACATTTCTCCTAAAAATAATGCAGTAAAGAACTGAATTACATGAGAAAACACTGATGTCTTGGGAGTAAAGGTGAAAAAAACAGAAACATAGAATTGGGCTTAATCATATGTAGATGCTTTTTTAAAGACATTGTTTTTCCAAAGGAATTTTATGCGTATTACAAGTGCTACTTAAAGCTACCAAACACACAGCTCAACACAGTTTGGAGTATCCGGCACCTGTGAAAACAAAGATTATTTTAGTGCCTTTATGAGTCTTTAAAATCGCTATTTGGATTATCAAAGAAACAAGCAACAACTCTTCCTTCCAGGACTCCAACACATGACTATGTCACTTCTTACCAGGCTGTTTACTTAACTACACCTATACGTTTCACACCAACTAACCAGTTTTTAGTCAGTTAAATCACACTGGTTTGCTACTAACTGAATTGTTCTCCTGGGTCTGGCTTGCATGGAATTAATTTTCTTAACAGCAGCCTGTGCAGCACTGTGTTTTGGGATTTGTCACTAAACACTGATAACACACCTGTCTTTCTGGCTGCTAAGCAGTACTTATGGAGCATTCAGACTTTCTTTTTTCACCCCAACTCTGCTACCCAGCAAGCAGGTCATGGTAGACAGTAAGTTGTGAGTGGACACAACCTGGAGAGCTCACCCAAACAGGCCAAGGGATATTTCATGCTATATAACGTCATACTCAGTAATAAAAATTGAGGGGAAGGAGTGTTTGGGCAGGTGGCCATTGCTTGGAGACTAGCTGGGCATCAGTCTGCTTGTGGGAGGTGGAGAGTGATCGCCTTTGCATTTCCAGGGGATCTGATTTGTGGGTTTTTTTAATTTTCTTTCCCTCAAGCAATTTTTATCTCAACCCATGAATTCTCTTGCTTTTGTTATTCCTCTCTCTCTCCTGTCCTGATGAGGGAGGCTGCAGGGAGTGAGCAGCTGCGTGGGGCTTAGCTGCTGGCCAGGGTCAAGACACCACAGTTGTGCAAGCAAGGAGCAGATGAAGAATACATGCTATTACGCTATATGATTATGCTTATTCAGAACTCAGTACTTCAAATCCCCAAACAATTGAGAGTTATTTTTAATCAAAAAAAGGGTCAATTTTAGTATTCACTTAATTAGGGCAATACAAGTAAGTGCTTTAGAAAGCTTAAGAAGGAAATGAGAATCTGATACTTCAAGTCAAAAAAAAAAAGTCAGCTTTTGTATTACAAACAGTGTTCTTCATAAGATTAAAACTGGGTTATGAGCTCTGATTTACAGAAGGCTCCTCTACTATACACCAATATAATCATCTCTGAGATCTCGTCTGCTCCCGTGTCAATCTAAGTTAAACTGCATCCGCTACCCACCTTGGTAGTGAGTTACTAAGAGCACAAAATTGTAAATCAGGTGTTAGCAGCTCCCTTATAATAATTGCTTCAAATCAATTAAAGATTTCACATGCTTTTTTTTTTTCTTTTACTGCTTTATCGTATCCAAAAGCCAGTAGCAAAAGTTTAGAACTGTATTGGCTGAGGGAAGAAGAACTACTTACCTTTGATTTCTTCTACTATTAATTTATCACATATTTGCTTTTCATACGTCTCTATATGTTCTAAAGACTCCTGAAATAGATCTGCCTCTCTCATCACTTGATTTTGATATAAAATCAGTTCACTATATTCATAATCTATTTTATTAGGAGGAATCTGGGGGGAAAAAAGCAATAGGTTAGTTAACATTTACCTGTACATCAACCATATGCAGTATTACAGAACACAAGATTCAGGCTACAAAATATATCAGGTTTATTTACATACCCATCCAAACATTCAAAAATTAAAGCTCCCCATTATTCACAATGAAATTAGATTCATTCGGGATGTTGTTAGACAATAGTTCAAAATAATGCATTTATTTCTCTTATTTCTATCACTGTGGCGAGCTAATTGAAAAAAGAATCCCTGCCTTTTCTCATACATTTCAGTAAAATTTCCAAAGATCTTAGTAATCTATTTCTTCTGAAGGACTCATGTACTCCACAACAGTTCTGACCTAAGTTCCGAAGGAGACTGCTGGGACAACACAATACTCATTTCCAGCATACCAAAAATTCTGAATCAAATTATTTCCAAGAGCAATGAACCACCCAAATACTGGCCATAGCTTGACAACTAGAGTTTTTCAGATAGGAAACTTACACTATGTCTCTCTAACCAAGTGTTCTTTTTACTACACTTCAATCCCCTGGGAAGTGCAGCACACAAGCATGCAAAGAGAGTTTTCAAGCAACAAGTAATTATTTTGAGGTCTGCTGCTAGGTGTGTACCTAGGACTTTGCCTACAGACTAGATGAGACTAGTGAGTCGCCCACCTTCCAGTGATATGTCATCCTGTTTCAGTGGCTGATGTTCAAAAGTATTCCTTTCTAGGGATAACCTCCTAAAGCATATTTAGGCAATGAAAAGTCTTGCCAGAGTTCCAGTAATTAGCCCATATGAAACAGTCTCCACTAATACACAGAAGCTACTTCAACTACGAGTAAACTGCAAGAATTTCAGAGACCAAAAGCAGAGGTCTCCATACATTGCCCAGTAGATCTAGACAACAGTTCAGTATGTGACATGTACTGCCTAAATAGAAATTCTAAAACTACAGTCTACATAGTGTATTTTTTAAAATAAAAATGGATAAGAAGCAGTTGAACTTCATAAATGTTAATGACTGACTCTGCCATGACAGTACATACTTTGTTTCTTCCTGAGCAAGCAACACTTTGAAGTCACACTGGTCACCAAAGTGTTTACTATTACTTTTCCATTCCCCAAGTAAAGCTTTTCAACTGTCTTCTTTAAAGACATAAGTATTTTAATAAACAACAAAAACCCCAAAACATTAAACCAGTTGAAACTAACATTCATATTAGAAGAATCTAGTCCAAAACAACTACTTCCAGCCCTTTCCGAAGCATAGGTCAATTTTATGAGATTTGTTTCTGTGCACTTGGAATTTTTAGAGGCAGTTTTTATAGATGTGAGCTTGTAGAAAGGAAATTTCCTTTTCAATATAAATGTTCTGAAGACAGCATAATTAAATGACAATGTTGTAAAGAAGTATTTATCTGATAATGAACATCAGTTTGGGGGCTGAAAACAACAGTATTCAGGTATTTTTTAGTAACTGTTAACATATTATAGCAAATGATGGCTAATGGAACAAGACTAGACCTTGTATATAGTAGAGTCAACAGGTAGCATGAAGTCCTACCCATTTCTTCAAGTATATTTCCTCTGCCTGCAGCTCCACTTCTGTTTCCACCTTTGCCCAACTTTTATCCCCGTTAAACACCGGAAGTCACTAATAATAACTTGTTACCTGGAAACCATTTTTTTTTTATTTGCTTCACAAAACTGGCAAATGCAACAGTGGTGAAGCATTTAAGCACATCTTCCTGCACCACCGAAGAACTAAAACTGCACAGCACCAATTTACTACTTTCTCCTTCACTTCTCCCATAATAATATCCTCCCATCCAACACATATAGCTAAAATGCCACAAGCACCACAGCTTTTGGCACATCATGAACTGGTTTGAGGCCTTCAAAACAGACTACCCCAAAAGAAACATGTATCAATTAAGCTTCTTGTAGCTCTTCTTGCTTGGTAGGACTAACCAAAAAAAAAAAAAAGTGTTAAAAAATGGGGATGTTAAAAAAATTATCAGATGAAGTCCCTCTTACACATAGGGCAAATCCACCAGAAAGATAATGTGCTTACTGTCACTTCCAGAGCCATTTTAGAAGTTGTTTTTAAAGTTCATTTTTAAAGAGATTTTGAAATCTCATCAGGTTAATGATGATTTATATGTGCAATTCATCAGAAGGCAAGCAGCTTATAACCTCAGTACTTAATCTGAATATAATCAAATTGTTTGACAAAGTAAGATATTCTATAACAAGTTTTTTCCATGCCATTGTTATTGCTTCACAATACATCTTTACTTCTCCCTCTCCCCGAGAAGAGTTATGATTCTCCCACATGAGATACGTCCAACTTTCTCCTGAACTCAATTCTGCTGTTTCAGAATAAGTTTTGTCCTCTCCTGGACCAAAAACAAATAAAAATCAACTTTACAACCATAGATGCCCTAACATAACTGTCACTGAAAGAATGTGACAAGATGCAGCCAAAACATACCTAAGAGCAGACCCCCAATACTCCAGAGGTTTTCTGTCCATATCTGTAATTGTGGGCCTGATGCAGAAATTAGGAATAAAATAAAAATTAAGAATAAAAGTTTTATTCTGGAAAAGAAGAAAGGAAAAATGGGACATACAACAGTAAAACAAATTGCATAGTTGTTTTACACCTTTGTTCCCAAAATTCAAATTGTGAAGTGACTCTTAAATCAAATTTAAACTTGGACAGCACAGGCTGTTATATTTCCTGCAGTGATGTCTGCATTCAGCCTCATAACCCGTGTTTGACTGAAATATTGTGCATCTGGCTAATTTACAGCTTTCAGATGACAGGCAGTGCTGATCTGGATACACTAAGAAACAGAAAATTCACCATTTCCAATGATAACTTAGTCATTAGAATAAAACTGTCCGTGATAAGAAGTGATTTATCATTTGAATTTGTTGCTCAACTTCCTGCAACTACTAGCTCCTTTATTTTTCCCCACTAAGCAATCTTTCTGCTATGATTCTTCCAAAAACCATTATCTAAACTGTACTATAATCACCTGGGTTTTTTCTGCTTACAGTAAACAAACAATCTGTGCCCTTCACTACACAGTTTCCTCTAGTCCTCTTCTTCCTGTATTGTTCATTTTCTAACTTTTTAAAAACAGGGTCATCAGTAAGTCTTGATCTCACAGTAATCAGTGCCCTATAGAGGAAATCCCTGCTGCTTCTCAGAAATAAGAGGGTTTTTTTTTGCTTTTTACCCATAAGTCTACACCGAGAGGCAATTATACAATAAGCTAAGTCAATTTAACCACAGCCTGGATCAACAAAGGCAGTTCACTTCCCTCTATTATTCCCCTCTCACCTCACAGTTGTTCAGTTCAGCCAATCAATCCTTCAAAAGAGTGATTATTTTTCTGTCACTTTGGCTTCCTGAACCAGCCCTCCACGAGTCAACCAGTGCTGCACAAGGAAGCAGTGGGAGCACACAGGAAAGAGTCAGACTGCTGGTTTTGGCAACAGCTTGTAGTTAGATTAGCTCCATTATTTTGTAATACTGCATCTTTAAATACTCACCTACAGTCACTACAGTTCCTTCATCTTTTTCTTAATTTTACTGTTTGGTTTTGGCTATGTTAATTCACATCTGAGTGGACAGACCTGACTAGGCAATCCAGGTAAATGAATATGATCACCCTATATCACCATAATTTACCAGTTAAGGCAACAACAGCATTTTACATATTGTATTTGCTTCTTTATTCATTAACAATAATGGGAAACAGTATCAGGCCTAATAGAGATTGCCACAAAACTCCTGGAAAACATCAGTTTGAAGCTTCCCATTCACTAGTGACTTAGAAAACCATCAGTCTTTCAACCTTCCTTTTGAACCTTGAACAACACCCTTTTACCACAGTCACATGCAGTATTCTATCAAGTCATTCACAAATGCTCACCTATGGAGTTGGAGTGAATACAAAAGAGAGGGCAAGGGAGATTTGGAAAGTAAAGTAAGCAAGAAGTGTACCTCCTCAAAGATCAATGGAGTGTCCTGAACTCAACAATTTCAAGTGCAGGACTGTTAAAACATAGAGAGATGGCACAGCTAGTACATTTAGAGACTATCATGGAAGAGCCAAAGACTGGCAAAATTTGAGCTTTGAGTTTGCTTGGCCTCTAGTGACTCTTCTGGACTCACATTGATTTTTCTCTTCCAGTGGTTGGAGCTCTACATGGGCCTGGCACTCCTCAGGGAGCTACCACAGCAAAGCACAAGACTCTCTCTCTATTTGCAGGAAAAATGAAACCTACATGGTGATCATTACTTTTAGTGTTCTGGGGGAGAAAACAGAATATACTACTTAACTGTCTCTACCAATCTCAAAAAAGAGCAAAGGCTTGATGTCACTAGTTTTCCATAAGCTTATGTTGTCCAATATTTTTAGCATATTTGTCCTTTAACACTTAACCAGCTTTTCCACTCTTTGCCTGGAACCAATACTATGCTAAGCAGCAGTTAAACAACTCATACTGTTCAAGTACAAACCATTTTCCTACTTATGGAAATTTCCCGAGTATTTCCAGTTTTACAAAAAAAAAAGGCATTAGGGCCTGATATATTCTAATAATTTCCTTGTTTTAGGGTGACATTTAAGATTGTGATAACTTGCTCAGTGGACTCAACTGATTTATTAAGTTCATCTATGGCAGATGGTATGTGAGTCTGGCTTAGTCATTAAAGAGCTATCATTGTGACTGCCCTCAACAAGCATATTTACACACATCCTTTTAGAAAAGACAACATTAACAGCATCACTTCCATTCTCTCCAAGTGGTCAACATCAGTGTTAAGCTCCTAGTCATTAAAAGAGCCCCAATTTCTTACACTTCATTTGCAGTTTTTTTTCCATCTATTATATATTCTTTCTAATCCCAACAGTCATTTAGACACTGAACTCCCATTGGGCTCTGCTAACTCATTCAAGAGCCATGACTTTTTGGCTGTCACACACTCATAAAAGATGACCCAATTTTTATTTTGTTTTCAGTTTTTATTACACACTGGAGTTACAGCTCTTTAAAATACTAAGCTATATGCCCCTGGCTTGCAACATGCTTTGTTTGACCATGATACATGATCAAGACACAAACACTGGTCCCTCCCAGCAATTAATTTTATTTTTTTTTACAGTTAGCCCCAATCTGGCTGTATAACATCTCAAATGTAGTTCTCAGAAGGGATGCAAGATTTTTGTTTAAAAAAAATTAATCACAATCTATAGGTCAGGCGATCTCAGTATCTGCCCATAATAATTCCAGCACAACTCCCCCAAGCTGAACGCATCTATAAACATAGTTTTTCTTTCCCTGTTACAGAATTATTAACACATCCATTCTGCTCTGTTAGTTCAGACTTCATAGTTCTGAGTTACCAATAATAGAACATGGGAACGGTCTCTCTTAGAAAAAAAATACACTCAGTGATTTTAGCATTGTACCATTTGATTTACTCCAGCAAGTGTCAATAACACCAAATCCTCCCAAACAAAGTATTTTCAGCTATGCTTTCGTGTTACTTTGCCACTAATTTGAAGTGCACAATATACAGATGCACACAAAGCAACAAAACAGTTTCTTTTCAGATGCTTTGTAGAGATGTAATGGTATCCAGGCCATGGCAGGAGCGGACAAATGAGCACGCCAAACACTAAACAGTATTTGGTGCAGTTTTACCTACTATAAAGGGACAGGATCACCACAGGTTCTCTTTAGCTACAAGTCTCACAAAGTTGCTCAGTTACTCCACATCACTCTATGCTTTTATCCTCAATCCTAACAGCTTAATGTGAGGGAGAGGGAGTATTCCTGTATAAATTGCATCAACTGCTAAACTCCTGGAAATCTTTTTGCTCAAACCAGAAAGCTCCACAAATAACAGATCTCTTCCTAATTATTAACTGGTTCCCAATTAGTTCTTCCTAATTATGAAGAACTAATTCCTCAGATTGTGTCTCTTGTACAGAAAGCATTCTTTTTCCAGAATAGGAAGTCTTACCTGTTGGGTTTTCCTAAACTCTTCAAGTAGTTTCAAGGCCATATCATAATCTTTTAGTAAGTGGTATGCAATGGCATATCCAATCCAGGAAGCCCGTTGCGTAGGGCGAAGTTGAAGTAACTGGTATCTTGTCTCCTTCAGTGAAAAAAAAAAGGCAATTAAAAATAACAGAGATGTTAAAAGAGTTATTACATCTTCATTATTTACCACCACTATGGCTATTTTTTTTTTTAAAGATCTTTTAAAAGCCCTAAGCAATTTTTGAAATTTTAACAGCATGGAGAAAAGCAGCATGCTTCTGTCTCAAACTTGGAGATTACATTCTAAATATTGGAAGTCATAGCACAAAGCATATTTATTGGTACACAAAAGGTGTCATTTTCAAGAAAGCATGAGCTCACTGCCACTGACAGAGCTGTCCCACACTCCTCAGGCTCAGGCCCAAGGTCGTCATACTTCTCACACCCTCTTCCTGAGTCAAATCAAATCCCTAAGTCAGTTATTCCTTTTTCTTGCATTAGCCAAGTCAACATCCTCAATGAAGACCAACTAATGCCAAAGCCCACAGTCGCAGTCCTCTACTTCACATGATATCAAGGACTGAAGAAGAGCAGGACTTTTCCCTTTCACAGCCAAATCAATTCAGGTATTTTGAAACCATTAACTCTGTTTTCAGACAGATTTTTAGGTTTTATTTATGATAAAATCACTATTGGGATTCAAGAAGTCAGTCATCATGGGGCAAGTTTCACTACATACTCAAAAAAACAGGATAGTGTTTCTTACAAAAAAAACCCTTCAGTATACACATCCAAAACACTATTTGCAGTGCTTCACAATAGCACACTAAGTACTCCTACTTGCTAAGCTTTAAGTTTTACCCTGTTCATTTTCATTATTTTAGTGAAAAGTGGAGTTGAGAACTATAGTTTTAAAGTGATCCACAGGTCAAATTATGCAGAATAACTGTACATCTAGTTCTGTTCTCAACATTACATAGAGCTCTCCTGCAATACATTTTCATGCTTTCCCAAACAAGAGCTTAAAACTTTTGAAACAGTATAACCAAGTAGCAATAGAATTACTACAAATAGAAGTCTTTCTAGTGGACTAGAATAATAAGAGAACACCAACAGCAGTAAGTGGGAATTCAAAGAGAATACTTACCCTGTATCCTTCTAAATCCCTCATCTGAATCTGCAACAGAGAGAGGTCTCTCAAGATCTGTAGATTATCTTTATCTAGTTTGAGTGCATTCCGATAACACTTGATGGCTTCATCATATTTCTTATCAGAACGTTGCAAAAGACCATAGACGTGCCAACCTAATGCACGTTAAGGAAGATAGTCACAGTTTTCACAAAATAACTGCAGTACATTTGTATTACAGACCAAACAACCTTCCTTGAGAATCAGCACCCTTATAAATTAAGTTTGATTACTGCAGTCAGACTTTACTAAATACATTTTAAAAATATTAAATGCTTCCAAATAAGTCATTTTCACAATCTTCAAAGTCACGTTCATACCCCCCCCAAACACTTTTATAAACTAAATGATCCAAACTCTACAAACTCCAGAAGAGTTACTCCTAGAGATACATTGTTTAAAACTAATTACAGTAAGAACTCTTACTCCTAGAAGTGATTCATTCTAACAATACAATTGGTGTCTCAGTTTCACTGTTCCTCATTTGCCTATCTATAACCTCAATTACTCTTCAGATTTTACAGTAACGGAAAAAAAAACAGCTACATTTTATTCATTGACAAAAGGAAATCTTAGCATTTCTGTGCGTCAGAAGTCTTTGTTACATTCTCAGCATCTCAGATTTCCATCAGTAGTGTGTCATCTCAATAGACTTCTCTCACAAGCATCTTTTTTTTATCCTGTAAAGATTCTGAATCCAAAGCATGAAACCAATGTATGTCATAGTAATGCATTACGCCGTGTGTGTTTACATCAGTCTCCAAGAGTCATATTAAAAGTAAGATTACTCGACACAATCTACCTTTTGCTACTCCAGGTTACCAGCAGCTCATTGAGGCAGTATCTTCCACAACAGTAAATCTGAGCTTATTTTACTTTTCCAATTAAAAGTGGTTTGAAATTTCTCCCAAGCAGCTGTCCCATGTGCCCCTGAAGCAGCAAAACACCACAAATCTTGGGGAGCAGTATACGTATCCTTCACCCTCTTTCAATTAAGATGGCACAAATAACTCAGTTCTAATAACCAAAATACTTAAGAGTTATTATTATACTTAACTGAAACAGAAGCAACTGTTCCCTACAAAGATAGAAAGTTCAGAAATCATTTATCTCAAAAAGTCGAGAAAGCACATAGAAAAGTCAATGGGTTAACCTGGTCAAATTAAAGAAACAGAACTAAGTTCCCTCTTTTTTAGAAAGATTCATGTCTTGAAGTAAGTTCTAGATATCAAGATACAAAGCAGGTTTGTAACCATCAAGAATAAAAGATATGTGACTTCAGATGAAAGACTTCTGAGAAGTAATAGTCTGAAGGAAACTTCTGTATGTAAGCAAGACACCCTGTTTTGCATTTCTACAGGAATACCAAAATAATTTCAGCCAGCTGAAGCATGCAAAAACTCTATATGCATCATTGAGGCTGCTAGTAGAGCTGCTATTGCTGCTGTGACAGTGTAAGACTAAACGGGAAAGGGGGACAAAATGATTTTGGATACAGTTACAGTTAATAGAGCCTAATACTGCAACTCCTTTCTACAGATCCTGCCTTTCCTATTTGAGTTCAAGTGTTCAGGACATGGATCAAAGTTAAATGTAGCACCTTCACACACCTGCCTCAGAACTACTGATATTTTAGTTGCTCGCCTAGAGCAAGACAGTTCAGTCCAAAAGAATTTATGTGCACTTTTAACAGTATACTAAGACGATGCTTTGAGTAACTTCTCAGGCATCATTAACATTCCTGAATCCAACTGGTAATCTGGCTTAATCTTTTGTAAATCATTCTTCACCAAGCAATCATATAAAGAAAAGCATAAAACCATCCAGAAATACGTGGGTACAGCAGTCAAGACAGCCTAAGAAATTTTAGTAGCTGATACAAGCCAATAAAGGACAGCGCTACCAATTCATTACAGTCAACAGCTCTGGCCAGTCTTACATGTGTTCCCATTGTGTCCCGAGTATAACGTGGCGCTATCTGAAACAGTTATTTTGAAATAAGTATAAATATCTGACCAGAACATTACTCAAGTCATACCCAAAAATGGGTCAGGAGTAATTTGTAGTTTGACCAGAAAATTTTTGGATTTCTATGCAACTTTACATCAGCCATGTCCCCCCCTAAACTCAATATGGGGAACTGCAGAAGAATTGAAGAATTAAAATCTTCCACTCCTCCTTAAAGATCAAAACACTGAACTGATCAGCTGTACTTTAAACACCCTAAACACCTTATTTTAAACTGTTTTTATACAGACCACATTATGTCCTTCAAAAGGATGTACTCGCGTAGCAACAAAATCATACATGCAGAAGTGAGAATACGTAGCAAGAAGATCAAGCTTTGTATTACAAAGGATACAGACATGACTCTTTACATCATTACGAAGTCCTTTACGAACAAATTCATAGGCTTCTTCCTTCTTCCCTAAGCAGTTCAAGGTCAGTCCTTTCATGGCGAGCGTCTCTGTAAGGCATACCATATAGTTACGTTTCTGACTTCCCATATGGCAGTTTCACAGCACAGACACCCTTTGAAGTTGTTACACATTGAAGCTCCCCATTAAATGATAAATTTAGATCAGGATAGCAGCCCAGCACAGCTGAAGACTGTTACACAGAAGCATTTCCTTTCTTGAAATTAGTCTTAAAAAAAACACTGCAGATTATCATACAGATGTGATTAACCACAGCCAACACAAACTTTAACTAAAAAATACATTTAACCAGCTTTATGGGAGTTAACAATAAGCTAAAGCAATTTTAGAGAGTTTCTCAATGTGTGTTAAAGTTCCAGGTAGGCAGAACAAGAAAAAAAAAAAAGTCATTAGGTTGTGTCATGCCCTAAGAAACCGATCTCTGTCACAGTCAGCTCCACTATTACAGGTTGCTTACAACGTATTAGTTAAGAGAAGTATACTTCCTGCTACTGTATTTTGGGCATTTGGGTACCTTCTCAAAGCCTTAGCATTTTAATCAACATTCCAAGAGGCACGAGATTCCAAATAATACATTGCTATTACTATTTCCCCTCCTTTTCCCCCATTACTCAACTAACACTGTGAAAAACACCTTAAATGTAATGCATGCACTGTGCCTGAAAGGTGTTCCAGGTACCTTAGAAAAGGGAGTGCTTAGTTTTGCTCCCTGCCAGAAGATTATTAGTCACATTTTCATCATACTATTCTGTTTTATCTCCAATTGCAATCTTTTCCCCAGTATTAACGACAACGTCCCATCATCTCAACCTGTCTAACACTGTGTTCTGTAAAAGTACACGTAAAGGGAATGATGATCCAAAATGAACCAAGGTCTTTCTTTTGTTTTCAAGTTGCCCTACATCCACACTGTAAGAACAAAGCAAGCTAGAATAATATCTTCCCAATGATACCAGGAAGCTTGAAAAAGAGTATCCTCATTGTGGAAGGAGGGCAAGCCTCCTACACCAGGGAGATCACTGTCCAGCTACAGCAATCCATCTGTTTGTCACCTTCTCACTAAATTTTTCAAATTCCTTGACTCTGAAGCTAAGTGTGACAACAGTGCAGCTTCCCATCAGATCACTTCATTGGCTTAGTTCTGCTTCAGCTGTTCATTCCAGGCTTTGCTCCCAAGCTTCAAACCCATTAGTGGCTCAGAGCCCAAGTAGTATGTGTACTGCCAAGGCAGCGAGTTGTCCTGGAAAAGTTTAAGAGGCAGCAAGAGCAGAAAAGACAGAGATATATACCGAGATGTTATAAAAACACAACTGCTAATAGAGAGAAATGCATTAGGTCAGAGCTGGACAAGCCACTCTAGCTTTGAAGCAATAAGAAAAACTGTACTTTTATCTCTAGGGGAAGTAATGAAGACAAGGAAGAAAAAGCAGACACTTAAGGAAGCATGAAAAGGATTAGTCAAACATTTTGCCAAGATCTGACAGTGTCAAACAGAAAAATAATTATACTGACACGGTACGTGCACACTCAGCATTAGGCTGCTTCACCAGCAGACAAAGAAGAAAGATGCACTGCATCAGAAGGAAAGATTGGCTGAACCATGCAACAGAAGCCCTGTAATACAGTAAGACTACAGTATCTTATTGAGGATTAAGTTCTGACAGATGTAAATAGAAGCAACATTCTGCTGTTCAGTTTCCTGAAGTATTTATCAGAACAGGATCTCCAGATTCAGTCCTCAGCTTCAAGTGTTAGCACCAACAGTATTACACTTCACTCTTTACAAGTCAAAATTTGGTATGCAATACAGAAAGTTTATACACTTAAACAAAAGCAAGATTTTTAATTCATTGGCAGAATACCTTCGGATAATAGTCAAGAAAGGCTGAGCTTGCTATTAAATAGGAACATAAAAAAACCCCACACTAGCATTCTGACCCAGAAACCTAGAAAGGCAGCTTACTTGGAAGCTTCACTGAAGTGTGCTTCTACCATATGTATCTTGATCGTCATCATTCCACTACACAGAAGTGTTTCTAACTGAGCTAGAGTGGAAATTTGGTCTGAATGCACGACGACTGAAAAACCAGAGTAAGTATTCAGTCATAAGGACAGAACAACACTCAGCAACTAGCTCCTTTCTTTCCCTAGTGTGGAATAGATCGATTATGCATTTAAACTCACAATAGTAGAGAAAAAAAAAAACACTTTTAAATCTGCAGTTACCTCCATGTTCAGCGAATTTTGGGTTAGAGAGGATCATCTTGCAGAACTTGAGTCCATTTTTGTACTGCTTTTGTTCGTAACATTTCTGGAAAAAAGGTGGAATACAATCACTGAAATGCATTTAAAACCAGAGTACCTTAACATATTAGTACAAATGCAGTAGTTCCTGGTAATCAGATCACTAACGAGTTTTAGTTGAATATGACTATTCACATTACATTCCCTTCTTTCAGCATTCAGAACAGCATCTGCCTTCATTTACATGCAGCCAATGCTCTACCTCATGGTCTCCTTTTTGTAAAAAGTTAGCAATTCCTTTTCAATAAAAATAGGAAAGGCAAGAGTGTCTACTCAAGAGAATTTCTGAAGAAGAGACAGTCTTAAAGCATACAGATACTCCTTTCAACATCACATTTCACTGGCCTAATGACCTCCCAGAGCAAGAAATCTCAGATAGAAGACTTTCCTTGTTGCCTATGTAGACTTTTGGGAGGAAGAGAGAAACCATGAAGTAGGATAGACCTATTGTAACCTCAAAAATCTATATATAGACACCCAGGGAGCAGAATTTACCTGGGAATTAAAAAAATTATCTAACGGCTAGCTGGAATAATACAGCTAATGGCTACTTTTAGATTTATTTAGGGTACCATTTACGTAATCACTAGGTAAACTGGCAAACAATGCAGTTCAACTGTGGGAACACAAGGGAAAAAACCAACCATGTGAACTTGGGTCCCTTTTCTTCTTTGGAAAGACACTACCTGATGTTAATAAGTCTGTTGGGTCTTAGTAATTTAAATCTGTTACTGATCGCTATAATTGATCACTTTAAAATAAGTTTATTTAAGCCAGTTAAAGGCATGCTTGTATCAGTAAGCATGAAAATGATTTAAAGTCATTTAAGTTTGTTAACTTGAAGGACACAAAAACCAACGGGATTAACTTGGCACCATTTTCACTTAATATGGTGTATTGTCCTGCTGTAATTTAGACAGCTGTTCTCAGGAGAAATTATGTCATTTCAGCTACGTGCTTGAGTACTTTAACTGGCCATTTCCACTCCATCAATCTCCCAGGGCAGACACAAAGTCTATGTTAAATTAATGCAAAGCATAGTAACTCCTTTGCAGACATAATACATCATCCCATTGCTTCCCAGGGTACAAGCAGCACAGAAACAGGGCTATGCTCAGTCTTGGGCAACTGGCTAAGGTGCCAGAACAAGGTTCCCCCTCCAGCTTGTGGGAAAGGGCTTAAGCGCAGTTTTTAAGTCTTTGTTGCCTGTAACTCAAGACACTTGCAGTAAATTACAGAATAATTTAGGTCAGCAGGAACCTTCAGAGGTCACCTAAATCACCCCTCAAAACAAAGAAAGCTAACCTTAATATTAGATCAGGTTGCTCTGCCTGGCTGACTTCTGGCAAGATGGCCAGGGAGTTCCCATTGGAGGCAAATAATTTATCCTATGGCAATTAATATTTAAACAGCAACAACAAAAAAAACTTTGAGAATTTCAAGATGAGAACTAGCTTCCACATCTTTATCTGAAACAACCCATGTTGAAGCAGAACTTGGAGTCCCTTCCCGGGGAAGGTCAAATTCTCCCATTCACATATCTTTTTTTTTTATTTATTTATTTCTTAACATAAGATGCTTAGTATCATTTTTAAAGAATCATACAAAATTCTTTAAGAATGCTTTATAAGTTTATTCAGGTATGCCTGAAAAAAAGTAATAGAATAGTGAACATTCATCCACGATTCTACAATTCTGCTTACAATGTTGTCTGAAACACCAAATATACAACAATGCTTAACCATAGAACAGAAGCTATTTTAGACAAGCATGCACTTAAAATAAGACTAACTACTTGAGGAAATTGTATCTATTATCCTTGTTCTGACATCTTCATCCTGTAGAGTTCAGTTTCAGGCCTAGAATAAGAACACAACTTCAATAATTACAGAAAAAGAAGAGATTTTTGGAGTATAAACAAGACCACATTTTTTAAAGGCCAACAGATGGATGGAAAAGAGAAAAGTTAACACTCTCCACCAAGAAGCTCTAGTTTAACATTGACAGTTGTCTGGCTCGCTGATAAGACATCCAGCATACTTGTACTTGTCAATTAACAGGTTAGCTCAAAACCAGCCACAAACCACAGCATTCCTTGCCCAGCTGCTAGTTACTAGACAAATAGAGGGTCTCCCTACAAAAACATAATGAATCAGTAGGTAATGCAACTTTATGCAACTCCACTGCTTATGGAACAAGCCTTGTTTGTTAGTCAAAGATAACTCCCAGCCCTGCTCCCTTCAAATACATACATATACACAAATTGGTGTATTTGTATTTATGTATTTATAAGTATGTATTTATACCAATTGGTATAAATGTACACCAACATAAGAGAGCAGAGCTTTGTTCAGTAAAGTAAATTATTTGACTTTCATCATCATTACAGATATTCTGAAATGCTCACAGATTCAGTTATATGGACAAGCCTGGGGCTTTAAAGCAACCAGACTTCATGAATGGACTGCTTTTAAACTTCTGTCCATCCAAAAACTGTCAATGAGCACACCACACTCCACCTGTAACTTGTTTCCAGGAGACTCAAGTTTGATGCCACGTGATGCCATCTCATTTTGTAGTACAGATGGGAATTTCGTTGTTTAGAAACCTGATGTCTCAGGGATCTGAACAGCTCACTAATGTTATAAAGTTATAAAACAGAAGAACTTAATGTATCACTGATCAATCACATATGCATTTACACATAAATTACATTTATCTATTTGCAACATCAGGTTAGTAAAGGGAGGCTTTTACAGACTACCTCTCCCCAGGCAAAGCATTTGACACTTAAAGATCTCGTGTTGAGAGAACAGCTATGTTTTTCTCATACTGATGATAGAGTTTAATACACAGATCAGCAGTTTTATGGCTGAAGAACACTTCATTATGGCCCTCAGACATTAGTATTCACTTCTGAGGAGCCATCTAACAAAAAAAAAAATCTCAATTGGCTAATCAAAGACAGCAGTTATAGCAACCAATTCCCTTCCTCACTCCTTGTCCCTAGTCCCTCTTAACGTACTGAAGTGACGTATTATTTCATGAACCGTTTTCATGTGAAGGCTGAATAAAATGTAGCACCACATTCATGGAACGAGGACACTTATTACATCAAATCAAATAGCAGTGTTAAGCACAGCAACCAGGTTTCCTTTATCAACTTAAATGTTTTAATAGTTGTTTAAGATGGTCTGTGACTGCAACAGATGTGCAGTGAAGAGGTTCAATCCAGATGAGACACACTGAGCAGTCTCACAGTGAGCACATGTAAAGGGGAATTACAAGAAAGGTGGGGACAGACTTTTTTAGCAGGGCTTATTGTGATGGGCCAAGGGGTAGATTCACACTGGAAACAAGAAATTTTTTTTACAGTGAGGGTGGTGAAACACTGACACAAGTTGCCCAGAAAGACAGTAGATACCCCATCCCTGGAAACCTTCAAGGTCAGGTTGGAGTAGGCTCTGAGCAACCTCATCTAGTTGAAGATGTCCCTGCCTGTTGCGGGGGGGTTAGACTAGGTGACCTCTGAAGTCCCTTCCAACCCAAAGTATTCCATGATTTTACAGGCAAACGCTGATTTGGAAGTTGGTTTTGCATCTCTTGACAAGAGCTTGTCAAACAATAAATCCAAACCACTGCTGGCAATTTAATGCTGTTCTCAGATCCTACCTGTGCAGCCCACATTTTATTAACACAGGTTTGCACACCGATAGGCTGCCTCACTGCTGACCATCAGAATCACCAATAAGAAAAACGAGCATTGCAACTAATTTAACTATTTCTAACTAGCTGAATAAAAGCTGCTTCAAGCTTTATGAGAACATAACTTGTTTAAATTCATTAGCCTTCCCTGATACTGTACTTCCACATAACCCTGCTTGTGCACCTCTCTGCACTCAGTTTCAACAATTTTCTTGAAGGTAGAGAGAAGGTAGCATCTTCTCTCTTGTTGCCAAGACTTTGGTGACAAACTCTGGGGTTTTTGCTAACAGCTACAATCCATTTAAAAAAAAATTATCTTATATTCTCAATACTTACCTCTTCAGTTTTTTAACCTGTGCACTTTTAAACTTTAAAACAGTTTAAAGAGCTGGGCTGGATAAAGAAGGAACCCAAGAGCTAAATGTGTAACATCAGAGCCTAGAGAAGAGGACAAGGCTTACACATCGAGCCCCTTGGAAAGGATGCTGGAAGTCAATTGTGCTGGAAAGCTGTCCAAGCCACAATTGTGATCAGGTTCAGCAATAAAAAGCCCTCAAAGTTATCACTGACAACAACTCTGATCAGCAACTTTTCCTAGGAGCTGCCAGTTATTTAGGGGCTGTTCTAATTATTAATACATATTTCTGACCAAACCCAGGCACAATCAATACAGGAACATCAGCATACTGTCAGTAATCTTCTTAATTGGTATTTAACACTTGGACCTTTTCAAAAGCCTTCCTTGTTTTATTGCACATCTATAAAACAATGTCATCTGTATCTCACAGACAATCTATGATTCTCACAGTCATTGATGAAACTACTTATCCAAGCACCTTCATGACATTTTAGGCAGAACTCAGCATATCTTGTTCCAATGCTAACAAATAATAATTATCAAATTATTCACCAATTTGATAGCAATATCTGACACTATCTTGTTTAAATGATATACAATTAAGTTCCAAAAGAGTTCAGCTTTCCATCTGTGTTGGAAATGCTCCTTGTATCATGAAATACTTGGATACTTGGCAATAGTGACACAGGAAAAGAAAGCATCATGATACTGTTAGATTTCAGAGATAGACTAGGGTCCTCTACATGACATTCCCCAACCAGCAATTCTCTCTCCACACTGATTTCAGTTCACTGATGTTTAAGAGAATGGGAAAAAAAAAACAAACCAACATCCATCAGCCAGAAGGGGCTTCAGCTTATAGAGACCAAGGAAAAATTTCATTACTACTTTCTCATTCCCACAGCATCCTAGATTTCTAGTCCCAGGACAACCCTTCCAGTATATCAACACGTCTTTCCAACCTTTCCCTCAAGCCCTGTTGGTATTTTATATATGCATGGCCATCCCTACTCCCTGGTAAGGGTGGCTAATCTCATCAGCTGATATAAAAAGAAGATGAAGACAACCTAGCTCCAGCCTTGCTTGCTCCCCCTGTCAATATGGAAAGGCCACATAGCTCTTCCCCCGACCCAGGGACTTGGCAATGCAGAACAGTGCTGAGTCAGACCACAGATGGTGGCGTACAATGGAATATGTGGTCAGCATTATATACAGTGGTAACATTTTGATCAAAGTACTAAGATCACAGTAATATCTAAGCTTTTACTATCATTCTCTGTATATAGCATTTTGTCCTTGAACCAGCTTTTTCTAATCAAGTTCAAAACATGTTACAACTGTTACAGTACAGGATGCAGGTGGAAATCACTGTTGTTTGTACTCCATTATTGGCAGAAGAAAACTGATATTGTATTTATTATCAGAAAGAACATGTGTGATAAGAGAACGTTGTTTCAACATTTGTCAGAGTTAACAGCCCTATAAACTATGCCTTTTAAAGAGGGAAGCTCATTATTAAAAAGCTTGCCTTTAACACCTAGTCTAATTTTGGGCTGTGCACACACAGGTAAGACAACTTTAACCCCCAGCATATCCTTTTCTTCAAAAGGGCAAAAACAAGAGAACACACGGTAGGAAGAGCTCTTCTTACAAGTACTTGGCATCTGTGATTTCTCACTATCCGAGTTAGTAGGGCTCTCTACCGTTTATGAACATGTGTATATCTCTGCAAAGCAGAAATCGTAACAGCAACACTAGAAATGAGACAAGTCATAGCCCTATGACACATTTTCTACTGTTTTTTAATATGCACTTTGTGTAGAAGTACTGAAGAGACCTATCTGCCCCACCTCCTGGGATGAAACTGCAATTAGCCTAGCAGGAACTCAGACTGAGCAGGTGCTCCACAAGCTAGTGGAACTGCATCTGCCAGCAGTTAAGCAAATAAAACTATCAACATGAGTGCTGTTTTGCCAGACGTGATAGACATAAACATATAAATTTCAGGCTTTAAAAAGTTATGCTTTTATTTAGACATCTTAAGGCAAGTTCAAGGCAATTACTGATGCAAGCCTTAAACGCTAACTGCATCTCAACACTCCCTAGAAGGTTTCACAGCAATTCAGACAAAAAAGTTGCATGAATCATAACAGATCAGGCCAGAGATATCAGACTTACCTGGTTCAGGCCACCAGAGGCAAGATACAAGTGGCAGATGCATAAGGAGAGGCTTATGAATAAGAGAAGCATTATTACAGTTATCTCCAGAATGTTCTCAGCCTCCAGTTATTTGTGCTTCACCAATCCTCTGAGCCAAAGGCTATATATTCACACACGCACAAAAAAGTAAAGGGCTGCCCCCCACTACACACAAACCTTGAAGTGCCTAAAACTTTTCATACCTAATACATCTTCCAAAGAGTTCCACAGTATAACTACCTTTTTGTTAAGAACTTTTTGTTTAGAACCTGCTACTTTGCACCCATCATTTCTACTAAAATGCCAACGAGGCATAACAGCTTGAAAACAGGCGAGTCCCTACTTCTCCAGGCTGTTCCTCAGTTGAGGATCTTCTTTTAAGTTCTTTCTCCTTCAAGAAGGTAATTTCACACTTGCATCCTTCTTCTGAGGCCAAGCAGGCAGGGAGTACCAGGGGAAAAAGCAACATACACAGAACTACTGCAAATGCAGACCTGTAGTATACTTAAGTGGTGGCCTAAAAGCATTTTTCTCTTCATGACTCCAGGACTCACCAGCTTTCAACTACCATACAAAGAGATAGTTTTAAACAACCTCAAAAATCCCCAATCTCAGGAGCAATCCAGCTCACAGCCCATACTACATCTACATTAAATTAGGATTTCCAAGTCAAACTCACCTATGAACAATTTTACTTGCTATGACCCAACTTACTCCAGAAACATGAAGTACTTCTGCATGTTTTCAGATGGCCTTCACCTCTGGTGCCCAAGGAGTTCAGTACAACTCAACTCCTCTTGCTATTCATCACTTGTTCTGTCCAATATAACCATAGGCAATTAAATTCCAGCACAAAACACAGTGGGACTTAATTCTGAAAAGTTATCATTTATACATACAGGAACTTTCCTTTAAAAAAAACAGTCCCAAGTGAATAAACAACCAACACCATTCCACAGAAGCCTGCTTTATGAGCCTTTCACAATGACATTTACAAACTCCTTTTGAAAAATTAAACCAGGAATATTTATTTGGGATAAAGTCTCCTCCAAATCAGACTACCTCAAATCACTGACAGACGTGAGGCATGATTTTTTCCCTTGCCAAAGTCTTACTTACTCTTAACATTAGTCTATCATCTATCCTCCACAACTCTGTCATTTTAGTAGCCTGAGCTGGCCAGGCATCCTCACCACCTCTTTTTGAAAGGAAACAGCCTACACTCTTCCTGTGCTGCCCCTCCTTAACAGCACATGTAACAACCATACCACATATCAGTCTGATTAGTTACACCATATTTTTGATGACAGCTCCATACTCTTATCTTTGAAGGACAGGGTCTTTAACAGAGACCTCAAATGTGTACTACTCCAACAGTGGATTACAACAGCTACATCAACTAAGTTATTAATTTCATTTGGGAGGAATTAACAAGAATAGCATCACACCTTTCCAATTATTGAGTTTAATAGTTTGGTAATTCCACCACATCATTACTAGGAGACTGACTTATGCATCTTATAATCCATTATTCTTTCATTAAATAAAATGAAAAAGACTTTTAGAATTTTATGAATCAGAATTAATTTAATTAACTCCTACAAACACCTGCATATTTATATTTTAGCAAAGAAGAAATCTCTTAAGATTATTGCAGAAGTCAGGAACAAAAAAGACACTACAGAGAACCTGAACAACAACTCAGAGATAGGACACTTAAGATAATTTTTAAGATTTCCTCACCCAAAGAAGTGGAAGATACATCCCTGAGTGAACTAAGCAGCAACAAGTCACTGCTAGAAAGGGATGTACTTGCAGTCTTTTTGTGTTTAATTAAAGTCAAACAAGAGTAAATGGCTAAACTGGTCTCAGAGTAATGCCTTGTATCTGAAGAGGTACTAGGACTTAGCTCCCTCATGCCAGGATGAAATATTCACAGGCTGGCCCTTCCTTAAGGGAAACATATTTGCAATTAAAGCAGTAAACCTTATTTTATGCAACAACAATATGTGGAATTCACTAAGAAATTAAAGGATTAATTAGTTACAAACATGACACCATCCACAGTTATATTAGAAATGAAATAAAAAAACACTAGACAAAACCTTACACTGCATGACACTGGGCAGACACCAATCATTATTACAAGATACAAAGCATTTCTTAAAAACAACAACAAATTGGCAAGTAACCCATGAAAGTACAACAACCCCATGGCTTTCCTCTGAAGCACTCATAGGGACTACTACCATGCCCTGCCCAAACAGAGATGATTTGATGCTATAAAGCCGAAGTTTAAAACTAATTTTAAGATGACACAGTTTATAATCTGGGTTCTCAGTAGAGAAAACACAAAGCTGCTTAAACTGAAACATACTTTGAAGGTAAGCTGATGACTGTTTTAAACACACAAAAGATCTGCCTAAGATCACTAGAAGTAAGCACCAAATACACATTACCAAACTTCAGTGTTAACAAGAAGCATTTTTAAGCTACCAGTCTACATGTTTAGTTCAGATTGCATCTGCCCCATTTGCTTAAGTGACATGAGCTAAAGACTGACTTTAAGTAGCAAGAAACACCCCAGCATTCCTATATTAATTCTTCTTTGCAGATACCTTTCTCTTTCCAAAAAGGGGGAGCCAGGAAGCTTTTCAAACACTTCCTCCAGGCCTGCCAGGAGACTGAGCAGTGAAAGAACAGAGCCTGAAGTTGCTCAGCCCCTCCCTCGCAAGCAACATCACACCTTCGAGCCCCATCAGAGCTTCCAGGGGAAGAGCACTAGTCTGAGAAAAAGCTCCTGTAGAACAGTAGAAGTAAGGCTTAAGAAGTGAAACAGACTTGGAAGTCAGGACAGCGAGAGAAATGAGCTCTAGCACTAGCTACACGGTAGTACTAAGAAACCACAACTGCCACCTATGCTGCAATTGCTATTATTAATTGCTATTGCCCCAATCACTTAACAGCTAGTTTTAAGTCAGCTTGTTCAAGTACTGCCAAGCATGCGGGCACACCAATTGATGTGGCTTAAAGACTATTTACTCAGCTTCCTGAGCAGACTTCACAGCTTACACTGAGCTCCATATGAGGCCACACTGGTCTGGGCACCTCTAAGCTTGGTGTGCTGTAACATGGGCATCTTGTTCAGACTGTTGATAACCTGTCTCACATGTTACATCATGCACCAAGTTGCTGACTCCTAAGTCATTCTCATGATCTCCAAATGAGTTTCCCATTTCATAACTGCTAATTATCCACAGAGTGTTTGTAAAAATACTTAGTCTTAATATACAAGTACAGTTTCCTCACATCTGTTCCAAATGATTAAATCACTACATGCTTGTAAGTTCTTATTATACAGCCTCCTACATAATTCCCCCTCCTCCCCCTTTTTAAAATGCCCATAGCATCCCTAGTAATTTCAAGTATTTGGGCAGTGCCAAAGTAGGCAAAAGCTGCTTCAGTTAGAGAAGAACCTTTAGCACTACAAGATGTATTGACTACACTAAAATGCTCTGAAACATGTCAGGCAAACAGAGGGTTCAATTTGTACTACTTAGACAGTAGCATTCCAGACATGTAGCCATGAAAAAGTAATAAGAAATTAAGTTTCAATAAGTATCAGTACACGAAGTGACAAGCCAACCAGTAAAATAATTTGTGATGAACACTTCAGGAATTGTGACTAGCCAGTACAAGGCACCACTTAAACCTTCTGAAGGCTTCAGAAAGCAAGTAAATTTCCGTATGAGTTTCACTGAAGTTTTATGCACCTCTTTCCCTTACATAAGCCCTTACGTTTTGTCCACTGCTTAATACAGAAAAAAAAAAATTGTCCAAAATAAGCTCTCCAGAAAAGCTCTTCTATATTTCAGTTGAAAAAACTTCAGAAGTGACTGCTACTGTGAACTTGCTTGCTACTAGTAAGAATAATCACTTAACTGTTCTAATATTAGTCATTTATTTTTAGCAGAGAGAAAGAGGAGTGCTAGAATGACTTACTAAGATGCATACCACAACCATGTAGTAAGCAACAAATCACCATTAAGAACCATTAAGTCTTAAAATCTGCACACTACCCAAAGCAGGTAAAAGAAAACAGCTCCAAAGCACCTGCCGAAATGCACCAGCTATACACACAGAGAGTACACAGGCTTACACACACAGTGCTTGTTTTGAGCTCAGCTTCCTGAAGCTAAAATGCTCACCTCTCAACCACGAAGTTATTAAAACTAGCCTAACAAATTCCCCCACAAGTGAAGAAATCTGTGCCTGCCAACAGATTACCACTGTGCTGCACGGAGCTCCCCTGCCTGCCGACGGAGCAAACTGGCACAAAACGCCTAAACTTTATTGAGGCTGGAATTCCATTACTATTGCACTGAAAAGCTCGGGACAGAGGGAATCTGTTGTTTTCTTGTGGATTATGGTTTGGTGTTTTTTTCTTAGGGGTGTGTGCGCATGTGTGTGCTTCTTTCCATAAAGAGTTAGTGCTAATAAAATATGCAGTGATTGAGCAGAAACTTGGAAGTGAGCTCGCTCTTTAAAGTCACCTCACAAACACCAAATGTCCTTTGCACCATTACCTCTCCGAGAGCTGCCCCAAGACAATAATTCGGTCAAAGCAGCCCCGCACAACAAAAGTTGAGAGAAGCCCACAGAGTTGGGATACTTTAATCTGTCAAGCTCCTTCAACCACACTTCAGACCGCTCTGCGAACCAGCTTTAAGCGACTCCCTCTACTAATAACTGATGTTCTTACCGAGAGCGAAACACCTACGGAGACCAACTTAGCGACACCAAATCCCTGCTGCACTTCCACCCCGCTTCGAGGTCTTCTCCCACCCTCCCGGTGGCGGGGGAGCCGCTGCGGTTGAGCGCCCCACCAACCCCTCAGAGAGGCCCCCAGGGTACAGCAAGCGGGCGGGGGAGACAGGGGGTAAGGATGACAGTTCCCCCCGCCAAAGCCGCCGTCCCCAGCCGCCCACAACCCCCCCTCAGGGTGCGGGAACGGGCCCGCCTCCACCGGCGGGGCCGAGAAGGACGGAGCGGCGGCGGCCCAGAGCTCTCCCCGGAGTTACCGCCGCGGGCGGGGAGGAGGAAGGAGAACTGCGGGCCCCGAAGGAGCGGCAAGCGGCTGGTTCCCACCCTCCTTCCCGCCCTCGCCCGGCCGGGAGCGACACCGACCCTCCCTGCCTTCCTCCCCTCCCGCCCCCCCCGCTTTCCACAGAAGCGAAAGGGGCTCGCCCGGCCTGCTCGGCGGGCCCCAGACAAAGGAAGGAAAGGGGAGCGAACCGGGACGAGGAGGCAGCGGCGGCGGCTCCCGCCGGACGAGCGCGGCCGCCGCATCCTTTTTTCCCCTCGGCCGGAGCCAATTCCGGCAGCGGGCGAAGCGAGCCGCGCCGCGGGTGGGAGAGCGCCCAGCAAGGCCGGCGTGTGAGCGGAAAAGAGGAGGGAAAAGCGCCGGCGGACGGGGAGGTTGAAGAAAAACAGAGAGGAGCGGGGCCAGAGGCTCACCAGGATCCGCTTGAAGAGGTTGCTCTCCTTGGGCGGCAGCGGCACGGACGGCATGGTGCGGGCGGCCCCAGGGCAGGCACGGCGGGAGGGAGTGGAAGAAGGGGGAAGGGGGGGGGGGGGGGGGGGCTGGCGGGGGCGGCCCGGCGGCTGTCGGTGTGAGGGAGGGGAAAGAAGGGGTGAGGGAGGGGGAGAGGGAAGGAAAACCCCAAACTCGGCGGCGCGACTCCTGCCCGAGCGGCGGCGGCGACTCTAACTCATTGGCCTGCACCGCCCTCCCCGCCGGCTCCCCTCAGACGCGGCGCGGGAGCGCGGCCCCTCTGCGCAGCTGCCGGGGGAGGCCTGGCCACCCCGCCTGACGCTGCAAAATGGCAGCCGGGGTCCTCTCTGCGCAGGCGCACCGCCGCCGGGCGGCCCCCCGCTGCTCCCGCTGCTCCCCCTACTCACACATCCCCCCACCCCCACCCCTGTTCCGTGTCAGGCCGGGGCCTGAGAAGGGGATCAGCTGATGGGTGAGGGGTTTTTTTTGCGGCGCCTCGCTCTCTTACTACCTCCGGCCTGAGGAAAGGCCTCGTTATTTATCGGCCCTGAGGGGAGTTAACCTGCCGTGGGCCGAGCCGGCTGCCCTGAGGCGGGGAGCCCTCGGCAAGGCCCCGAGGGGAGGAAGGGGGCTGCCCCCCGCGGAGGTTTGTCAGAAATAGCGACTCCCCCTCGCCCGGGTCGCGGTGGTTTCCGAGGCGAAGGGGATTTTGCAGGGTTTGGCCTCCGCGGCTGGGAGGGGAGGGAGACGCAGAAAGTCTCCTTTGTGTGGTGTCTGCCCTGCTTCTCTGCCTCTGGTAACCCAGTCGTGGTGGCTGCCCAGCTTCTCTGCCTCTGGTAACCCAGCGGTGGTGGCTGCCCAGCTTCTCTGCCTCTGGTAACCCAGTGGGGGTGGCCACCGTCCCCTGCTTCTCTGCCTCTGGTAAGCCAGTGGTGGTTGGCTGCCCAGCTTCTCTGCCTCTGGTAACTCAGAGGTGGTGGCCGCCATCCCACCAGCTTGCTCAAAGTGGTTATTTTGGAGAGCCAGGCTGCCTGAAAGCCTTGGGAGGTATTGCTGGAGGAGAGCAAAACTACAAACTGCAGAGCTTTTGAGCAGCTGCCGGCTTGCAGTGCCCGGGCTTGTAATTTAAGGGAAGAACAGCAAAATCAGCAGTCAGGCTTTGAGCAAGTGGGGATGTCATCTATTGCATTTGATGTGTTTTTCAGCAGTTGGTTATGTAAAACTTCCCAGCCCTATCGTGCCCGCTTAGAACAGTAAGCGTTTATTCACGGCTTGGCTCCTTTGCCAAAAGAGGTTTAAGGTCTTTTGGAAATAATTTTTTCTTTTTATTCTCAGAAATCGTTCTTAAATGAATCTTTGCAAAAATTGAAAAAAAAAAAAAAAAAGTAACGAACCGGAAACACTGAGACCACATGGCCTGGGGCATTTACTTAGAAAGAAAACTAGTTAAACTGTCAAGGTTACAAGCAATTGTAAAAGACCATCTTACAAGGTAAAAAAATAGGCAGCTTCTATTAGAATCTCTGTTTATGTAATTACCCTTCAAAAATATTAATTATATTTTGGTATGTTGTAAAGGGATATTAATTTTTTAATAATATGGTTATCCACCTACCATCAGAGATGATGAACATGATAGATACCCACAATAAAGCAATTGTGTGGAAATTAGTATATAACAAAAGCCAGTTCGAAAGGCTGTGTACTTAACATATTTTATTTGTTTACACATAAAAGTAGGTGATTATGTGACCAACAGGATCCCAAGCAGTGTGTCTTTGGCATGGCACAAGCCTTGCTGAAGCTGATGGACATGATAGCTTCTTTCCTTTTAGGCTAAAAGAGGGAACAAGAGAGTGGATGATTTATTGGAAGAGAGTAACCTGGATAACACCCTAACTTGAAGACTAATAATTAGAAAAAGAAAAAAATGTGGTAAGCTTAGGAAGCCTCCTTAGGTAAAAATAGCAAAGGTGAGGAGAATATTAAAGAAGCCCAGTGTATGCTTTGCTGGTTCTTCTTAGCTAAGCATCAGTTTATGGCCACTGTTTTTGGTGGATGGTGGTTGTTACTGGTGTTGTTTTGTTAATCTGTTTAGATGTATAAGTTTCTTTTTAGAGGGGCTATCTTTATTATGTTTGTATCTCACTGTTTTGTTCTGGCATATTTCTAATGATGTCAGTCACCTGGGTCACTGACAGCAGTATGTGTATTTTCCACATGCTGTACCCAGTTCTTTCTGCTACATGGTGGAGTTGCTGCTGGGTTTGATATCAGATGTTTTCAAAGGGGGAGTGCTGTTGACAAGGATGGCCCACTTAACTTTGCCCTGCTGCATCGTTTTCAGAGCCTGGTTGTACCACAGCACGTATTCGGTGGTGTTTATAACTAGCTGAAGCTTTGACTTTATGAGCTCTAGTTTTCCATCTTAGCAAAAGGCATGTTATGCCTTTGGTTGGGTTGAGTGATAAACAGATGCATCTCCAAGATGATTAGGCAAATACTGTGCTAGGTGGACCTTTGGTCTCAAGCAGTAAGGCTGTTCTTGGCAGCTAAAGGTCTCCGTTTCCTGCTAGTCCAAATACTGGAAGGGACGCTGCCTGAAAATAGACAAATTGCAAATAAGAGGCAGGGGTTCGATTTGCATTTAGACATGTGTCTGCGTTAAAAATCTGTGTTAAAAGCAGCAAGTAAAGGAAAGCTGGGAGGCAATAAAAGAAATGTTTGTGGACTAGCTGGGAGAGAATAAACAAAGAAAGGAGCTTTTGGGGGAGGCAGAGCTCTAGTTGAAAAAGAGGTTTGGGAGTGCAGTCAAAAAAACTTCTTGTCATTTAATCCCACTGTGCTGGGCAAAACAAAGCTCTTCCTACAGGCTTTGTTAATAAACAGGACTGTATTCAAGACGCGTATGATTCTGTCACCAGTTTTTCCTTCAAACAGAAAGAATTGAGAAGTCAGTCAACAAACTATTTGGGTCGAAAGGGGGAGCAATATTAAAGTGATATATACATTATAACAAGCTTGTCGTTTTGCCTCTCACTTGATTCTGTGACCTGTCAACATCACTTGGTGAAGTTGTGGCACGATGCTTGCAGATTGCTAAACCCAGTTAGGGCCCCCTGAGCAGAAAAGGGCCTCCGTGTGGGCAGGGACAAGCAGATTGTAAGACCAGGAGCCTGTTTTGTCTGATGAGCCATTTCTATGCCTCTGGTTTCTAAAGCAATTGGCAGTTTAGGATTGCCAGATTTTAAAGTACAGGACTTCCATATCTGTCCCAAACCCTGAAGCCTCGCTATATTTCTGCTGTTGCTCTGCCCTTCTGCGGGGACATCCCGAGAGATGTCTTTTTGGGCTGCTGTGGTGGCTGAGGAGGGCAGTGGCACCCTGCCCCAAGCAGCCTCCACCTCCAGACCCCTGATCCTCACCAGCTCCATAGGCAGCTGCTTCGGCCTTGCAGGTTGTAAGGCATCAAAGCAAACCGTGAGGGAGGTGGAAGTACAGATGGCAACGGGATTTCCCATCCTTTATCCTACTCGATTCCCATATTTGCATACTAAAAGCATATGGTAAATATGGGGATAGAGTGTTATTTTATATGTTTTGAATGCGAGAGGCATGGCCTAGGTCCTGTGGTAGATGGTGTATCTGGCAACCCTGCTGACAGTACAGAGTCCAGCCCTTGTCTTGGCCATACGGTCACTGCCTGGTCTGCTGCCTGGTCAGGAGGGCTGAGACTTTGTTACAGTCTCTGTATTCACATTCAGAGTTAAGTTAAGGAACTCACTGTCAAGGCATAATAAAAACGGAATCATGATTGCATTTAATCAGAGGCTTTAAGTAAGAACTACTACTGGCTGGAGTAGAAGCTGATTTGATTTTCCTTGGCCTACCCTATTCCTTTAAAATCAATTTTTGTGTGTGTGATCTGCTTACAGTTTTCATGTTTTTATTAGCTTATCGGTTGTCCTCCCATAGATCACCTTCCCAAGATTTTTAAGTGTCAGATTGCATATTTAGAGTCCCAGGGCAAGGATAATTTTATTATTTCCTTTGACTGAGGCCTAAGTCACAGTGGCAGAAGAGTGAGGGGTGGTGGGAACGGTGGGGTCACACGGGGCAGCACAGCAGGCTCAGGCCTGGAGAAGCGCCTTGGAGGTTTCAGGCTGCTATTTGCTGTGGCCCCTTGGTAGATTGGATCAGCTCTGGGGTGGGTCCTGTTCTCTGGAAGAGCCTTTTAATTTGTTTGCCTTGCCTTCTGTCCTGGGGAATGGAGCAGAGCTGGAATCTGTCCTCAGATCTAGACAAGCCATTAGTTATCATTTTGTGTGCTGATGAGATTCGATCCAAATCCCTCCTATCCATCTCATTTTCAGTCTTTTGGAATGTTTACCTCACCAAACCCCGCTGATGTTGTATGTGCCAAACACCAGATTTTTACCTTTTAAAAATCCTGTTGAGTGACAGTAGCTGGGAAGAAAGACACTCAGCGCACAGTGGGTTTTCAAGCATTTACAGCAGAGCTGGATTTGCTCTAATATAAGAGAGGCAGGGAAAGTTACTACAATAAAGGAAACTTCAGAAGAGAGAATAACTTTTCAATCCAAGTGGGGCATCTAAGGGAAATGTAAAACAGTCTCAAGCAGCAGAATTTTTCATTTTAGATGTTTGAATACATTTCCCTCCTATAGCGTATATAGCAAAGAGTAAGTAAAGTGAATTTTTGGGTGATTATAGGCATAAAAAACCAATGTTATTTAAGTCTTTTTAAAATGCAAGTATGATTAGGAAGGTAGTTGTATAATCTGTTTAATATTAGCTATTAAAATGTGCATATACATAGTGTGTTTTAAAAAATGCCTTATTAGGAAGCAGCAGCCTATTAGTGTAATGATAATCTGAACAGTTACGCTTATTAATATTTTATAACTGATGTTTTTCTTTAGTAGGATAGTAATAATTCATTTTAAATATAATTGAATTCTGAGCTTTGACATAAAGTGGAACTTAATGTTGTTTTATGTAAACTTCTCTGAAATTAGCCTCTGAATAACCAGATTTGAAATGACGTGTGTTTTCAGCCCACGTTTTGGGAAAATACATGGAAAAGTGTATGTAACAGAACAGTTTAGAAGTTGGAAAGAGAAGTGAAATATTCCCGATTGCTGTTACTCTTGCCGTTTCCTCCAAAGTGCGCTGAAGCCAGGGTGTGTGTTCCTGGGAGGAAGAAAACGAAGAGCTGTTTTTATGGTTGCGTTCCCCGTTTTTTATTTCGGGGCTTGCGTTTCACAAAGCCAAGCAAAGCCCACCTTTACCGACAGTGTTGCTGGAGCCATGCTGGCGGAGCTTTGGTGAGGGTACCCCATGTCCCCCGTGGGCTGGCCGTGTTACGGAGGGCTCGCCAGCCACGCGGACCTGAGCCAAAGCCGGAGCATGCCGGGAGTCCTGTTTTTCATCAGGCATGCTGGGACTGGGAGTTTTTCCACTCTACTTCCCGTCTGCCATGGCCTCCTGTTTCAAGGTAGGATCTGTCCGGTGCCGATGTGTGCAGACGGTGAGTTACAAAGCTTCTCGGTGGGTGCAGGGGAAGTGGAGCCCCCCATGGCCACCCTCTGCCACCGCTGAGAGACCTCTGCCTGCTCCTGCCTTCCCCATCCACCCGTAACCCCTGCAAGGAGGAAGTGCTGCCAGGGGGACTTGGTGCTCAGCTTTCCGAGGGTTTGCTCGGGGTGGGGGGCAGAGGTGTACCAAAGGTGGCCTCGGAGGCACAGCCCTGAGCTGTTTCTCTTACAGTGTGCTTTGAAAGACATGCTGCTTCTGTGTACCTACAAATTCTTACATGCCTGAATTAATTTGCATGGGGTTAATAGCACCTTTGATTGTTAGAAATAATTTTTTAAACTTCTTAAAGTGGTTACAGCATTGATAACTTTTTTTGGTCTGGAAATATATTTTTTTTGTTATTTAAGTGACAACTAAGTTATATTGTAATAAGACAATTACAGTTGTCATTTTTGCTTACTGGTTTTGATTTGTGAATGTGCATGGGGTAATTTTGTCACATAAAAAGTTATTAGAATCTGGTTTGGAAAGCAGTTAATAGGTCATCTACTGGACATAGCTCTGTAAAAGTTTTATGTGTGCTTATTTCTGCACAAATGTAATGCAGCAACATCTCTGAAAAGGAGATACCTTTTTTATTTAACATAGCAAAGTTATTTTACAATTTCTTTTTTTGTCATGCCATTACTTAGGCTTTTTAGGCGTTTATACCCAAGAATTTTATTTTTGAGAGCTCAGGCAGAACAATAGTACAGATCTGTTACTACTTGAGAATGTTGCTTCTTAATAACACCCACAAAAATGATTAACATATTTAATTAAGTAATAAAATCAAATGAAATATAAAATCAGTATTATTTTTTTTTAATGAGTTAATGGTGGTTAGCATTTGACCAAACCCCCATCCCTGGAGGTGATCAAGGCCAGGTTGGATGGGGCTTTGAGCAACCTGGTCTAGTGGGAGGTGTTCCTGCCCATGGGTTGGAACTGGGTGATCTTTAAGGTCTCTTCTAACTCTAACCATCCTGTGATTCTGTGATGGGCCATGCAGACCTGAAGCAACTCCAGTGCTATCAGCAGAATTAGTTCTTTTGGAATTGAGTTTATATGTGCCCATGAGCAGCTAAGCCCGGGATTCTGGATGATGAGCCTGATTTGTGCCATTTGCTGTTCCCTTCCCTAGTGAAGGGAACGTGATCCCTCTGCTACAGCTGGGTTTAGTCACTAGAACAAGCCATGAGGGGTATCGTTGGCTTTCTTTAAATTACAGCAGTCCTGAAATTGCCACTGAGGGTTCAATAGCACCTGGTGTCCGGGGAATCTGAGGAAGGTGCAGAAGTACTACAAAGGTACTTCCCTCCTTCTGTAGGTAGTAAAACAGACATCCAGGCAAGCAAGATGCAGTACTGCTGGTATTACTGTGTATTGCTATTTTGTCATTGTGGACAAATGGATGAAAGTAAATAGGTGAGGGTAATGGGTGAGTTGAAGAGATGCATAGAAGGTCTTGTCACTGAAGAGTAAAAAATAATTCTGTCAGAAAACTGAAGTGTATGTTTCAAGGAGATCCTTTTGCAAAAGTTTCATGCTCTCATTTTCTCTGAATCCACTTTTTCTTGGGTAAAAATCAGCAGACAGGATTGTGACACTGTCAGAGAGATTAAGGAGAACCTCTTTATTTGTTAAACTTTTTCTGTGTGAGTAGTCGTAGAGTAAGAATGATTTCACTTTATTCCTCTTGGTAGACCCTTGCACTCCAATATAAATTTTTAGAGCACAGTAAGAATTCATAGCATAGTTTGTAATGCTGATGATATAAAATGAAGAGAAAAGATCTTGTGATCTTGAACAGTGATGCTAAGGGGAGCCTGCGTCCTGTAAAACTGCAGGCCAAGTGTCTCAGAAAAATACAGGAGTTGCATTTCAGAGTTCTTACTTTTTGGATAGAAAATGTTTATAACACTTATATGTAAATATATCATGGGAAGGAGGACATGTGACTTAAAGCACTGTGCTTATGTCTTACATAGTACATATCTGCATGAGTAATTTCTTGTAAGAGTATTGTAGTCCTATTGATGAATCTGCTTCAAGGTCAGTTAGATGTTCCTAATGTTCTCCTGCCAAAGTTATATTTCATTACAGTGGTGGGTATAATTTTGCACATAAGTTCTGCACATTTCATACATTCTCTGTATATAATTCTACACCTCTAGTATAGATTTGTCTTCTGTGAGCAACATTTTTCTTTCACTGGTAAGGCATGAAATGGTTGGATTTTTCCAATTAGACATGTGGCAAAATGAAGCTGTTATCTATAAAGCCACATTTACAGTAGCTTTTCCACAGCATAAATAAACTGAAGAGGTAAGGGAGGAGACCTTTTCCAACCCTCAGTCAGTATAATAATAAGAGTTTCTATTTTAAACCGTTACTTTTGTCCATGACAGTTACATTTGTGTTGGTATAATCAAAACAGGATTTGGCCTGATACAGTTCTTGTGTTTCTTTGCCTTTTGTTTGTTTTTAAGAAAAGAATACTCTATTTTTCCAGAGAATTAACAGTGATGCATATACTGTCTACTTTTAATTTCAGGTGGTGGAAAAATAAGAAACAAAATGAAACCTTTCCAAAGTGTCTGTCTTCTTAAGAACCTGCTTGCCAGTTGCTACTGTCATGGTCAGCTTCACAGCTGCCTTCTCCCTCCTGTTGCAAAGAAGTTAAGTTATGTGGTGGGACTGCACAACTGTGAATTTTGGAGGCCAAAATCTTTGTTGGACACGGCTGGATTCACTCTGTCTTTTAACAGTCGGCATAGGAAAACACATCGGGATTCTCGAGTGTTGTGGAAGCATGAGGCTGTGCAGAAGTATCTGGAGACTCTAAGCAAAGAGTACCAGCAGGTTAGTCGTCTGTTAAATGCTGACTCAATAAATGACTTTGAGCAAAGAACCCTGAGGAAGAGATGCGCCGATCTGTCCCCCATTGCAGCTGCATTTCAAGAAATCAAAGCAGCTGAAAGGGAAGTTGAGGAGTTAGAAGCAATGTGCAGAGGTAAGGAGCACACATCTACTTGTTTCAAAACAGAAGCTTTGCTTGTGATAGACTTCATTGGCCAACCTTTAAAAAAGCTTTTAATTAAGCCAGCCCTGGAACACTCTAGTCCTGGCTGTTTTGAGAGCTTGCGTGCTGCTAGGGCTTTCTGCATCCAACCATGTCATTCCATTTTTCATCTCACCTCACTTCAGTCACTAAGTTAACTTAATACAGTCAACGTAGGAGTGTTGGGATCGTCTGGAGTCTCAGGGCTATCTGTCTAGCAGTAGTAGTTTGGAAATGCTTGTCTTAAGATTGTTTTTTGATAGAATTGAGAGCAGTGTCAACTGAAGGAAAAAAATTTAGCCAGCCTAATACATTTGATAGGTGCAGATTTCATGTGTGTTATTTAAAATAGGATTCCATCTAGCCAGTACATGGATACTTATTGAGCAAATTACATTAATTTTCATTATGACATGCATTGTCACTTTCCAATTTAAATGGCAAAACCCAATATTTCTTTGAAAAATATTTGCATAGTCCTTCAAGGAATAAAAATTGATAGTTTTCTAATAAGCTTCTGCTTTTCAATATGCTGCAACAGTAGAAGTTGGGGTAAAAAAGAATTTTAAATTGTTGCTGATTTTGATGCTGTTCAGGAATAAGTACACAAGGAGTAAAAGGATTTACAAAATATGTAATAGTGCAACATATTGTCAAAAAACATTATTAGGTGTGCGAGGAGGTAGACACAGTAGGAAAGAGAAAATGTCATCCGTTCTGTTACATGGTATTAAACCATGAGAGGAGGTATTAAGCCAAGAGAGGAAAACATTGGCGTGGAGAGAATGGGGTTTACATGAAAGAACTGAAGCCAGGGGAGAGCAAAGGACAGGAGAAATGGGTAGCCAGTGGTGTAAATGGCGAAGTATGAAAGTCCATGGTGTTTTTCAGAGACAACCAAGGGTTATTGACAAAACAGTAAAAGCCATATTGAAATAAAAGTGGCAAAATGCTTAAGAGAAGTAGAAAACATCTATATTCTTTAGTTAAAGAAATAAATAGATGGTTGTGCTTTTGGACAAAATGGTGGTTATTGAAAATGCTTTATTCCCCATCCCCCTCAAGTGTTCTGCAATGGAGAAAGAGAAAAAGGAGTGAAGGTGAGGAGGGACAAAAATTTAACGCTGAAAAAGAAATGCTCTTGGAAGAATTGCCCGGCAGAAAAGGACCTGGGAGTGTTAGTGGACAGCCGGCTTAACATGAGCCAGCAGTGTGCCCAGGTGGCCAA
>JAOTQQ010000001.1:173687706-173705409 GCA_026546715.1 Gallinago undulata | reverse complement strand
GAGAGCAGTTTAGAACAAACTAAACTACTTTAATGAAGAATTAATATTAAAATAAAAAAAGAAGAAAAATAATGAAATAAATACAATATATACAAAACTGTATCAAGCTCCCAGGATATCAGTCCTGTCACCGGCAGGCATTGTGGAAGTCCCAGGCTGGACTCAGCAACGGATGGGAACTGGATTCCACCTCTGGAGTCAGGCACACACAGATCAGGATCAAAGGCAGTCGAACGGACAGGGTCCTCTTCGGACGTCGGCCATCTTGGTAGAAGCCAGAGGAGCAGGAGAGACGGAGAAGAGGGAGAAGAGGAGAAGAAGAAGAAGGGCTGGCCCTTTGATCCCTCAGCTTTTATACTGAGCATGGGGCAGATGAGATGGAATACTCCGGTTGGTCAGGTTTGGGTCACCTTTTCTGTCTGTTCCTCCCCATAGGTGTGACCCCTCTACGCTTTTCCATTTCTGACCCCCTAAGGGGCAAATAACGAAAATCAGCTGACCTTGGTTGTTATCACAATAAGTATAAGCACGGGCCTCTCTGCATTCCGTTCCTTGGCATTGTAGCCCAAACATTGGTCTTATCATCCTGAGAAAGAGCAGTTTTCTCTACAATATGCTGTTAATTTCAGAGAGTCAGAGGAGGCCTAACTAAAACTGTAAAATTACAGAACACAAAACTGGTTCGGTTTTACCTCAAACCGGGACAAGGTTCCACTCAAATATGAGAAGAAACTACTTCATAGTGAGGGTGACAGAGCCCTGGAACAGGCTGCCCAGGGAGGTCGGGGAGTCTCCTCCTTTGGAGATTTTCAAGACCTGCCTGGATGCAGTCCTGAGTAACATGCTCTAGCTCTAGGCAATCCTGCTTCAGCAGGGGAGTTGGACTAGATGATCTCTACAGTCCCTTCCAACTCTAATAATTCAGTGAAATTCAGTGAAATCTGTACAGTTCTTGTCTCATGTACAGGGGATGCCAGGTCCAAGTGTTGATCTGACATCTTTTATTTAAGGAAAAAAGACCCAGATTGTAAATTGAGAACTGTGATACGGAGGAGCTGCTACTGCCCTTGCCCAGTACACAAAGCTGGTTCAACATCCCAGCCTGTTTAGTTCCTAAGACTCGCTGCTGGGGCTACCAGTAAATGTGTGTGTGGTAGCTGCTGTGAACAGCAATCAGGCTCCAGATGCCTAGAGACGTGGAGCCCACGGTTCTTGCCCCTGCCTTTGAGATACCCAATTCCTGCTGCAAAATCCATAGCTCAGGCACCTGGTCATGCTGGGTGAAGAAGTGCATTCAGTTATTGAGTGTCTGGTTTTATGCTGCACCTGTGGTTTCCATGCTGGCCAGAAGGCGCAGGGCCTTTTTTTCTCCTCTTCTTTGTTGCTTTCTTCCCTTACTCTCACTCCCTGCTGTTCATTTGTGCTGATACTTGTTTGGTTGTAAATGAAATCTAGTTCAACTTGGCATGGTAAAATACGTGCATTTATTTAACCAGACTTGGTTTTTTCTTTATGTGGATTGAATTGTTTTATGTTCTGATGAGTGACAGAGCCACTTCTCAGCTGGTAGAACAGCAGCAAGAAAGATAAAAAGGAGAGGATGCTCCTTACTTTGGCAGTGGCAGACTTTCTTTAATTATTGTAAACTGGAGTTTCTCTGGCAGAAAAGGTTTGGAGCTTCTTCTAGCTTTACCTGAGAATGTGTCCTAGTTTGGTACTGAGCTCTAAAATGTGGGAAGGAACAATCTAATGACAGAATCATCAAATAATTTAGTTTAGTTTAAGTTAATTTAGAAAGGAACCTCCAAATGTCATTTGGTCTGGACCGGTTAGAGCAGGTTGCCCTTGTCTGGTTGAGTTTGGAATATACCGAAGGACAGAGATCCTACAACCTCTCTGAGCCCCTCTCCAGGTGTCTGACCACTCTTAGGGTGAAAATAGTTTTTCTAATATCTAATCATAATTTCCCATATTCCATCTTATGTCCCCTTTTATCATGATATACAGAGTCTGCCTCTATCTTTTCAATGTCTTTCTCTTAGGTAGTTGTACACAACAATAAAACCTCTCCTCTCCCTGATTTTCTTAAGGGGGAACAAACACAGTTTTCTCAGCCTCTTCTTGCCCATCCTTTCCTCCAGCCCTTGACCGTCTTGGTGGTTCTGAACTAGACTCACTCCAGTATTTCCATGCCTTTCTTGTACTGGGGAGCTCAAACCTCGACACGGCACTCCAGGTTGTGGTCTCACGTGCTGAAGAGAGGGGAAGGGAATCTCCTTGAGCAAAGCAGAGATTCAAAGTGAGGTCTCCCACATCCTGATGACTTGCATCTATAACTTCCACATCTCAGTGATCTCTTGACTAGCATGAAACAGAAGGTTAGAAACGTCATTATTATCATTGTACCATTAATTTTAGTGCTCACCTTAATGGGTTGCCTGCAAATTGTAGAATATATGGGTGTTTCTGGGCAAGTCTAGGAACAAAAAATTTTCTTGCATGAAAAAAATGTAATAAGGGAAACTGAGGCACTTATTGTCTGCAGGCATGTTTCTGGTGTATTTTGTCAAATCCACAAACCTGTTTGTGGATTTACCCCTGGGCTGTCAATCTGTGTGACATACTGTCAGTATAACTGAGAGTAACTGTCAGGTGGGTGTGGCATCTATTTGATGCAGATTTGAGCCATCAAGTAGAGATTGAAAGGTAAGATATCTGCTACTCCTTCCAGCACACCTGAAAAATCTGATCATTTAATTCGCAATAGCAATATGCATCCTGGCTTGGGCTGCTCTTATTTGGTATTTCATGCCAGCAAAATGCAACTACAAGCTTTTATGTGCGCCAGTACATGTCTTTGGTCAGCTGTATTACTGTTTGCTCTGAGCTAAGCGACATTGGGTAACATCTATTCCTGTTGTTGACTTTAGACCTAGACAGCAGAGATGAGAAACAACTTCTAGAGCTTGCCTTAGAAGAGAAGGAAACCCTGGATAAGAAAATCAACGTGTTGTGCAGAAAGGTGAGCCTGAGGTAAAGTTATATGGCTTTGTAAATAAAGTTGTCAGAAAAATGTTCTGTTGTGATCTTACCAATAGATTCTGACACTTGCCTTTAATGGAACAGAAGTCCAGCTTCTCTATTCTCCCTGAGAAGAAGTGACAACATTAATTATTAGTAAGCTTCTTACTGACAATTGTGTCTCAGAAGCTTATTATTTTAGTCATTTTTGGTTGCTTGCTTGTCTATCTGCAGATGCTGAAGGGGATTAAAAAAATGGCGAGTCTTTGCTATTGAGACCTGACATGACATCCTAGTAACTGTTTGTGGCAGTGGAGCATGAATTCTTGAAAGATTTCTGATTGGAAATTGCAGTCTTTCATTTTCTTTTCAGCTGACAGCAGCCCATGAGTGGGGGAATTAATTAGAAGTGGAGAAGCTGAAACATTTCAGTGGAGAACTCTATGTTTGGGCCCATTTCTATGTTCAGATTGAGATGATAACATGAAATAGGACTTTCTGAAAAATAAGATGAATGTAAAGATTGGCTGGATTATAGCTAGTACTTTTGTGTTCATAGGTAGTTGGGGCTGGAGTGAATGACCTGGCACCTGACTTTGCAGGATCAAATTTTCAGCTAGCTTTACTGGGGATACACCAGTGTATCCCATTTCCACTTCAGCTGCACTGAGTTGTGACAGCTATTGCAACTAGTTGCAAGTAGTAGGACTAGTTTTCAGTCCTACTTACCAGTTTGCCAAAAGAAATAAGTGATTGTGTGCGGTCAGGCTGTGGCAATTGTGAAGGCTGGCTGTAAATTTGATTAAAAGGAGATACAGAGTCATGAAGGAGATAATGACATTCTGTGATTTTCTTTTTTCCTTTTCAGCTTTTCCAGCTTCTAGTGCCAAAGGAAAAATACGATAGAAGTCATGTCATATTAGAAGTGACAGCTGGCAGAACAACTGGAGGTCAGTGAAGTTCCTGTAGTAAAGATTACTTAAAACCTCTATCCAACTTCATTAAACCTCTTATGGGTTGTTCTTTTTATACTTTAGTGGTGTAAAGTAATACTTCGTAAAGAAGAGTATCAATCTAATGACTATGGTTAGAGTCACAACTAAATTTAAAAAGCAGTGGCTGCCATTTTGTGAACTGCTATTTATGTTGTAGTGCCTTTATATTTTTAGGAGACATCTGCCAACAGTTCACTAAAGAAATGTTCGAGATGTACCAGAACTATGCCGACTATAAACGTTGGACCTTTGACATTGTGAACTATACACCGGCTGAGATAGGTACAGCACTTCTTCAGACATTCCACTGAGACAATGAAATTAAAAGCTGTGTTTCTGTGCTATATTTGTCACCCGCTCTTTGTCTCTCTAGGTGGGTTGCATCACGCCGCTGCTCATATTTCAGGAGATGATGTCTACAGGCATCTGAAATATGAAGGAGGGACTCATCGAGTCCAGCGAATCCCTGAGACGGGCTTGTCATCAAGAATGCAGCGGATTCACACGGGGACAATGACAGTTATTGTCCTCCCTCAGCCAGAGGAGGTAAATCAGGATGATGAGGCGCTGTATCCCTGGTCACCTATTTTGGCACTGGAGTAGGTGTTGTTTAAAGCAATGTTACTGTAACTGTTTTGGGATTTTTTTGATACCCAGGTGCTCCTTGCAAGTTTCAGCAAGTGAACCACAAGTACTCTTACTCTAGAAGGCAATAGTCCTTGGCTTTGTAGCTTACATGTGTAAATGGATCATCATAAGCAACTTAGCAGAGGTTTACTATTGCCTGAACTGACATATAAATCAGTGATTGTTTCAATAAGTATTCCAGCCCCAACACCCATGAAGCTGACTGCTATGAGTAAGCCAATTTTAAATTACGTCATGTAATAAGACGGGCACATATCCAAGAAAATATTCAGTGTTGCATAGCAGTGTGATTCTTCAGGTCCTTTTGGGTTTTGTTTTTTTTTTTTTTTGGTTTGTTTCATTTAAATTTTTGGTGTCCTTCTCTGTTAAATCAAGGATGGTCTGCTTTGAATTTGAATGAGTGTGTTGGCTGGTGTTTTTAAGATCTTGGTGATACCGACAGTTCTCACTTAAACCAGCAGTTTACACACAAAATAAACAAAACCAGATCCTGAAAGCTTTCCCTGCATGTTCTCCTGCTTCCGTGTAATGCTTTCTGTGCAACATTGATCAGATCTGAATGTTCCTTTCCCATCCACTGAGCTCGAACTATGGTCTGGGTCACCATGGACTCATGTTTCCAGTGCTGCAATCCTTGCTTGGATCTGGATACACCCAGTTTTCCCTCAGTTAGATATTTTTAAGAACTCTTGCAAGAATCGTTCTGGCTTGACTCATGAACAAGTTCCTTGCACTGCTGTTTACAAGCAATTTTTGAATATTTACTTATTTCTTAGTCTCTCTCTCTTTGGTTTTACAAAAAGCTGTTGGTTTTGTTTTCTTTCACACACACACGCCTTTTGTGAAGCACCTGGTAAGAGTTTGAAAAAATAAGTGAAATATTTAAAGCATCACTTGCTTTGCAGAGATACTTGACCTTGCATTTTTTTTTAAAGTATAATAATGATACCTGTTACTCAGGAACAGTTGTAAAAGTGTAGTTTTTTGAGAAGTGAATTTATTTTTTTTTCACCATTGAAAAGACATTCAAAATATTCTTTGAATGAGCAGAAAGTAGTAATTTTCTTTGATTCCAGGTTGATGTTAAAGTGGATCCCAAAGACTTACGCATAGATACATTCAGGGCCAAAGGAGCTGGAGGGCAACATGTTAACAAAACTGATAGCGCTGTGAGAATTGTACACCTTCCCACGGGTAAGTCTGGCTGTATTTTGTAATTCTAGTAAGCCTAAATCTGAAGAGAAAGCTTGTGATCCTGCAAGTTGTCCCCTAGAGTGAATTTGTAGGGTTGGACCTTATACCAAAAAAACCTGGAAGTAGCCTCTTTTTGTTCTGCCCCTCTTAGAGCAAGGCACCCTGTGAGAAAAGGGATACATAACCAGCAGTGCAGTGGTCAGCACAGCACATTGCTATTATTCCAGTTTTGTCTTCAGAGGGAGGTGTTTAATGAATAGGCTGTCTTTGAAGGATAAAAGAACAAAGGGAGGGTGACAGGGATGGGATGGAAGATGTAAATAATTCATGCCGTGTGCTCCGTACCTTCAGGAATAACGGCCTCTGGCAATCCAGGGTGCACTTTGCCTGGCTGGAACCTCTCTAGTTACAAGACTGAGACAAAAGGGGACCTGAAGATTTTCACTCAGTACTAGAAAATGCTGTCATATGTTGAATAGGAAGGAAAATGTATGCTAATGGGAAGGTAGTGTATATACTGGACCACTCTGTCCTTCTCAGGTTTTATTGAAATTCAGTGGGCTGCTATCTCTACAGGTGTAGAATCTCTTTAGGCACAGGAAATTCCAGTAGTGACCTGAAAACAGCTGTTTCCTATATGGCTTTTTATTTCAGAAATCAAATGAGGAGTAAAAATAAATACTATATTTCTTTTAAAGACCTTTATTTTATTTTATTTCATTATTCATAATTAAGTTCAAGGCTCTCCAGTATTGTTCAGACACCCTGCTCTGCTAGAATATTAGATTTTCCGATCTCCAAGAGCTTGTCTAGACTAAGACTTTACAAACTTGTCTTACGCTGTTTTAAACATGTTTCTGTAAACTGTGCAAATTGCATTTTTAACATGTGATAGGTAATTGGAGTGAACCCATTTTCTGAAGGCAGTGTTAGAAACTCATTTGCTTAATGAAATTTTAAAATATCCCTGACTTCCTGTAGCACTGAACAAAGCCCCTGGTGCAGCTATGAAGAGTTTACAAACATAGAATCATATGGGGTTGGAAGGGACCTCTGGAGATCATCTAGTCCAACCCTGAACATACCAGGGGTTCTGGCCGGTGTGTTAAAATGACTTTTTATCCCCCAGCTTAAAGGCCCTGCAAACCAACGCTCTGGAAGGCTTCATTTGCCTAATGTGTTAGAATTAATTTAGCTTGTTTGTTCCTTGTTATAATGGGCTTTTGATCTGAGCTCTCTTGAATCCCTCTGTAAAGGACTAGCGGTCGAGTGCCAGCAGGAGCGATCCCAGCTTTTGAACAAGGAAATAGCTCTGCAGACACTGAGAGCTAAGCTGTACCAGCAGGTCATTGAAAAACAGCTAAGTCAAGAGCAGAGCACCAGAAAACTGCAGGTGAGAACACGCGATGATTGTTGAAATTTGGAGAGGGTGCTACGCTGTAGATGTGTTCTTGGCCTTTTTGAGTGACAGGGGTAGCGTGAGTGAGCATGTGTGTCTAACCGGGTGTGCCTGCAGGGGAGAATCCTGTGTATTAAGATGATGAGTCTGCCTTTAAATGGTATATCTGTTTTTTACTTATCCCAGGCCAATGCTAGTGTTGACTTCGCAGGCAATGAAAAAGAAACTTCAGCTGTAGCTGGAAAGAAAAAAGTTGAAAGACTGTAGCTGGAATTATCCAAAATCCAAAACATGATCGACATCATGTATTGAACCTCCCTATTAAGGCCGGAGTTACACAGTTAAAGCAGCAGTAAAGAGTCTCTCTCCATGAAAACCAGGATCAGAAGTTCTAAGAGTTGTATTTTAACCTGTTTCTAAAACAAAGTATTTGATAAGATCATACAGAGCTTGTGAAGGAAACAAGTATATAAACAAACCTGCCACTTCACAGTTGGGTAACAGTGTATTTGTTATGGTTTAGGTAACCTTTGTGGAAGAAGTGACTCCCCTTACCTCAAGTTATGCTACAAAGTGTGCTTTTCTCTGAAACGTGCTGTCACTCTTGCCCACTCTTTGAGTATTTTCCCATTTGTGGTGCAAACTTCAACAGTGATTAACAGGAATAAAGATGCTTCAGAATTACAAAATTATTCAGTACTCCAGAATTTCCAGCTTAGCTTTTTAATGACTAATTTCAGGTTGCATTTTAATGTATTGTTCCTGCAGATTATTAACTCAGTCATTGTGAGCAGTGACCCATTTATCTTTTGTTATTAATATTAGCTTGAGAATCTTCAAAGCTGCATAAAGGACTTACATGTACATTTATATGAATACTACAGAAACCCAGGCAAAAGGAAATTACCTTTCCTTTCAGAATATATTCAATACATTTCTTATTATGAAATATACATGTGGGTGCAGATGAAAATTTTAAAATAGCCCATTGAAGCAGACATCTAAGCAGTTTTTAACATTTAAATATACATTTTAATAAAGCATTTGACCACACAACAGCGCTACACTGGGATTTCTGCTTTAAAAGTTTTAGAATTGTGTGCACTCTTGTGCTTTGCCACTAGAGGACTACTCTTCATAGTCTCAATTTAATCTTCTTTCAGGGCTAATTTTTGGCAGCCAAATGTCAGTGGAACTGCTTGGCCACAATGTTGACTCTGCGACTTCTGTTGTTAATGGTGCCCCCTCTTGTTAGCTGCTGTGGAAGCTAAACCCACCCCACCCCCCGAAGAAAAATACACTTCCATTTTTGAGCTAGGGACACATATAGACTTATCTCTTGCCTTACATGACTTTTGAGAATTACACAATTCTTGCAGCTGCAGAGCTGGAAAAAAAGTGTACTGGAAGATGTAAAAATTTAGTCTATGATGCAAAATTGCAAATAATACAGTTTAGTAATGCCATGATATTTAAAAAAAAAATGTTAGTGACCACTAAGTTTGTAGGTAAAACAGGCTGATCTATTAAAGTTTGTTCTGATTTAGAGTAGTAGTTGATATTTTTTTTTATCACAATATAGTATATTTTTATTTTTTCCTACTTCACTACAGTTGGGAACAAGAGCCCAGTCAGAGAGAATTCGTACTTACAACTTCACCCAGGACAGAGTCACCGACCACAGGATCTCATATGATGCACGCAATATCAGGGTAATGGTTTCTTAGGAGAGTTTTAAAACTTAGATGCTTATGTGTACTGTTTGAAGAGAAGTTAAACCTTGTGAAAACAATTGAATATATCTGAGGAAATCAGATAGCCCATTGTGCTCTGACAGAACATTGTAGATTGACAGGCTGAGAGAATCGGGGTTGTTCAGCCTGGAGAAGAGAAGGCTCTAGGGTGACCTTGTAATGGCCTTCCAGTACTTGAAGGGGGCCTACAGGAGAGATGGGGAGGGACTCTTTATCGGGAAGCATAGTGACAGGATGAGGGGTAATGCTTTTAAATTGAAAGAAGGAAGATTTAGATTAGATACTAGACAGTGAGGGTGCTGAGGCACTGGAACGGGTTGCCCAGGGAAGTCGTGGATGCCCCATCCCTGGAAGTGTTCAAGGCCAGGCTGGATGGGACTTTGAGCAACCTGCTCTAGTGGGAGGTGTCCCTGCCCATGGCAGGGGGGTTGGAACTAGATGATCTTTAAGGTCCCTTCCAACTCTAACCATTCTATGATTCTGTGATTTAGAAAGCTTAAACTTCCTTTTCTTCCTTGTTGTAGGGTGGTGTTAAAGATGTCTGGCACAGGATATAACTCTCTAGCCTATTTCTCTGTCTGTTTTTCTCCTACTATATATGTGAAAAATGATGAAGCATGTAGGCGTCAGAGATCTCTGTGAGTCCCTTGGCCAAACTGGGCAGGTGACATTTAAGGTTCTTGAAGCTTAGTACATCTGAAAGAAAAATTTGACTTGAAGGATTTATTTATCCTTAAGCCAGTCTTTCCTCCTCCTTCTAATAATGAAGTGAAGAAGGAGAAAAACTTTTCTCTGTTTGCCTTACAAACCACAGTTTAAAAGACCTGAAATTGAATGCTTTCATTTTAAGATTACTTGATGTCTTATGAATAAATGTCTACATACGTGGGCTTTTTTTCTTTCTATACATATGTTTTTTTTTTATGGGGAAACAAAGACCTCGTAATGTATTTTTATGTATAAAATTTATGAAAATGTTTTTCATTTTAGGACAAAGTTTAGGGTCACCCTTCAATATTTTGGCTTAGGTGCCCAGTTTACTGTAACAGCTGTTGCATAAGAAGCAACACTTTTCAAACTGTACCTACAGCCATCCTGGGTAACTTCAGAGAGCACAGGGCATGGGGAATATGGAGTATTTCATATTTCATGGAGTAGGGAATAGCTACACAAATACCATGGTAGAGGAGAATGGGAAGAAGCTCCAGGACTCTATAAAAATGACTTCTGTTAGTTGAGCTCTTCAGGTGCTTAGTGCTGGGAACTTTTTCCTTTTCTTGAGTGAAACTGAAACCGTCAACTGCCTAATAAAAGTTAGTTAAGCTTTGCTTGCAAAATTAGTTCTTGGCATTAAGAACAGTATTTGAATTAGTTTCTTCAGTCCTTCATTGGTCTTGCCAGGGGATTTTCATGTAAACCCATGAGTTCCATGAAAGCACGGCGGGAAGGCACCGCAGTCTCCTGTTGTTGCTGCCAGAATCAGTGTGGTGTTCCCAGGTGGGCAGCAGGAGTCCTCGGGGGCTGGGCACCACGCGTGTTGGTGTCACACAGGGAGCCACAGACACCAGCCAGAGGATGCGCTGGGATAAGACTCCAGGGAAAGTGCATTCCAGGAGCTCCTTGTTTGAGTCGTCAGCGTTGCAGGATAATTCTTATGTGCAGTCAGTCATGCTTTTGTCTGTTATGTGTTTTTTTTTTTTTTTCCGTAGGAAATTCTAAGTGGGAAAGAAGCGCTGGATAAGCTGATCAACAGACTGCTGGAGTTTGCAGAGATAGAGGCTGCCACCGAATATCTAGAAAATCTGCAGGCTTTAGAAGGAGGAGGCTGCTAAAGACCTTAGTTGTGGAGTTAGAGTAAGTGTAGAGTTAAAGCAGAAATGTTGTGTTCTCCAGCAAATGGTTTTGTTTGTTATATGATATATTGATTAAAATCCATGCCTCTGTTTTTCAGTGTGTGATACTACTTTTTTTTTTTTATATATATAGTTTGGTGCAAAAGGGTTGAATTTATTGCAGCAGTCCTAGAAGGAAAGAACAAGCTTGGAGTTCTGTGTGCATATACCTTCTGTCTTGGCATCATGGCTTTATTAAACTGGTCCTTCTCTTGACCATATTCAGCTGGAAAGATACAGAATGCTGGTGATGAAGAAGAAATACCACGTAGTGCATGTTTTGGTTTGGGGGTGGCAGATGTTCATCTGCAGGTAAAAGAACCCAAGCTCCCCTAATATTCTAGAATCTGGCCTTGTGAATAATAAATATTTTTATCCATTGATTGGGTGAGCTTCCTAAATGTAGTCCCTTAAAGATCACTCTGTATTATGATGCTTTATTTTTTAGAGTGAATACATAAAAGCAAAGGGAGTGATGTCAGGGAAGGGGCTAGAACCTTAAGGGAGAAGCCTGTCAAGCTTTCTTCCAGCCGTTCTTGGGTCAGCTTAGGGTGGGTCTGGACCACATGCTGCCATGGAGTGTGAAAGTGCATGTTCTAGTTTCTAATTAAGTTGATGAGATTCTGGAAGGAGTTCAGCGGTGAAAACCGGCAGCTCCCTGCTTCTTGGCAGAGAAAACAAGATCATAATGGAGCTGCATTCTAGCAAACTGGGGAGCTCTGGAATTCAGCTTCTGCCTTGATGTCTTTGGGAACGTGCGCCTGTCTCTGAGGGTGATCCAGTTATAGAATGATAGAACTGTCTGTGTTGCAAGGGACCTTTAAGATCATCAAGTACCAACACTGATAAATGCACCACTAAAGCATGTCACTAAGGACTATGGCCACCCATCTTTTGAACACCTCCAGGGATGGTGACTCAACACTTCCCTGGGCAGCCCATTCCAATGCCTGACAACCCTTTCGGTGTTAAAATTTTTCCTAATATCCAATCTGAACCTCCCCTGGCGCAATTTGAGGCCATTTCCTCTTCTCCTGTGCCTGTGACTTGGGAGAAGAGACCAACCCCTGCCTCTCTACACCATCCTTCCAGGGAGTTGTAGAGAGTGGTGAGGTCTCCTCTCAGCCTCCTCCTCTTCAGGCTAAACAACCCCAGGTCCCTCAGCCTCTCCTCATAAGACTTGTGCTCCAGACCCCTCACCAGCTCCATTGCCCTTCTCTGGACCCGCTCCAGCACCTCAATGTCTTTCGTGTGGTGAGGGGCCCAAAATTGGACACAGTACTGGAGGTGGGGCCTCACCAGCACCAAGTACAGGGAGATGAGTATCTACTGAGCGTGCCGGGCTTTAACAGGACCTTGCATTCATGTTGTCACCCAAGTGCACATTGCACAGGATGCTGCCTGGCACATGTGTGCATAGGCAGCCAGTGGTCATGTGTAACAATTTGGGAATAGCCACATATTTCAAGCTCCACAAAAATATGCAAGGGCTCTGCTGAGCTGGGTTGACTCGCTGGATCACGGCGTGCTCTTCTTACCCCGCTCTTCCCAGGTCATGCTTTAAAGCTGCTCTGCACGGTCTTCTGCACGTGACGAATCACTGTGTTGTTACAATTTAAGTAACACCTTGTGGTTGATTTATATTTACACATCTATTTTGTAATGACGAATGATACAGGACTGAGAAAATGTCAGCTATCTTAAGAAAAAGAATTATTTCAAAATCGAGTTCTAAATGGCGTGTTTTTTACTACTGTATATATAACAAACAACACTTCTGACTTTATTCAGCTCTATTAAGAAAGAGACAGTCTGTACCAGGAAGAAAGCAGGAAAACTGTGCTCAGGTTCTCCATTCTGGATTTTTTTTTCTCAGGTCTTTTGTATGTTCGCACATTCTTATCAGCAAACTTTGTCTGACCATTTCTGACTTGCTTCCAACTAAAGCTTTTTTTTTTTTTAAATTTATCACTCTCTACATAATCAGGAAACTTGTTACTTGTGTGACTTAGAGTCATTTGCGCACTTGAACTTTGACTACTTGCAGAAAGCAGTTCAGAAAAGAAAAAAGACCTCCAGAAAGATACACAGCTCAGCTTCTACTTTATATATCCAATTACTATGGTCACTTTCATGATGCAAACTGATTTATTTTATTAATTACATACCTTGAACAATTTTAGAACCTACTTACAAAATCCACTTTTTAAATGATTTGGCTGTACTGCTAGGCTCAGTTGGTGCCTGTGAAGTTCTTTACTATGCAAAACCATTCCAACATTTACGTTTTGGGAAGAAAGATGCCCATTTTTTTGACTGCAGGACCTTAGGGATGTTTGCAACTGAGTTAATTCATCTTCTGTAGTGCTTCTTTGTTGTTGATGGTTTCCTGCAGGTTGATGAGAAAGGGGAAAGCAGAAGGCAGTTCCCCTCTACTGCTACGTTTTGGGTGTCCCCAGTGCAGGCACTGAAATTTAGCAACCAAATCCCTTCTCCTGGCCTGGGCTTGTGCATTCTGAAGGATCTTTGTCGTATTAAGGTTATCCCGCAATTCTTCAAATCTATATATGACAGCAAAATACTGCTGTGTTCAGCTGTGACAGAGACTTTGATACAGAACGAACCCACTTCTCCAGGAGGTTATTGCCTGCTGCGCTCTCTTTTACTAAAACCAGGTATATTGGCTTCTCCTCACTGATGAAGCATTATTTGGAGCAATGCTTTCTCCTAACTTCCACACTATTATTCCAAACCATATTTTATTCTAAGTTCTTCTGTCTCTCTGTGGGATGCATGAGCTGAGATTGTGATGGGGTTTTGCTGTGGGCTGGCACTTGTCCTCAGGGGAGGAGCATGGGGTATAACTATGACATCACTGGGGCGTTTTCAGGATGGAATACTCTGAATTTGGGCTTTTCAGTTCCTACAAGAAACCCTGACTTTCAGCAGTGAAACCACTAGCAGGAGAAATTATGATAACAAAGCACAGGGAGTTAAAAAGGGAAGCAGCTCCTTGGAAGGCAGCCAAGTCCCTCAGGACAGCTCAAGTGGTCACGGGAGAGCAGAGCAAGAGCAGGTTCACCAGGTAGGAATAGGTTTTTCCTGCAGCTTCATGTTTTGTCGTCAAAAAGTGTTACAACAACCGGAACAAAATACACCCTCCCCACCTGGCTTCTCCTCATAGACGGGTTTGGGTTGGAAGGGACCTTAAAGATCATTGAGTGGGCAGGGACACCTCCCACCAGAGCAGGTTGCTCAGAGCCCCATCCAGCCTGGCCTTGAATGTTTCCAGTGATGGAGCATCTACCACCTCTCTGGGTAACCACCAGTGTCTCACCACCATTACACTAAAGAATTTCTTCCTAATGCCTAATCTAAATCTCCCCTCTTTCAGTTTATAACCACTACCCCTCTTACCTCTATCCCTTGCTCATGATCATCCATGTGTGAGAGACCTTGCGCAGGGAAGTGGCGTTGCAGTTGGTGCCAGGCACCAGCTTCATCTCTCTTCAGCTCCATGTAGCTGATGTGAAACACAGTTCCCAGATCTCTTTGGTTTCCCTGCCGAGGTCTGCAGTGGCAGCATCCCAGTCAGCAGAGGAGGAAGCCAGCCCAAAGCCAAGCCTGGAAGTCACCCGCTGCTTCCCTTCTGCATAGGAAGAACAGCCCTGGTACCTCACCTCTGTTGCTTCCATTTAATCATCAATGGAATGTCTTGGAAATCCTGGAGCTGCAAAGGAATTTATTCACTTGAAGTAGCGAGCTGCTTGCTCTCCTCTAGCTAAAAGGAAGAAATAACCAAACTTTGTTAGCAACAAAACGTACTTCCTCATCTACTGGAGCTGTTTGCCTGGATCCTAACTTAGGTTTTTCTAGCTGTTTAGTACAGCTGAAGAGTTTTTTTTCACTTTCTGTGAAAAAAAGTTGCCAAAAGATCACATGGGCAATAAGATTTTTCTTCAGCAAAAGAAAAATATTATGAAATAATTACATGCATTCCCCACCTTTTAAAAGTGTGTATCTTTGAAGATTACTGAATTACAATCTGTTACCACCAGAAAGTTTATATATTCTGAATGTTACTAGAAAGTAATGACAGCAAACATTACCGGAACTCTGGTGGGAATTTTAAAATTTAACAATTTTAACCCAGGTCATTTGTTACTCATAATTGATGCACAAAATAATGCAATTTCCAGTAACTGCTTAATGCACTGCTGGGAGGCACCCAGACACTAGGTTGGTGACCACAAAATAAAAGTGTTTCTTTTAAGAAGCATTTCCATGTTTACATACTTATTTTGGTTTATATTTACCCTGGGCCTCGTTTTTACCAGAACATGCACCCATAAAACTCCCAGGTTGTCCTAAAACCCTTGAACAGATGGGACCATGGTAATAGAGGTTGTTCAAATGAAAGCTTTATTCGGTATTTTCAGACAAACTCCCACTTCAAGAGCCTGCGGTATTTTGTAATTGCAACAACTGAGAAGCTGCTGAGGAGAAACCAGTTGCTTTCACTGTGCAGACAATACTTATAAACTAAATCAAGCGCTTTTCGATCCCCCCGCAGTTCCCCACTGCACCTGCAGTTAAATGAGCCATTAAAACCCACTGTCCTTGGCCCGTGGGCTGTGTCACGCTGTCTGCTGGTTTTCAACGGAGGCTATTTCTGCTTTTACAAGTTAAATCAAATCCGCGTTTGCTGACATTCTCTGGGAATCCTCTTGAGCCAACTTAGCCTTTTTCCAGCTTATTATTTGCAAGGCTTTTTGCTTCGTACTGGAACTTTTTTTATTCAAGCGATATCCCGAAACGTTGCACGAAGGTAGATTTGTTAATCACACAAAGGGTTAACACGATTTCTAGGTTAAATAATTTAGCGGGTAGAAGATGAGAGGACTTCAGAGGTAGATACAAGAGAGACTGAAGTGATGTGGCTGACAAAAGAGAACCCAAGGGTTGGGGCAGCAGAGAGCAGAAGGTACACAGACAGCTTTTGTACCAAGAAGCCAAAGGATTTACGGGCTGCAAAGCCCCGTAGGAGGAATGGAACGAAATCCATCTTGGGAAAACAAATCATCAAGGAAATCACAAGAGCATATGTAGCCGGTCCCGAAATAGCTGGTATGTTGTTTGGTAATGGGTGAGGGTGTACATCTGCAGGGCAGGACGCAAAGAGGCAGCAAAAGGGCTGGGCGTTAGCTGGGGACATGGAGACATGGTGGCTGACGTGAGAGAAGGTGACGCTTTGCGAGGATCTCGGGAGAGCAGGGGATGAGGTGAAGACAGGCACTGGAAAGGTGGCACAGCGGTGACACGGAGATTTGCATATAAAGGAACGCTGGAGGAAGACGGTTCGAGGAAAGACACCAATAATAAGAAAAGTACTAAAACGAGGAGGCGTAACTCAAGAAGCAAATCAAGGAAACCAAGCGGCATGAAATAGTTTTTTACTCCCTTTCTGAGATGCCTAAATATGCATTGAAATAACATCTTTTTATGTTATGTTTTTATCCACGCACAGGTTGATCAATTTGACTCAGATCCATGTCACGACCGGCCTTCCTACCTTCTAAATCTGAATTTTGGGATTGGATGATGCTGCAGCATTGATTTTGTCTACAAGGGTCAAACAAAAAAAAACCCAAATTTTACTCTACTGGAAAATAATTTAGCGGGTAGAATTTAAACCTACAAAATCCCAGGTGAAGGGTTAAAACTTGGCTTAGCCTAGTTAGGAACAAGGGTTATTCTGTAACCTGAGTCAAATTGACCAGGTCTCCGCACAGCTCCTGGCATAACAAATGCCCAAGAAAATAATTTTCTTTTTTAGTATGTGCAATATGTTTGCTTCTAAAAACATCACCAACTTCAGGCAGGCCCTCCTGTAAACACCCCCCCCACACACACAGCAATAAGCGTCCTGTATCACAAAGCTCTTCCTAAACAGAGCAGACAGGTGAAAGATGAACAAAAAAAAAATAATGGAGCAGTGAACTTGCTCAAAAATCACACACAAGAAATTACCATCAGAAATGGCAGCGACTTCCCCTTTCTCTCCAACTCCCCTTCTGATATTGCTAATAGCGTCTATGGCCGCCTATAAAACCAAGGATGTAGCCCTCGCTCAAGGAGCTTGCAATGAAAACAGGTGGGCAGATGAAAACATGCTGCATGGCAGAAAAGGGGTTAGGCAGAAAACAAAACACTCTTCCTCTGAAAACACTGAAAACAGTAAAAAGAACATTCCCTTGACAAAAGCCAGCACAGCCCAAGGAAGGATTAGTAGACGAGGACCCTAACTGTGGTAATTCCTAGAGGATTCCTATGGCAAATTCCAAAGGCTTAAGATTTTTGCAGGGAGATAGCGCCAAAGGGAGAGAGGTCTGTGCAGAACAGATGTCCTGGAAAAGCAGCGTCTGCCTTAAATCTCACGCAAGACCATATTTTTATACGGAAGAGAAAATATTTGGTTTAGATCCACAATAAGGAAATGGAATGACAGCATGGTGCAAAATTAAACAGCAGTTTTAGATAGATCAAATTGGATTCAACTGGCCCTTATTATAATTTACACTTAAGGACAAAGAATAAACTGGTCTCTCCTCAAACTGATACTGAAAGGCAGTGGGGAGCGAAGTGCTGGATTTCTTTGTAAAACGCAGGCTTTGGAAGTCCCATCAGCAAAAGCAAGCAAATGGTATTTAAAGCAACTCTACTATCATAGAATCATAGAATCATTTGGGTTGGAAGGGACCTTAAAGATCATCGAGTTCCAACCCCCCTGCCATGGGCAG